>BLSH010142595.1:16335-43039 GCA_018402905.1 Glandirana rugosa | reverse complement strand
AAAAGTGTCAAAATGTTCCGACATGTCCGCTAAAATATTGCAGTACCGCTAAAAATCGCAGATCGCCGCCATTACTAGTAAAAAATAAAAAAAAAATAAAAACCCCAAAAAATGAATTCTCATCATCCGTAAACGCGGCCACTTTTGCGCAAACCAATCAATAAACGCCGATTGTGATTTTTTTTTATTGCAAATATGAGGAAGAATATAAATCGCCCAAAAACGGTGAAAAAAAATGTTTTTTTATATTTTTTTTTTTGGATTTGTATTTTAGCAAAAAGTAAGAAATTTGGGTTTTTTTTGCAAAATTGTCGCTCTTCTTTTGTTTATAGCGGCGATCAGAAATGATGCAGAGGTGATCAAATACCACCAAAAGAAAGCTCTATTTGTGGGAAAAAAAGGACGCAAATTTCGTTTGGGTACAACGTTGCACGACCGCGCAATTTTCAGTTAAAGTGACGCAGCGCCGAATCGCAAAAAGCTCCTAAAGCTGGAAATCCTTCCGGGGCTGAAGTGGTTAAAGCGGAGTTCCACCCTAAAGTGGAACTTCCGCTTTCATGGAAGGTGATCCCCCGACATGCCACAATTGGTATGTCTTTTTTTTGGGGTGTGACCAGGGACCCTGTTTTCACAGGGTCCCAAGCCCACTTCCACCCCTGGCGCCGGGGCTCAGGGAAGGAAGTCCACCTTCCCCCCTCCCTCTCGGCGATCTTCTGGGACACATCACAGGTCCCAGAAGATACGCAGTCACAAGGCGCAGTGTGACTCAAGCATGCGCAGTGCGCGCCTGGCTTTGAAGCCAAAGCCAGGTGCCCACAGTTATGATGCCGGCACCGCCGAGGGGAGGGGCGAAGAGCGAGCCCTCAGGTGACCGCACTGCTAGAGCGAGGGACAGGTGAGTGGCCGATTGTTAAAAGTCTGCAGCTACACTTTTTGTAGCTGTTGACTTTTACATCTGTGGAACTCCGCTTTAATGCATTCTATGCTTTAAGATAAAAAGTCTTCTGTGGGGACAAGTTTCCCCCATCACGGTCCAGAGTCCTCTCTTGAGGGGCCATCAAATATGCATATTACACCTGTTAGTGGTAACTACTATATTCAGATGTTTACTCAGTTAAATTTGTTCTGTTTTCGATGTTTCTTATACAGCAAACCTCATTAGTTCTCAAAGCATGTGTTGCATTACCCCTATGGTACAAAGTACCTCTCATTCTCTGATGATTGTATCAGTGGGATCGTGGAGGAGGTGGAGGAGTGGAAACCAATCGGACGTGCCCCCACCCCTGCACAGTTTGTACCTGAAAGGGGTGCTCGGGTGGACTGGAGGCATATCCGACATCTCCAGCAGTCTGCCATTGAGCCTTATATTCCTGCTGCTCCATTCTATCCGTGGTCCAGCTCTAAATGCCTTATACAAACTACACTGTTTATATTCAACTTTGTACTTATGTGCTTAACATCAGTTGTAAATGCATTTGAATATATCCAATCTGAATGTTTGTCAATTCTCATTTTCATGAAAACCTTAATTAAAATATTGAAACAAAAAAAGCCTTCTGTGTGCAGCAGCAGCTTCAGCCCCTCTAACACATACCTAAGTTCCCTCTCTGTCCAGCGATGTCCACGAGTGTGTCAGCCATCTGAGATTCTCCCCCCTGATTGCTGAAACAGCAGTAGCGCCATTGGCTGCCGCTCCTGTCAATCAAAGTCAGCCTGCCAATCAGGAGAGAGGGGGCGGGACCAGGTCAGGGCTCTGTGTCTGAATGGACACAGGGAGCTGTGACTCGACTCAGATGCCCCCATAGCAAGCTGCTTGCTGTGGGGGCACTCAACAGGAGGGAGGGGCCAGGAGCACCGAAGAGGGAACCGAGAAGAGGAGGATCCGGGCTGCTCTGTGCAAATCCACTGCAACAGAGCAAGTATGCATAACATGTATTTTTATAGGGGAAAAAAAAAACAAGACTTTACAATCACTTTAAAGTAGTTGAAAACCTTTACATATAACCAGTGAAGTTGCTAACCACAAGTGATATACAGAAATAGAGCAAATCCTACATAAGTTTTACCTGTTTATCTGCAGCCCTTTCTTCTCTACAGCCATTCAAAGTGCAGAATTTGCACAGCTTGTCAGAGCTTTCAGAAAGCAGGAGGCGGGAAGCTGAAGTTACATACTGCAGAGCTCAGTGAGAACTGATTGGAGAGAAGGAACATACCTGAGGCTGTCGGTCACAGGCTGTGTGCTGGAGATACTTCCCCTGCTACTTTTATATTTCTTGGTGTCTGGAAAACCTGTCAAAGGTGACTCATGCAGATAGCAGAGGAACAAGGCTACAGACAGAAATGGAACTTAGCGTTCTGGATTGGGACAAGTACACATTCTAGGGGGATATGCTTTGTCCTTATTTTATGTCAGAGGTTTATGACCACTTCAAACATTTGTAGTTCTGGACAGTTTTCAAAAATTTTCACACACACATGTTAAAATCTGAATTTTTGCTATTTTATTAACCAAATAATTTTATATTTTCTGAAAACAGTAGCCTTGTTGAATAAAATGGTGGTATTTTTTATGTGTAATGATTTTTTTGGAACTACTTATTACTATTATTATTATTATTATACAGGATTTATATAGTGCCAACAGTTTGCTCAGGGGTTTCAAACATATACTGCATAAATACACTAAAATTAATTTTAGTTCAATATCTTTTTATTGAAAGATTTAACATTACATGTTGAGAGATAAAACGAACATGTGTTTTGGTGACATCTTAAATCAAGTCAGATGTTATGTGTTAGGTCACAATCTCAGAGTATCCAGTTCACAGGGTGTTTGAGGCCAACTGGTTGATTCGTTAAGGCATATGTTCGTTTCGCATTGACTACCCTCCTGCTCCCTGATCCCTGTTGGGATCCTGCTGTGCAACATTGCAGGCGGGCAATCTATAGTTCCTGAGCACTCTGAAAAATGACCCACACCGTATACTTCAAGTGTGTAACAGATATCATTTTGATTATATTTGTTTCCATTTAGATATGAATCAAGTTAATATTGCATATATAAACCTTTCTTAGAGTCGTTCTATAGGAGCACCAATGAGGGCAACAAGAGAGTGATAGAAGAGAGTGAAAGAAAAGAAAGGAAGAGGAAGACAGAGGGGAGGGTCAGAGCGAGGAGATGCTAGTCTCAGTTAACGTTTCGTTGGATGGTTGTATGGCAGTCAATTTATTTTTCCAGGAGTCCGCGGCATGATGAATGGTTGCAAGGTGATGAATATAGATGTTATACTTGGAGGGTGCATAAGGGGTCTTTGATCCAAGAGTCCCACTGGTAATGAAACTTGTGAGTCTTTAGATGAGCCTTAGCATAGGCATATTCGTTGGCTGCATTTTCATTAAGGATAGTTAGGGTGTTGTTGAAGTCTGGGGAGTTTGGCGATTTCCACATCCTTGTAATAGTGAGGTGGGCAGCAATAAAGATGTGGATATTATGGTGGTGAAATAATTCGGCCATTTGTTTATATCAAGATTTAGTAAAGCCGCCTTTGGATAAGGCGGGTGGTTGCTTCCAGTAAGTTGGGTTATGAGTTTGAAGACGAGTTGCCAGAAGGGTTGTATTTTGGGGCATTGCCACCATATGTGTACAGCTGTGGCCGGAGCTCCGCATTGTCTCCAACATAATGACGATTGGTCGCAGTAAATCTTAGCTAGTCTGTATGGCGTGTAATACCAGTTGTGTATTGTTTTTTGGGATGATCCCCAGTGAGTGATGCACCGTGAGTGCTTGAGTGGGATAATTACAGCTTGCTGCCATAGTTCAATGGGATAGTTAAAGTTTAGAGTACGTTCCCAATGTAGGATGGTAGAAGGTTTGTCAACGGAGTTGGAACTAGCCAGCAATTTGTAGAAAGGTGAGATTCCGTTATTTACTTTCTTGGGGGAGTTCAATATTGATAACAATTGGTCTTGGTGGAGAATCTCAAATTTGTAATTGCTGTAGTGTGTGGCGTATTTGGAGATATTGGAAGAATGACGTTCTGGGTAACAAGTTTTGTTGGATCTCCTGGAAGGATTTTAAGATCGATCCTGAGTATAGGTGGGCGATGTGGGTGATTCCTGCCGTTGTCCAGTTGCATAGGTTTAGGTCCGGAATGATGAGTTCCAATGAGGTTAGAGGTATCTTCTGTAGAGATCTCAGAGAGATTGTCTGGGTTGAGCTTATTGTGGAGGCCCAGGTTTTTATGGTAGCTTTGGTAGTGTCCAAGAAAGATTAAACTGAATGAGGTTTTAGAATGGTTGCGCCAATGACAGATCTGATATCTGCTTTGCATGCCGCTCCTTCTATTTGTGACCAAGGACAATTTTGTGGTTGAATCCATTCTCCTCTGGATTGGGAGAGGATATTTGCTTTATAATATAAGGACAAATTTGGGGCTTCTAGGCCCAGCAGTGCGGCAGGCCTGGTCAGAGTGTTGTTTTTAATTTGTGGTTTCCTGCCACACCATATAAATTTGGTCAGAGTGGTTTGAAGTTTCTTGAGATGTGCTGTCGGGAATGGAACAGGTAAAGTCCTGAATATATAGAGTACCTGTGGGAGTAGAAACATCTTTGCAAAAGTCATTCGTCCAGCCCAGGAGGGTGTAAGATGTTGCATGCTAGGGGCTGTTCGTGTGAGTTTATTTATAAGAGAAGAAAAGTTGTTGTGCAGGATTTTAGAGCTAGGGGAGGTCAGTTGTATACCTAGATACTGTATGGAGGATAGGGGAGCCCATGAGAAAGGAACCATATTTGAGATTTGAGTTTTAAGGTGTGTGTCAAGGTTCAGGGCCAGCATTTGACATTTAGAGTTGTTGAGTTTGTATAGTGATATCATACCAAAAAGGTCCAAAAACTGCTTGAGGTTGGGTAGAGATTGTAGGGGGTCTGTTATGGAAAGGATCACATCATCGGCATAAAGACCAATCTTATGTTGTGTGTTGTCAATCAGTATTCCAGTGATTTGGGAGTGTGATCTGATATGTTCCGCAAGGGGTTCTATCACCAGGGAGAATATAATTGGGGAGAGCGGGCAGCCTTGTCTTGTACCGTTATGAATTTCGAATGGTTCTGACAAGAAACCTGACGTCCAAACTTTGGCATAGGGATAAGAATATACATTATTTATGGCTGTTAATATTTTTCCCACGAACCTAAATTTTTGGAGAACTGCTGTCATATAAGACCACCTCACCCTATCAAAGGCCTTTTCTGCGTCTAGGGATATTAACAAGGATGGTGTGCGGTGGTGTTCTACCCATTGTATCAAATTGATGATTATTTTGGTCCCGTCTGATGTTTGGCGTCCCAAGACAAACCCAAAAGTTTCGTTTATTGAAAAAAATCACATCACAGCAGATTGCAACGTTTCGGAGCCGCGCAGGGCCCCTTCATCAGGCATGTGTGATTACATTAGAGCCTTTTTGCCAGAAAGGAGTGCGATAGGAAAATTCAGAAAGCCAAGACAAACCCAGCCTGATCAGGGTGAACTAGGAGAGGGACTACTTTGGCAACTCTGTTGGAAATAATATCTTAGTATCCGAGTTTAAGAGGGAAATTGGGCGAAAGTTTGCCGGCGTATCTGAAGGTTTTCCAGGTTTAGGGATTGTGACAATGTGGGATTCAAGAAATTCTTTTGGGCACGAGGCAGTGTCAATAATGTTATTGGTCAGATGGGGAGTGAGTAGTTCCATATATTGTTTGTAATATTCATTAATATATCCGTCTGGGCCAGGCGATTTATGAAGGGGCAGCTTGCGTATAGTGATTTCAATTTTGTTTTCAGAGATAGGGGCTGAGAGTGCATTGAGCTGGTCCGGTGATAGAGCCAGTAGAGTGACGGTGTCCAGGAAGTTTTTAATTAGGTCTGCGCTAGGAGGTGGAGGCGAGTGGGGTTGTTGTAAGTTATAGAGGGAGGAGTAGAATTGGCGGAATAGTTCTGCTATTTTTTTGGGTTTTGGATTCTCTGTCCTGCGTTGTCTTTAAGGTAAGGAATTCTCTCATTGTTAATTTTTCATTTGTATTGTTTAGCTAGGAGTGCTCCTGGTCTATTTCCTGAGTAGTAAAATGAGAGGCGAAGTCTTTTAATGTAGTAGTCAAAGGAGTGTCTAAGTTTCACTGAGTTGGGTTCTTAAGGTTTTCAGTTCTGCCAATGTGTTTGGGTCTACATTACGCTTATTGATTTGTTCTAGGCTTTGAATCTGGTTCAAAAGGGTGTCAATGGTCTTAGTGTATTTTCTTTTCTCATGGGCTGTCAATTTTATTAATATGCCTCTGATGTAGGCTTTATGGGCGTTCCATAAGATCGTGGGGTCAGATATCCCACGTTGGTCTGGAAGTAGTTGGCAATTTCTGTTTTGATATGTTCCTGAGAGGATTTAGATGTGAGGATGGAGGCATTAAGTCTCCATGGTGGTGGGTGGGGTAGCTGTGGAGACAGATTGAGATGTAGGTATATTGGGGCATGGTCAGACCATGTGATTAGACCAATCTTGGCAGAAGTGATGCGTTGGAGTGTATATTTATCAGTGAGAAATAAATCTATCCTGGAGTACACCTGGTGGGCTGGAGAATAGAAGGTGTAGTCCTTCTACCGCTGATGCATTTCCACGAGTCACATAGGTCTTCTTGTTTTAGGAATGAGGAGAGTGAGGTTGAGGGTCTACGGGAGCCGCTAGTAGAATCTAGTGAGGGATCGATAATTTCATTGAAGTCTCCACACAGGACAATTGAGTTTGTCGCAAGCGGTTGCATCTTGGCTGCAATGGTCTTATAGAATTTCTTCCTTGATGCATTAGGGGCATATATGTTGATTAACGTCATTTTGTGGTTGTTAATGGTTGCTGTAAGGATTATGTATCTGCCATCTGGATCTACAACCTGAGAGTGCAGCCGAAATGCAACCGTGTCACCGATCATCACGCCTTTGCGTTTAGAGTCAGAATTTGCAAAAAAGGAGTAGGGGAATTTTGGGTGGGAACATTTAGGAGCTTTATCTCGCTTAAAATGGGTTTCCTGTATGCATAAGATATCACTTTTGAAAGTTAGGGCTTCTTTCCATAATAGTCAGCGCTTAAATGGGCTGTTGAGCCCTTTAGCGTTTTGAGGGCCATGGGTTCATGTGGGAGTTATGTCTCGTTGGGGATGCATCAGGTGAGGCGACATGTCCACACCTATGTATGGTGATATGCAGATCATCAATATAGCTTTGCAATTAGGTACCAAGAAGTCCATTTTGTGTGCAGTAAATAAGCTCCATCCAACAAAACCTTGTATGTTATAGTAGAGTAAGGGGGGACAAGGAAAGAGTAGGTAGAGAGAGGAAGAGCATGAGAGAAAGAGAGAGTAAGAATAAGGATGCACCTGGTGTGCCAAACATACATATGTCACTCCGGTAGGGAGCGGAGACATACAAAACCATTAATTTTACCTGAGTAACAGTGTAACTGATAAAAGAATAATAAGAGAACAAAAGAGAACTGTAAGTTGGGCTGCAGCACAGGGGAACATGTGCTGACACTGAAAACAGTTGTAAGGCCATTAGATGCCAGGTATAGTTATGTGTGACCAGTTCATTTTTCCATTAGGAAGCATCAACCGATTGCCATGGTTCAGGGAGCCGGTCTGCAGGGGCATCGTTTGAGGGCGGGTGTTTTGGTGAGGGGTAGATACCCCAGTCCTGGAGTTGTTTCAAGCCTTGCTTTAAATCCAGTATGGTGACTGCTTTGCCTAAATGTGTGGCTGTGACTTTTGCGGGGAAACCCCATCGGTACGGGATGTTGTGATCCCTTAGGACTGCGGTGAAGGGGGAGAATTCTTTCCGTTTTGGCGCAGTGGCTGCGGATATCTCAGCGTATATTTTCAGATTATTATGTGGGTCAGGGAGCACAGGATTCCTCCTGGCAGTCTGGAGTATGCGTTCCTTTGCCTGGTAGAAGGTGAGGCGTGCGAATACATCCCTTGGCTTGTCTGCCAGAACGTGTGCAGGCTTAGGGATCCTGTGCGCTCTATCTATGGCCATATCCAGTTTTGTAAGTGCTGGATCTAAGGACGAGAAGAGTCGTTGAAGGAAGACTGGAAGGTCTGCTGGGTTAATGCTTTCTGGAAAGCCCCTGATCTTGAGGTTATTCCTTCTGGAACGGTCCTTGAGGTCAGTAATTTTGGCAGACATACGTTGTATTTGTTCTTTTGGGCCTGATGGGCATCTACTAAATCATTATATGCTGTGGCATATGTGTGGAGCTGGTTCTCCACAGTGTTAGTGCGGTCTCCCAAATCATCGATCTGGGTCTGGATATGTGACATTGATTTGTTTAGGTCTCTTCTGAGATCTCTTTGTACAGATAGTAGCATTTGTTTTAGCGTGTTTTCTGAGACCGGGTTGTTGGTCGTGGGTAATGCAACTAGAGAGGGATTCTGCTCTTCCTCATGCTCTATTTCAATGTCTACTGCATTTTGTTGTTTGTAGGTAAGGTGCTTTTTACTCACTGGCGCTGGTTGTGAGGGTGATGAGAAGGGAGATGATGCAGCCCTCTTCTGGGGATCCGAAGATCTTTTTTTCAGGAGGTGTAGTGCAGTCCATCAGGGGTGATGTGGAACGTGGCGGGGATATTACTTTGTTGTGGTCGGTATATTCCATATTGCTTCCGGCGTGGATGTTAGCTTGCGAGTTTTGGGTAATTGCTCCTGGGAAGAATTCTGTCAATTTGCGCGGTTCTGGTGTATGAGTTTTCTTCCTTGTCATCTCTACGTGTTGTTGTATGGTGGTGGTTCAGAAGTATTGAAGCAAAAGATGTCTGGCCGTTATTGTATGCTCCGTGTGATGTTCCCCTTAAGGCTGCAGTAGAGAAGGGGTTAATCAGCCATCTTGGTGCAGTTGTGCTGTAGGAATGTGATAGAAGCTGTGTCAGGGGTGAGCTCCTTAAGGTTGTGTGCAGAATTTATTGTGACTATGTCCTTGATGGAGTAGGTAATGGCGGTGGGTGTACCAATATGGCCGCTGCGTCAGGTGTCAGGGCTTCTGTACTACTTGTAACTGGTTAGATGTGGCTTAGATGTGGCTTCCTACCTCTCCAGGGGGCTCGGGAGGGTGCTGAGGCCGCTGTATGGTGTCCTCTTGGGGCTCTAGTGAACTCCGCCCGCCGCGGGCGGAAATGGAGGCCGCAGCTTCCCGGCCGGCACTAGGCCTCAATGTACTGCGGGTGGTTTTTAGAAGCCAGCCACTCCAGGTGGTCGCCGGATCGATTGGGCAGGCTGAGGGGCTATTGGAGGGGCTGCTGGGAAGTGCTCTGAGGCGGTGGAAGGCTGTGAAAGGACTGCAGGCGACTCAGGGGCCTAGGCCGCAAGATGGCGGCGGTCGTCTGTGAGAGAACTCTGTGTGGGTCCGTTTTCTGCAATCCACTCCCCCCTTCTGTTTAATTTCAGTCTGAGGTGGTGTGGGGAGATGTAGGGAGCTTGCTGGTACGTTGCAGGATGGATGGTGGATGTCGGTGGATGCAGAGCTAGGGTTCTCAGAGCTCTAGGAGAGTACGTCCATCACCTTCCGCGTCAGGCCACGCCCCCGCCTAAAATGAATTTTGATACACACAAACACAATATAATACCCAATTTTTCGATAAAATATAAAAGGCATGGTTACATGAGTAAAATTATACCAAACATGTCAAGCTTTAAAATTGTGCAGGCCTGTGAAATGGTGAAAAATTATGATACCCAAAAATGTTCACAGATACAGACAGTTACTTTAAAAGCCTTTACAGGTTATCAGTTTAGAGTTAAGCATGGCACAGAAATATCTCACATGTGTGGTGCAATTGCTGATTGTAGACATGTGTATGCCCAAGTGCACATTTGCATTTTTGTGTGCCAGGGTTGCTTTTACTTTTTTTTTTTGTATTATTTTTCCTTATTTTATCACAATAACATTTTTACACTTGAGCTAAATTGATTGTTATCACACGGGGGCAAAACTGTAATTGCATGGGCAGGGGAGAGGTTCTCTCTAGGGACACATCAGGGGCCAATTAGACCCCTAATTTCACCTCTACCCTCCACTGCAGAAAATTAAGCACAGAACATAATTGTTTAACTGCTTCATCAGCCACAGCATTTAGGAAATGATAGCTCTAAACCCGGAAGTGACAACATGCTCATTGCTTCTGAGTTCAGTCATCTGAAAGGGGAACAGCTGTTTGCTGCTCCTTCTAATCAGAATCCTGACAAAGTTTACTGTGGTTCCAGGCTTTCCCATTCTTCCAAGTGGCGACAAACAGTATCAAGCTCAGAGCTGTAGACTTGAGCTTGCTTAAACTTAAACTTACTTAACTACTTACCCACCGGAGCCCTCTTTTACATTTGTTGGTTACAAGTTAAAAACTGTTTTTTTTTTGCTAGAAATTTACATAGAACCCCCAAACACTATATATTTTTTTTCAAACACCCTAGAGAATAAAATGGCGATCGTTGCAATACTTATTGTCACACGTTATTTGCGGTCTTTCAAGCGCGTTTTTTTTTGGAAAAATTTCACTTTTTTGAGTTAAAAAATAAGACAACAATAAAGTTAGCCCAATTTTTTTGTATATTGTGAAAGAGGATGTTACGCCGAGTAAATATATACCATACATGTTACAGTTGAAAATTGCGCACACTTGCGGAATGGCGACAAACTCCAGTACTTAAAAATCTCCATAGGCGACGCTTTAAAAAATTTTAACGGTTACCTAGTTAGAGGTGCGGAGGAGGTCTTTTGCTAGAATTATTGCTCACACTCTGGCGATCGTGGAGATACCTCACATGTGTGGTTTGAACACCGTTTTCATATGCGGGTGTGACTTACGCATTTGTTTTCTTTGCTGTGCGAGCTTGCAGGGACGGTGGCGCTTTAAAAATGTATTTTTTTATTTTATTTTTTAGCAATGTTCCTTTAAAAAAAAAAATTATGATCACTTTTATTGCTATCATAAGGAATGTAAACATACCTTGTATTAGTGATAGGCGGTGACAGGTACTCTTTACACTTCACAGTATTCAGATCACCAAAGATGGCGATTCTGAATATTATCTTTTTTTTTAAAACCAACGCCATTAGCCACTGAGTAAACCGGAAGTGACGTTGTGACTTTGCTTCCGGAATTTGATGAAGGAGACCCAATCGGAGCCGATTCCGGCTTCCTTCACGTTTCCTTCTAGCCGGCGGACGCGCCAGATCATAGCTCCGGGATGGGAAGCCGGAGAAGAGCGGTGGAAGGCGGTGGGAGGGGTGGATGTCCCCTCCCGCCCCCTGGCATAACGACCGAGTGGCTCCCAAGCCGGATCGGCCATTATCGCCGGATAGCCTACCACCCGCTCTAAAAAACGGTACCGGGATACAGCCTGCAGCTGCAGGCTATATCCCAATACCTCCACTTAAATCAGCCACCGTATATATACGGAGATTTGCGTTAAGTGCTTAAAACCCAAGCTGTTTCTGTATGTTATAGTGACAGATTACTGAAATATAATTGAACTATAATTTATTTTATGAAATCTTTCAAAAACCTGGGAATTTAAACTTGAATAAGTAACAAAAAAAAAATGTAAACAGGTCAGAATTAGATCTGTGTAATGTTTATACTGTTAACCTCTTCAACTATTTGGACATGTCTTGTATGAAGAGGTTAAAGCAAATGTATGGCTGTAGAACAACCTGATCAATTCTACAAAGCTTGCAGGTGGCACTCCTCCCTGATCTCTGGTTTCAGGCTCTCCTGCTCCTCCTGGGAGCTTGGGTCCAAAACAAATTCTGTCAGATTCCCATTTATTTCCTTATCTCCTCTACTTTGGACCCAGAAGTTCACAGCTGTCAAAATCCCCACCTGAAAAGCAGTGGAGGCTGGAGTTTTGGGTGGGGAGGTGCCACCGGGGGACCCCCTCCCCCAGTCCAGCGGTGGCACCCCCCCCCGCTGACGGTCAGTCGGGTCACCCACACACCCACCACCCCTGCGGGAGGTCGGTCTGTCATAAAGCCCCACACTTACCTCATCTATTTTGCGGACAGGCAGTGTTCCTACGGGCTGCAGCTTCCATCATGTCTCCTCCTCCTCTGCATCACAGTGGCTTGCGCCGTGTGTCTCCTTCCTCCTCCTCCTCCTAGGCATCTAATAGGATTGCCTGTCCTTTCAGCCAATCGGGTGATGGGTTTCAGGACCCACTTCCTGATTGGCCGGGAGGAGGATCAGTGTGACAATAGCAAATATTAATTCGCTATTGTCACACAACTGGGTGGACTCAGGGCGCAGTGCTCTGCACCCCACCCTTTTTTGAAGCCTATTAGAGCCTCTAATCACGTGCTTAAAAAAAAAACACCCCCTCCCCATTGGAACCCATGCGTCCGGCGCCCTGCATGTAGATTAGGGGGCCGTATGCATGGATGGGGGACGGTGCCCATGCGCCCCATGGATGGGCCACAACTGCTGGAAAGTTAACAGCAGATCAAGAAGAGAACTGAGCTTGATCTGCTGGAGTAGTGGGCAGAGGAGGCATTAGGAGTTTAATAGACCCCTGATGGCTCCATAAAGGGTACCTGCCCCCTACACAGTGCTATTACATAGGGTGTTTGTTAGCTCCCTTAAGATAACAATAACGTTACATTTAAAAAGTGCTTAAGTATAAAATATAATTTAATAAAAAATAATAATAATGGAAAATAAAATTCAAAAGCATCCTTACCCTATGCATACACATACAAAAGCAAGTGTGTGCATAGGATGCACATGTGTATGTAATGATATTGTCACTGCACATGCTGAGGTGAGAAAAATAATTTAAGGTCCCTAAGTTAAGGTAAATTTTTAACCAAAGAACATTAAAGGCATTTAAAGCTTCATCCACCGATAATTTTGGGTACTGTATTCTTTCAACATTTTGCTGACGCACACAAATTTGAGGTTTGACATATTTAATATTTATTTACTCCACGCTACCTCACCTGATTTGATTAGCATTTGCACAAATATTGTGCATAAAAAAACTACAATATTCCCGGACTTTTGGGTAAATTTTTAGTCAAAAATGCAGATTTTAATGCATGTGTGCAAAGAATAAAAACATTTCTCCAGATGTCAAGTGGTTAAAGTTTCAAATATGCTATGAGGTGTTAACCACTTCCTGACCGCCTCCTGTACATATACGAAGGCAGGTTGGCAACCCTACACAAATTGTTGTATATTTATGGTGATTCACGCAGCCCGCCGCACGCTGAGTGAATGCGCTCGTGGGTCGGGCGGACTCGATGTTCGCCAGCGACCTGCGATCACCTAATACAGAGGCAGAACAGGGAACCGCCAATGCAAACACGGCGGTCTCCCGTTCTGTCAGGGGACATGACAGAATACAGTGAGGGAAGACATTTAACCTCCTGATTGCCCCCCTAGTTTTAACCCCTTCCTTGCCAGTGACATTTATACAGTAATCAGTGGCTATTTTTAGCTCTGATTGCTGTATATATGTCAATGGTCCCAAAAAAGTGTCCGATCTGTCCGCCGCAATATTACAGCCCCGATAAAAATCGCAGATCGCCGCCATTACCAGTAAAAAAATATATAAATAAATAATAAAAATGCCACAAATCAATTCTCAAAGTTTGTAGACGTGATAACGTTTGCGCAAACCAATCAATAAACGCTTATTTACCAAAAATATGTAGAAGAATGCATTTTTGCCTTAACTGATGAGTAAATTTGTTTTTTTATATATTTTTTTTTTGGATATGTATTATAGCAAAATGTACAAAAAAAATTTTTGTTTTTTTTTCAAAATTGTCGCTTTGTTTGTTTATAGTTGGAAAAAAGGGTGTCAATTTTGTTTGGGTACAATGTCTCACGACTGCGCAATTGTCAGTTAAAGTGACGCAGTGCAGAATCACAAAAAGTGTTCTGGTCAGGAAAGAGGTAAATCTTTCTGGGGCTGAAGTGTAAGTACATAATGTGTTTTCAATCTTTACATGTGAAGCTTTCATTAAATGTCCTTTAGGAAGTTCATGATGAAACTTTGGAGTTACGGCATGGTGACATCAGCGGATACATTTGGATGTTTGTTGCTAGTGACCATTTTTGTTGGTTACCAATTGTTAAATGTGGGTTTTATATGATTTTAAGAATATGTGCGATCCATCCTTTGTTTGGACATCGTAAGGACCCAATAAACCTAATTATTTATTTAAGTGGTCAACAAGGCATGGTGAGTTTATTCCCTTTAGGGGTTTATTTTGCAGCCAGAGATTTTCCCATGTGAAGCTTTCATTAAATGTTCTTTAGGAAGTTGATGATGAAACTTTGGAGTTACGGCATGGTGACATCAGTGGATACGTTTGGATGTTTGTTGCTAGTGACCATTTTGTTGGTTAGCAATTGTTAAATGTGGGTTTTATATGATTTAAGAATATATGTGATCCATCCTTTGTTTGGACATCGTAAGGACCCAATAAACCTACTTATTTATTTAAGTGGTCAACAAGGCACGGTGAGTTTATTCCCTTTAGGGGTTTATTTTGCAGGCAGAGATTTTCCCACTGGGGAATCAACACATGAATTTTTGTAACATTTAATGGATAGTTGGCAATCTGTAAAGGAAATTAATTAAAGGAAATGTACTATATGCCTGAGCCGTATGGACTTTTGTTGACAGTTGATTGCACTGCAAGAATGAACTATTTCTATTAATTGTATTGTTTTATATCAATTGATTTTTAACATTTATTGGATAATTAAATGATTTACTTTATATGAGTTTGCAATTGTATTAGTTTTTATAATTATGTATGCATTGATGTAGAACAGGGTTTCTCAACCAGGGTTCCTCCAGAGGTTGCTAGGGGTTCCTTGAGCAATGGTCAATTTCTACCTGTCAGATAAAAAACCAATGACATTATTGATCTTTTTAGCAATCTGTAAGGGGGTAATTCTTCCCAATGACCACAAGTGTAAGGAGCATTCTTCCCATTGACCATCACACTAATGTATCATGTGTTGTAGATTTTTAATTTTTAACAGGGGTTCACTGAGACCAAAGAATTATTTCAAGGGTTCCTCAGTGTTGAAAAGGTTGAGAAAGGCTGATGTAGAAATTTAGCTCCCTGTATCAGATGTTTCTTTAATTATTATCCTTTCTTTAATCATTTATTTATTGGTGCAAGTATTAGGTTTATGGGTTTTTTAACCAGTTAACAACCGGCCCATAGACAAAAGACATCTACAGGGTGGTTGCTTAACTCTGGGAGGCTGTCTATTGACTTCCTCCCAGAATCGCGCTACCCGCGTGCCCCCTAGGGCGCGAACACGGGAACATCCTTGACCGCCGGGTCCAGGGGACCCGGCGCATCACGGATTGCGGTGAATGGCCGCTGTGAGTGGCCTTTCACCACATGATCGCTCCGTCAAATGATGGAGCGATCACATGTAAACAAGCCACCGCTTCCGCCAGCTTTTCTCTCTCCTCTCCGCACCGATCAGTGCAGTGTGAGAGGAGAGAGGGGGGAGAGAGGACGTGTGCAGCACTGTGGGCGATGTGTAATGCCCACAGCACTGCTAAGTGACAGTGGGGGACAGGCTGTACCCCCCCACCATCCATCCACACCCATCCAGCCATCCTCACCCCATCCAGCCATCCTCACCCCACCCATCCACCACCCACCCAGCCATCCTCACCCCATCCATGCTTAGCCACCCATCCATCCATCCATGCTCACCCACCCATCCTCACCCCATCCATGCTCAGCCACCCATCCATGCTCACCCACCCAGCCATCCTCACCCCATCCATGCTCATCCATCCATGCTCAGCCATCCTCACCCAGCCATGTTCACCCACCCAGCTGTGCTCAGTCACCCCCATCCGTGCTCATCCATCCTCATTCACGCTCAGCCATCGCATTCGTGCTCATCCATCCCCATCCGTGCTCATCCATCCCCATCCATGCTGATCCATCCCCATCCGTGCTTATCCATCCCCATCCATGCTCAATCATCCCCATCCATGCTCATCCATCCTCATTCGTGCTCATTAATCCCATCCGTGCTCATCCATCCCCATCCGTGCTAATCCATCCCCATCCGTGCTCATCCATCCCCATCTGTGCTCAGTCATCCCCATCCGTGCTCATCCATCCTCATTCGTGCTCAGTCATCCCCATCTGTGCTCATTATTATTATTATTATACAGGATTTATATAGCGCCAACAGTTTGCGCAGTGTTTTACAATAAAGAAGGGACACAGTACAATTACAATACAATACAGAGGTGGTACAAAAGGTAATGGCTGCAGGGGATGATCTGATAGAGCTGGTTCAAGCACGGGTCTTAGCTGGAGGTGGGGTAGGCTTCCCTGAATAAGTGAGTTTTCAAGGATCGCCTAAAGGCGGACAGGGTGGGGGCTGACCGGACATTCTGGGGCAGGGAGTTCCAGAGGATGGGAGAGGCTCTGGAGAAGTCATGTAGGCGAGCATGGAAGGAGGTAACAAGGGAGCTAGAGAGAAGGAGGTTTTGGGAGGAGCATAGAGGACGATTGGGGTGATATCTGTGGATGAGATTGGTGATGTAGCTGGGGGCAGTGTGGTGGATGGTCTTGTATGTTGTGGTTAGTATTTTGAATTTTATACGGTGTGGTAGGGGAAGCCAGTGAAGGGATTGGCAGAGTGGGGCAGCAGTCATGGATCGGTTAGTAAGGTGTACAAGTCTGGCAACAGCATTCATGATAGACTGAAGGGGGGATAGCCTGTGTAACGGTAGGCCGGTGAGGAGAGAGTTGCAGTAATCAAGGCAGGAAATAACCAAGGAGTGAATTAGTTGTTTTGTGGTGTCATTAGTCAGGAAGGGGCAAATCTTTGAGATGTTGCGGAGGTTGAGGTGGCAATATTTAGCCAGTGATTGGATATGGGGGCTGAAAGAAAGGTCGGAGTCTAGGATTACGCCCAGCACCCTGGTATGTGTGGAAGGACCAATGGTTGTGCCATTGATCTTAATGGTAAAGTCATGAGGAGGGGACCGAGGAGGAGGAAATATTACAAGCTCAGTTTTAGAAAGATTGAGTTTGAGGAAGTGGTGTGACATCCATACCGATATGTCGTTCAGTAAGTTTGTGATGCGCGAGGAGATTGAGGTGCAGAGTTGAGGAGTCGAGAGATAGATCTGGGTGTCATCAGCATAGAGGTGGTAGTTGAAGCCATGGGAAGTTATCAACTGGCCCAGGGAAGAGGTATAGAGGGAGAATAGGAGGGGCTCAAGGACAGAGCCTTGGGGTACCCCATCAGAAAGAGACAGAGGAGCGGAGGAGATGTTTTAAGATAACATTTTAAGGTCACCCATGCTGCCATGCTGGGACTTGTAGTCCTTCAGTTTTTGGGGGGGTCACATCCCCAAAAAGTGAAGGACTACAAGTTGCAGCATGGACTCTGCCCTGATGATATCTTAGGATGTGTGACCCCCCCCCCAAAAACTGAAGGACTACAAGTCCCATCTGTATAAGTGCTTTGATTAATTTGTTTAGTTTTTTTACCTAGACTGACCTCTTGAAAGGTTTGGCTCCACTCCAGGCAGGCAGCTCTCTCTCTCCCTATGTTGTCTGTGATGCTGCATGCCAGGCTCCGAGGAGAACATACAGGGAGGAAGTGGGTGGAGCTAGCACAGGACGAGGAAGTTAAGATCCTCCTCTGCTCTGAATGCTGGGAGCCTGGGGCTTCTCTCTCTCCTTCTTCTCCTCCTGAGTCCTGACGTCACTGGCTCACTGCTTGCTGATGCGGGGCCGCGCTGGCCAAGTCACGCTGATGCTGCTGCGCTCAGAGTCAGTGTGACTCAGTCAGGACTCAGGAGGGAGGAGAAGGAGGCTGGGCTTGCTGCGCAGCAGCAGACAGCCCAGCCACAAGCCCAGCCAGGCAGAGGCAGCCACAATTAAAAACATAAGATAAGATTCCAGGGGGAGCACCCGCCCCCCCTTGCCCCCCCCCCTGCGGACGCCCATGTATGTGACACTGAAGGTGCGCTGAGATAGGTAAGAGGAGAACCAGGAAAGAGCAGAGTCATGGAGGCCAAGAGAGTGGAGTTTATTGAGGAGGAGTGGGTGGTCAACTGTGTCAAAGGCAGCAGAGAGGTCTAAGAGTATGAGTATGGAGCACTGGCCATTGTTTTTAGCAGTATGTAGGTCATTGGTGAGTTTGAGTAGGGCAGTTTCAGTTGAGTGTTGTGGGTGGAAGCTAGATTGTAGGGGATCAAGAAGGCTGTTGTCAGTGAGGTAGCAACTCAAACGGTTGTAGACGAGACGTTCAAGAAGCTTGGAGGCAAATGGGAGCAGGGAAATGGGTCTTAAGTTATTCAAACAGGTGGGGTCTAGTGAGAGTTTTTTAAGTATGGGGGTAACCAGCGCATATCTAAAATAGATCCACATAAATATATGCACACCAATTTGGATCAAATATCCGCTCTCAGCTCTGTGATAATCGGTGTTAATTAGATATGATAAACCACAGCTGCCACTTAATATTCATACACTTAAACATACAATGTATCACTCCAATTCCTATAAGTCCATGATCACAGTAGCGCTAATACACAAAAGATTCTGCAACTTAGTGTTTGATATATAGTGCAGGTGATTTCCCAAGTCCATAAATCCATAAATCCATAAATCAGTCTTCTTATTTGATATCACCGCATGCAGTGGACAACACACACCTTCACCCTCAAGGATTTACACTCACCAGAGGAAATTGCCTTGCACTCTCATGCTCGGCAAACTCGCATGTATACCCAGATATTTGATGAGATCTCTCAAGTTATTCCTCCTTTTTCCACATGAAAAGCAAGGACTCGGACTTCCAACGGTAGTCACCCATACACCATCAGATTTGCCATTGAAAAGAAGTGAAAACACTCCACATCGTGCATTATCGTTTAAAATAAACACATTTTATTCCACATAAAAAAAACCCCAATATTAGGGTACTCACAAACAAAACTTTAAAATGAGCAGTGGCTGGTTAGTGCCGAAGATCGGATGGTGACAGGTACGTGCCAATATCCTTTCCGACAGACGATTCTCCCGGACGTTGTCATCCTGCTGGTCGGGGAGAATCGAGAGTGCAAGGCAATTTCCTCTGGTGATTGTAAATCCTTGAGGGTGACTTATAGGTAACCAGCACATGTTTCAGTGGAGAGGGAAAGGTGCTGAAAGAGAGGGAGAGGTCGAAGATGTGGGTTAGAGAGTTTAGGACAGAGCAGGAGGGTTGTCGTAGAAGTTGCGAGGGGACAGGATCCAGGGGGCAGGTGGTGGGGTGGGCTGTGGAAAGGAGTTGGAAAACTTCCTCAGAGCTAACAGGTTTGAAGGAGGAAAGTGTTGAGTGGGTTATTGGACTTAGTGTGTTGGTTGGTGGGGGAAGCTGGACACAGGATCTCTCGTCATGAATTGTGTCAATTTTGTTTTTGAAGTGATTGGCAATCTCCTGGGAAGTGAGCAAGTTGGTGGGTGGAGGCAGTGGGGGCGGAGTAAAGAATTAAGGGTAGAGAAGAGTTGACGAGGCTTGGATGAGAGGGATTTGATGAGAGTGGTGTAGTAGATTTGTTTAGCGGACTGGAGGCAGAAGTTTTATTTGAGGAGGGCAGATTTGTAGAGGGTGAAGTCTTGTAGGGTTTTCGTTTTACGCCATCCCCATCTGTGCTCATCTATCCCCATTCGTGCTCATCCATCCCCATTCGTGCTCATCCATCCCCATCCGTGCTCAGTCAGCCCCATCCGTGCTCATCCATCCCCATCCGTGATCAGTCATCCCCATCCGTGCTCGGTCATCCCCATCCGAGCTCATCTATCCCCATCCATGGCTCATTTGTGCCTCATTCATGCTCATCCATACCACATCAGTTGTAAAAAGTAGTCAAATTAGATTTGAAATGTATGCCCCTAGAACACCTGACTGTGCTCCCTGCATGTTGGGCCACTGTATGTGGTCAGGCTGTGTAAAAGTGTCACCTCATTCGTGCTCAGTCATTCCCATCTGTGCTCATCCATCCCCATCTGTGCTCATCCATCCCCATCTGTGCTCATCCATCCCCATCCGTGCTCATCCATCCCCATCCATGCTCAGTCAGCCCCATCCGTGCTCATCCATCCCCATCCGTGCTCATCCATCCCCATCCGTGCTCAGTCATCCCCATCCGTGCTCATCTATCCCATCCATGGCTCATTTGTGCCTCATTCATGCTCATCCATACCACATCAGTTCTCATCTGTGACACATCCGTGCCACTACAGTGCCCATCCATGCCACTACAGTGCCCATCTGTGCTACTATACTGCCCATCTGTGCTACTACACTGCCCATCCGTGCCACTACAGTGCCCATCCATGCCACTACACTGCCCATCAGTGCCACTAAACTGCCCATAAATGCCACTACACTGCTCATCCGTGCCACTACAGTGCCTATCCATGCCACCACAGTGCCTCACAATAGTGTAAAAGGTAGTCAAATTACATTTGAAACGTATGCCCCTAGAACACCTGACGGTGCTCCCTGCATGTTGGGCCTCTGTATGTGGTCAGGCTGTGTAAAAGTGTCACACATGTGGTATCGCCATACTGGGGAGGAGTAGCAGAATATATTTTGGGGTGTCATTTTTGCTATGTACATGCTGTGCGTTAGAAATATTGTATAAATGGACAACTTTGTGTAAAAAAAAAAAGTGTTTTCATTTTCTTTCCACATTTTCCAAAAACTTGTGGAAAAAATGACATGTTCAAAAGACTCATTATGCCTCATAGAATATACATTGGGGTGTTTACTTTCCAAAATGGGGTCATTTTTTGGACGTTTCCATTGTCCTGGTGCTCCAGGACCTTCAAAAATGCAAGAGATAGTCAAGAAATGATATGTGTAATTTATGCTCCTAGATCGCCTGATGGTGCTCCCTACATGTTGGGCTTCTGCATGTGGCCAGGCTGTGTAAAAGTCTCACACATGTGGTATCACCATACTCAGGAGGAGTAGCAGAATGCGTTTTGGGGTGTAATTTGTGGCATGCTGGGTGTGAGAAATTTTGTGAAAAAAAAAAGAAAAAAAATCTTCATTTTGCAAAGAATTGTGGGAAAAAAATTACAACTTCAAAAATTCACCATGCCTCTTACTAAATACCTTGGAATGTCTACTTTCCAAAAAGGGGTCATTTGGGGGGTATTTGTACTTTACTGGCTTGTTAGGGTCTCAAGAAATGAGATAGGCCGTCAGTACATCAGGTGTGATCAATATTCAGTGATTGGCACCATAGCTTGTAGACTCTATAACCTTCACAAAGACCAAATAATATACACTAATTTGTTTTTTTTTTACCAAAGATATGTAGCAGTATAAATTTTGGCCAACATTTATGAAGAAAAATTACTAATTTGAAAAATTTTATAACAGAAACTAAGAAAAATTCATCTTATTAAGTGCATAGTGGTCAAGTGGCTAAAGATTGTTTTATTGTCTTATATGTTCCGCCATATTTAACAACATGGAATAATATCTTATGGCTTGCTATTTCACAGTAACATATACAATTCACATAACATCAGCTAAGTCATTTGACCCTTATATGTCAGTTACCATGTGCATATCAACAGAGGCACAAGTCCATGTTCACTATGCTGTAAACTAGCTTCTATGAGAACAAAACATAAAGCAGCAGAATATTTTATATTTAAGTATTAAGCCAAAAATAAGCAAACAGCAAGTTAAAAGAGAGTCACTGGGCCCACTGTTCTAGGCAATACCCTTGCCCATATCACATGACACCTCTAAGGTTTCCTGTGATTCTATTATTGGAATTTATTTAATTTCACTGGATTGCGTTTAGATTTTAGTTTATTTTAACAATAAAGGGATTGGGATTGATTGGTTGGGTTGGTATGGGAGCACTGTAATTATTTTAAACATTAAAATGATACTCCTAGGGGATTTACCTTATAGCTGCTAGCGTTTTACTGGCCATACTTTAGTAGATTTTCAAACCAAAGTTCATACCACCATTTGTACAAAAATTCTCAATGATACATTTGTTGACTTTGTTAAAAAGTAATTTAAAATTAAATTTGCTTTTAACATTTGATTTTGGAATGAAAACCACATTCACTGTTAGAAGTAAGTTTAAGAAAAAATTTCCATCCTGCTCCTTTGAATTTTTTTACCACTGTAGTCAAAAACAAATGTTGATTTGACTCCACTAATAGTTCAAACGTTAACCCCTTCAGCCCAGAGCTTTCTTTTGGTGGTATTTGATCACCTCTGCGGTTTTTATTTTTTTGCACTAGAAACAACAAAAGAGTGACAATTTAAAAAGAAATTAATAGTTTTAACGTTTTGCTATAAAATACATCCAATAAAAAAATGTAAAAAAAAAAACAAATTTCTTCATCAGTTTAGGCCAATATGTATTCTGTTATATGTTTTTGGTAAAAAAAAATCCCAGTAGGAGTATATTAATTGGTTTGCGCAAAAGTTATTGCCTCTACAAACTATGGGATATTTTTATGGATTTTTAAAATTTTTTTAATTGTAATGGCAGCAATTAACTATTTTTAGTGGGATTGCGACGGACAAATCTGACACTAAGTGACAATTTTTGGGGATCAGTGACACACTGCTAAAAAAAAATGCACTGTCACTGTACTAATGACACTGGCAGGGAAGGGGTTACCATCAGAGCGATCAAAGGATTAAATGTGTTTCCTGGGAGTGCTTGCTAACTGTGTGAGGGATGCTCTGACTGGGTGAAGACAAAGATCTGTGTTCCTGCTTAGCAGAAATCTTCTCCCTGTCCGAACGTTAATCTGCCTTGTTTACATAGGCAGACCTTTGTTCTGCCTCTCTTGGGAGTGATCGCGTGTGGCCGGCGGACATTGGGTCCGCCGGACCTGCTGATTGGCTCCCCCTCTGTCCAATCAGCGCATGAATGGCTATTACATGAAATGACGTACAGGTACATGATTTCACGCAATAGAGCTACTTTGCCACAGTACATGTACGTTATTCGGTCGCCAAGCGGTTACGCAGATTATTTTATCCATGCTAATCCTGTGAGGTGAGGCAAACTTCTTGATCACATGATCACTGTGATTGAATGTGACAGTAACTTCTCAATCACATAGACCAGTCTGTGAAAGCTCTGTGTGTAGGGAGCACTGTGCTCAGCAGACAAACCTCACCCGCCATGGAAGCATGTTGGAGGTCAATGGGAGTATGTTTTATAAAATAAAATAAATGCAATATGTCTTAATATAACCTGAATGTTCTCAGGCTTTCTGTTATAGGGTCGCTACATTCTCCATGCCCTCTTTGTGTTTGTGAATGTAGCCACTCTTTCCTGCTCACCCCTGAGATGGACTACATATCTACCTACAGACCCGTTCAGTTTTATGTGAATTGCAGTAGATATAGAATGGAGCATGTAACCAGAAATAATGGCACTGCTCGCTCTACACTAGTAGCAATGAGGTGCATCAGTGGACAACAGGGAACGTACACAGTAATAAAAAAAAAAGAAGCCTATAAACAAAAGAGACTTTTTGAGCATAAAAAACAGAGCCATCGTATGCTTGATATTTTAAAACAATTGATGTGTAGCACCCTCTAGTGTGCTACTAGTGCCAGTGAAGGCAAATCTAAGCTTATGACTCATGGAGAGTTATGTGAGTCAGAAATTGGGTCAAGTTACTGCAGGTGAGGCTGGGTGGCTCTACAGAGGCAGCTCTCTAGAAGCTGGTAGAAGCTGACCACTCCCCAACAAAATGTCTTGGCAGGGTGCATGGATCAGCTCTTAAATATGGCAGCCTGCAGGGGACTGTTTGAGACGGAATCTTGCCTAAGGAGCAGCAGGGAGCAAAGAGAACAGAGTGAGTACATCAGCACACCCAGAGATTTACAAGGGGACAGTGAAGCTGGAGATACTCCTGCATGCACTTTGCAACATGCTGTGCTATTTTGCTAAAGGGGACTAAGAGCTCCTAGTCCTCAAGGGACTTTTGCCACTGATCCTTAGGGACTGAGGGAGTCTAGGAAGAAGAACAGTCCAGGATCCTTAAACATAATAAATAAACAAATGTGCAAACCAAATGTCTAAAACCAGGAGTAGCAGCCACCAATAAAGAGTGTTCCCACACAATAACAGATGAATATATATGAATCAATGGGGTGCTTACTGGAAGAGATAATCTACCACTCACTCCGATATTGACACTAATAGGTTGGTATGAAAATTGATCCACAACAAATATATAGTATTACTAGTGATCAGCCACAAGCATAATCCAATCAAATAATCATAACAATCATGTGCAAGTAATCTTGTGCAAATTTACGCAAAACCGTGCTTAACTACTTCCACACTGCTTACCGTATATTCATGGCGGCAGGGTGGCTGCGTCCCACGAATCGGCATAAATAAGCGGCAATCTGCGGGTGGCCGCTAAGGGGTGCATGCGCGCGCCCGCCGTACTCCTGATGAATGTGCCCGCGGCTCGGGCGGACCCGATGTCTGCCGACGAGCCGCAATGAGCGCCCACAGCAAAAGAACGGGGAACCGCCGATGTAAACACAGCGGTTCCCCGCTCTGTTAGTGGGGGCATAGGAGATCTACTGATCCCTGTCACAGGGATCAGTTAGATCTCTTATGCCCAAGGTATCCCAGCCCCCTCACAGTTAGAACATACCCAGGGAACACAGTTAACCCCTTCACAACACCCTGCAGGTTAACCCCTTCAATGTGACATTTATACAGTAATCAGTGGACATTTAAATTTCTGATCTCTGTATAAATGTCATTGGTCCCAAAAAAGTGTCAAAATGGTCCGACATGTCCACCCTAATATTGCAGTACCGCTAAAAATCGCAGATCGCCACCATTACTAGTAAAAAATAAAAATAAATAAAAACCCCAGAAATTAATTCTCATCATCCATAAACGCGGCCACTTTTGTACAAACTAATCAATAAACGCCGATTGCGATTTTTTTTTTTACCAAAAATATGAGGAAGAATAGAAATCGGCCAAAACCGAAAGTTTTTTTATATATTTTTTTTTGGATTTGTATTTTAGCAAAAAGTAAGAAAAACTGTTTTTTTTTGCAAAATTGTCGCTCTTCTTTTGTTTATAGTGGTGATCAGAAATGACGCAGTGGCAATCAAATACCAACAAAAGAAAGCTCTATTTGTGGGAAAAAAAGGACGCAAATTTCGTTTGGGTACAAAGTCGCACTGGGAAATCCTTCCGGGGCTGAAGTGGTTAATAATAACAGTGCACATAACAAGATATATGAAGCTAATTCTTCTACAGCAGCAATAATATGTATGAACCATAAATCGTGCAAAAATATTGAGTGACAACATTCTGTGAAAATAAACATAAATTGTGCAAGAAATGCAAAAAACACTAAATTCATCAAATAACATAAACATAAATCAAATATAAATTGTGCAATCCTGAAAATAAATCATTAATTCCATCTATTGAAATAATGTGCAGATTGATGTCCTTATATTGAGCCTATAGTTGCCATGGCAGTTCTCCAATTAGAAAAAAGTATAGAAACAGTCTCTAGTAGTACACTGCAGACTTTGTTTAGGAGAAAAAGTAAAATATCCCAGAGGGTGCAGGGGAGATAAAACAAGTACTGTGATCCCATGCCGTCACCTCTCACAGGCCACACACAGTGTTCTCCAGCCTTTCACCTCCAGCAGTGGCAATCACCACTCCTCTTTCCCCTTTCTCAGATGGATCATGGATAAGTAGTCAGTGCTGCAAATCTCGTCTATAGAGGATTCCTATATAGTTTGAGTTCTCCACCAACCAGGATACATGCATGAAGATATAAAGGAATTCCATAGTGTAGTATTTTCCACAAAACATATTTATTAAAATACAAACACTTACATTAAAATTCAGGCAAAACAGCATTGATAATTTCACATGGAAAGGAAGACTTCAGTTCTTGGCCGTGACCTAAAGTGACGTCACCCGGCTCCTCCCAACGCGTTGCGTTACACCTCACGTGACTTTATCAAGGGTTTGGAGTCGGGTGAGCACAGGCCGGAATATACATAGTTGTCTGTTACCATAATAACTCCTAACAACCATTTTAGCAAGATATACAAATTAACATATATAGGCAATATTCACAGGAGAGTAAAATCTTCATATAAATACAGCCCATAGGTAGCATATACAGTGCCTTGCGAAAGTATTTGGCCCCCTTTGAACTTTGCGACCTTTTGCCACATTTCAGGCTTCAAACATAAAGATATAAAACTGTAATTTTTTTTGAAGAATCAACAACAAGTGGGACACAATCATGAAGTGGAACGAAATTTATTGGATATTTCAAACTTTTTTAACAAATAAAAAACTGAAAAATTGGGCGTGCAAAATTATTCAGCCCCTTAACTTTCAGTGCAGCAAACTCTCTCCAGAAGTTCAGTGAGGATCTCTGAATGATCCAATGTTGACCTCAATGACTAATGATGATAAATAGAATCCACCTGTGTGTAATCAAGTCTCCGTATAAATGCACCTGCACTGTGATAGTCTCAGAGGTCCGTTTAAAGCGCAGAGAGCATCATGAAGAACAAGGAACACACCAGGCAGGTCCGAGATACTGTTGTGGAGAAGTTTA
>BLSH010142594.1:179275-190112 GCA_018402905.1 Glandirana rugosa | reverse complement strand
ACACAAGATTGACACCCCCCCCCCCGCCCCAACTGTCCCCGTACTGTCTAGATTGACTAGGGTCACTGTCCCTAGTCATCTAGACCGTACAGGGTAAGTGTCTTGCCCCTTGGCGGCACAAATGAAGCCGCCAAGGGGCAAGGCTGTCAACCCCGCCCCCCCCCCCACAGTTAGAACACACCCAGGGAACATTGTTAACCCCTTCACTGCCCCCTGCAGGATATTTAAATATCGGATCGCTGTATAAATGTCATTGGTCCCAAAAAAGTGTCAAAAACGTCCGACATGTCCGCCCCGTCCGCCCCGATATCGCATTACCGATAAAAATCGCAGATCGCCGCCATTACCAGTAAAAAAAAAATAATAATAAAAACGCCATAAATAAATGTCCATAGTTTGTAGACGCGATAACTTTTGCGCAACCCAATCAATAAACGCCGATTGCGATTTTTTTAACCAAAAATATGTAGAAGAATATATGTCGGCCAAAACTGATGAATAAATTTGTTTTTTATTTTTTATTTTTGGATATTTATTATAGCAAAAAGTAAAAAAATATTGTTATTTTTCAAAATTGTTGCTCTTTTTTTGTTTATAGCGGCGATCAGAAATGACGCAGAGGCGATCAAATACCACCAAAAGAAAGCTCTATGTGTGGGAAAAAAAGGACGCCAATTTTGTTTGGGTACAACGTCGCACGACCGCGCAATTGTCATTCAAAGAGCGACAGCGCTGAAAACTGAAAATTGGTCCGGGCAGGAGGGGGGTTTAAGTGCCCAGTAAGGAAGTGGTTAAATCTTTGTCCCAGCTGTCTGCAAAATGTCTTTGTTTGTCTATGTGATCTTAATAAGTTTATTAGACCAGGAGGTTGAATTTGACCTATATGATTTCATAGTTCTTGAATTGCATGATTTATTCAATTTTAACAATGCCGCCCAAGATTGGGTACCTGGAGTTAGGTTTAAAAGCACTAAAAGGGCTTCTCTTTAACTTTTTAAACTTAAAATTTAATAGAGGAATAGCATTTAACATAGAACTTTCTAAAATGATAATCGTATAATAAGACAGGCAGAAGTGCTGTATTCGTTCCAAACAAAGGGGGCTTTATGTAGGGTGGACGTTCACCAGATTAAAGCACTTACATAAACTGTAGTTGAAATGTAAAAGCAAGTTCTATTAACAATGTTAGCAAAGCAGAAAAGACCTTTTGAAAAAATATTACAAAATACCCTTCTTCCAATTAACAAAATTCCAAAAAATACAGACAATCCTATTGGATACCCTATAATAACCCGCACTGAAATGTTTAAAGCCCAACAGAAAGTAGGGGGATTCAATAAAGAATTGGTAACACAATTTATGAAAACCTTGCAACAGTTTAATTAACAGTACAACAGATTTATGTAGCTCTTATTTGCGTCACTTTCACAATGTGGCGCTATGGCTGCAAAGAATTCAAAAATAATTATCTCTAGTTCCTAAATAATGAAACTGGAGGTAATTAAGACTGAGTTAGGCAGCCCATAGATGAGTCTATTTGATGTGGATGGGGGATCCTCCCTGCTGCGCTGTTGTATTCTAACAGCGGAGAGACTTCCCCACAGTCAGAATACAGTGATCAGAGCTGCCAGCTATAGCCGGTGGCGCTGATCAAGTGAAGAGAATCCTACAGGTAGTGTTGTAGATTGTTAGACTGACTTCAGTACAACCTCCCTGCCCATACACAGATCAAAATTTGACTGGTCACTGCTGAACCAACCAAATTTTGATCCATGTATGGCCAGCTTAAGTGTACAGAGACAAGTCACAAATATGGAAGGGGGGGAAACATTATTCATGTGTTTTTTTTATTTACTTCATTAGTTGTTAGGATGCAGGAAACCAATGGCGTGGACTGAACACTGACAGTAGGCAGAACCTGAAGGAGATCATGAGGGACTAGTACCCCATCAGGTCTACCCTCCTTGTTATTGACAGTATAAGGCTGTGGGTGGATTCTATAACCACTATTTAGACCAATAGCAGTTAGGCAATCCACTCTTTGCTGGGTAACCCTTTGGATATGATGGGGAACTATTCTATGAGCATCCCCATTGTACTCTGACAAGTGAGTTGGGAGTGCTCCAGGGCTCCATGCTGGTTGAGAAGTGTTGTGGCCCCTGCAGCAGATGGAGGAGAGGTGACTCTTAGTGAAAGGAGAGGATTGCTGCCATTAATATAGCTTTTAGTGCAGTAACATTGTGCAGAATGGAATTCTGGAATTAACTAGACTCATTCTTCAGAGGAACAATGCATCAATGATTGCGGCAGTGGCGTGCCAACCTCTGACCCACATGTCCAAGTGGGCCCAAAGCAGCTGCAGTAACTGGGCTACTCCTTCAGCCCACACCGCTCACCCAGCCGCCTATTCGGTTCAGCAGTTGGGGCCGGGGGGGGGGGGCAATGGATCCCGATCCCATCGCCTGATGCCACCTGCAGGACCGGGAGGAGAGTGAATGCCCATGCAGCCTCCCTGTGTGCTTAGATAGGAGGAGCGATGGGGTAGCTGCATATGGAGGAATTGATTTTTCCATATTCCTCCTGCAGCCGCTGAATGCCTGCAGGAGGGAGAAGAGGAGAAGCAGGCATTCAGTGGCTGCAGAAGGAATATGGAAAAAACAATTCCTCCATATGCAGCTACCCCCTCTCCTCCTATACTTTTTGGCCTCCCAGTGCTCTCCATCTCCCATCCCGGTGCTCCCCAGCTCCTCCCAATGCTCTCCAGTTCCCCCAGTGCTCTCCAGCTCCCCCCCCAGTGCTTTACAGCTCCTCCAGCACTATCTGCCCCTCTGGGCTCTCCAGCCCCCTCTGCCCATGCTCCCTGTCTCCCCCCAGTGCTCTCCAGCTCCCCCAGTGCTCTTCGGCTCCCCCAGTGCTCTCCGTCCCTCTGTGCTCTCCGGGCCGCTCCCTACCACTGCTATCCCCCCCTGTGCTCTTCAGGCCTCCCCCCATGCTCCATGCCCCCCAGTGCAGTCTCTAATCATCTCCTGTAGTGTGCCTGCAGTCTCTGACCATCTCTTCTATCATGTCTGCGGTCTCTGACCGGCTCCTGCATCATGTCCTCAGTCTCTTACCATCTCCTGTATCATGTCTTCAGTCTCTGACCATCTCCTGTATCATGTCTGCAGTCTCTGACAATCACCTGTAACATGTTTTCAGTATCTGACCATCTCTTGTATCATGTCTGCAGTCTCTGACCATCTTCTGTATCATGTCTGTAGTCTCTGACCATCTCCTGTAACATGCTTGCAGTCTCTGACCATCTCTTTTATCATGTCTGCAGTCTCTGACCATCTCCTGTATCATGTCTGCAGTCTCCAACCATCTCCTGCCTCCCTGCGCAGGGGAGGCAGAGAGTAAAAGGGGATACTGCGATTAGAGAGACTGGGGGGGGGGGGCAAACTGCAAGGGGTAATGTGATGGGCTGTGAAATTTGTGCAATAAATATCCTTCAAAAGATTACAAATTTGAGTGGGAGTTCTTACATTTTAAAATGGGGGGGGTTGCCAGATATAGGATCCACCCCAGGTGCCAATTTGCTTTAGGTACACCCCTGGATTGTGGACTTTTTCTTTTCTTTTTTAATTCATATGCCAATGAACTTAACCAAATTAACAGTATTCCCATTGGTAGTGGTCTTAGCAATAAAGGTTCATGCTTGCAAACCCTGTTACTGGAGCAGCTGTTTAAAAAAACATATTACCTGTACAAAATCCTGTTACAGTTTAGAGTTGGAATGGTGATGTCACCTTTGGATCTTGTCTACCGACACACCAATCAGCGCAAATCTGGGGCTCTTGGTTATTGAAAGGGAACAATCCTGATAGAATCAGGACCTAAAAAGCTGCCATTATGAATGTATAAAACAGATATTAAATGCAAATATAAAGTACACAACTTCTGTATGGCTCAGGAAGCCATCACCCGACAGTGCAACAGCGCTGTCTGACTAAGTTTGTAACCATAGAAGCTGAGTATAAGAAAAAAATGACAAGTAGATGGCTAAGAAGCTGATCATGAATGCATTATTATAAATATGTGTGATTTTAAATGCACTTTGAGGTATTAGGAGAGAGTCAGCTGACCGCCATAAAAAGAAACATAGATGGTTGATTATAATGTAGTCTGAATGGGATGCAAAAATATCCATGCTCCCAAGAGGAGTTTTAGACATCCATTAATCCACAGCACATATCGCAGTGTCAGGCTGAAGAATAACATTCAATCACGTCAAGATAGGCGGAGTCAGCATTCCCTCCCCTGTCCCTGGAGTGTTTATATTGAGAGGTGCTGATCGTGGGGTCACGCCCTCCGTAGAAGTCGTGATGACGAAACGCGTCAGGGCGTGACCCCACGACAGGAAGTGACGTTTGCGCTCCAGGACGCGAAGTGAAAGCAAGAGACATACACGCTGGATCCGAGCGTGGAGCGGTGAGACGTCAACACAGAACATAGTCATTTTATTGATGAATTTGCGATTGTTTTACTACATGTTTGTAAGTGGATTTTTAAGGCGGGTTGGCAATAAAGTTGTTTTACGAGATTACCCTATGGAATGTGTCTTCTCTCCTATGATCGGTTAATATGGTCGGGGAGTGTTGACAAGGCACAGAAATAGGTGGAAGGCTCTGAGATCGCGGCACAAGGCAGCGTATCTGATGATTTAACACAGGTCTCTATGATTCTCTCTTCTGGTAAGCAGATTGTGGATTCGTATACTGCACGCGGTGTTATACTAATTTTACTGGGTGACCGGATCCTGCCTCCACATTCACTATCTGATCTACAAGATTCCTTGCTTTCTCTGGAACTGTGACCACCCTTTGCTTTTTGTGTGAACTTTTTTATGGACTTTTATTAGCGCTGTTGCACTGTCGGGTGATGGCTTCCTGAGCCATACAGAAGTTGTGTACTTTATATTTGCATTTAATACAGTTTAGACTTGTACTGGGTCTAGTAGCCGGATAAAGAAAAAGTATCAAGATGGCTTGGACTGTTCATTGAAGAGAAGGAATCTCTGTGTGTCTCCAGTTCTTGAAGGACGTCAAGCTCCGACCACTTATATTAGAGATACATCACAAACCTGCTGGAGGCCTAGCTATTCACAAGTCATGCCAGTAGCTGTAGCTCTATCACTAAGGGCATAGATGAAACCACTGTAGAATCTCAGTCTGATGCTGTTTTTTTGGGATATTGAAAGCAGGCTAGTCATGAAAGAGGATGATGATGAAGCTCCACCCAACAGGAGCAGAGTTGTTGAGTGGGGAGCTTATCTCAGAGTTTCCCATCAGGCTCTGCCCACCCAACTACTTAACTCCATGGCCACTGCACATGTCGGGTGGGTGGAACATGATGTAGAACTCTGAAAGACTGGTTCCCCATCAGGTCCACTTTGCATGTAATTGACAGCACATGGTAGTGGGCAGATTTCATAGCATCTATGGAACTGAATAGCAGCTATAGGGTCTGACCACTACCTTCCACTGTCAATCACAAGGCGGACCTGATGGGTATCTCGTCTCCCCAGAGTTCCCAATTAGGCTCTGCCAACCCCACAGCACAAATTATTGAAGGCCCAACAGAATTCGAAAGAGTGCCTACAACACCCTTCATCATTTTCAGAATGGAATAACTTAAGGGGTCTCTGTCTAAAGCTGGCCATACACTTATAGATTTTTTTAATTCAGTGCAGGTGGAGGAATTTCCCCTGACAGATATTGTATGCTGACAGCCAACTCCAGTGGCTGTCAAAATACCTGGCAGTGGCTGCATCTGTTTGGATGTAGGAGCTGTTTGGCTGGCAATTTTCCACCCAACTCTTTCAACAAAAGTCAATTACTAAGGTGGTTGATCCTCGTGAATGTTGAAAAAGGGCACCCACACTTGATTTTATGGCAACCTAACAGATTAGAATCTTGCAGTTTTTTTAATGTATTTCTGACAGCAGGCAGCATTAGGGGCAAGTGAACCTAAAATAAACGTATATTAGTACTTTTATTATGGGATTAAACAAATACTAAGCCGTGTTTTTTTTTATTTGTCTTTTTTAAGTAATTGTTGGGTTGTTGGAATCCACATTGTTGGTTCTTTTTTTTTGCTGTACTCTTGAGTTATACAACAGGTGGACTCCAACCCATTTGAATGAAACGTTTTGAGTCAGCTTCCGTTACCACTAGTAAATGTTGCGTCTACAATCATCTAAATGCAGACTGACCATTAGAAAAATGTACTGTAAAATGTAATGGTAAATGTAATGTTACACAATCAAACATATACCCTATTCTGTTTCTGAAAAGTGCAATGTAATTAATCAAGAACTTGTATGGGGGAAAAAAACAAAGTTTTGTTTTTTCTTTGATCATTTTCTCATTGACAGTGAACATGAAGTCATCGGAAGACCCAGGGTGAGTGACCTCAATGAGATGAAGGGACAGATGACACAAAGTTCTGTAGCTCATTAGATGCAGGTCTGAGGCCATTGTGTGACATGGAAGATGCCATTACTGCTGCAGTTAAATTAATTTACAACTCATATCTGTACAGAAAGCCACTGACAGAAATATGTCATAACTATCCTATTTCTGAAAATGCCCATTGATTGACTGTCTCTGGCTTCAATATGTTCTGTCACTGACCTGAAACAAGCATGCATTCAGTAAATTCAGAGTGAAGTAGGAACTCTGGAAATCTGTACCTCCTGTATTTATTCCAAGCCATTATTGAAGCTTCTGGATTGGCTCGACAGTAATAGCAGGCTACATAATTCTCTCAGGACCTTTATTCTTATACTACAAAGTAATTTTGCATGTTAAAGTAGGCCTTGTTACAAAATGGTCTGCTTGTTAGATCGGGGAGCCCTCACTGTAAAAGTTGGGAAAAAATGTACCTGCATGGAAAAAAGTTAGAATGTTTTTTTATACATAACCCTTATCTTCCACCTGTGGTGCCTAGGCAAGGGTTATATCCTGATCCTTTTGACAAGATCCTGGGATGAAAAGCTCAAGTCTCTCAAGAAGAAGCTCTTCTGCTGCACTGCTGTGTTTTCCTAAAAGATGTAGGGTACTCATCACTCATCATTCTGTAGGAATCTCTCTGGAAGGATAGTGATGTCATACCCTGCGATGAAAAAGATTAGGATAAAGTATTTGCTTTTTTTCCTTACAAATACCCTTTGCCAAATTATAATCATTTTTATAAGGGGAGAGGGTCCTTCTTTAATGTTATTAAACATAGTTACATATACTTACATAGTTAGTCTGGTTGAAAAAAGACACAAGTCCATCTAGTTCAACTAATAAAAGGGACTTTTTTTTTTTTTACAATCGTATATATACAATCCTTTACCCACAGTTGATCCAGAGGAAGGAAACAAATTCCTTCCTGATTCCCCAAGAGGCATTTGGATATTCCCTGGATCAACTTTACCTATAAATATTAGTATCCAAGTTATATATGTACATTTAGGAAAGAATCCATGGGAGTTCTGGAATCTTTATTAGCCCTCCAGCTCCTCACGTCCAGTGCCCCCTCTCCTCCGCTCACGCCTGATGCTCCCGACTGTCCCGCTGTCTCTCTGCCTCCTCCCCGCTTCTGCACAAGAGGAGCTGGAGTATGCTGGCCACTGAGGAGGAGGCATTATCACTGGTTGTTAAGGATGCTGGCGGGTTCCAGCTCCTTAACAACCACCCACCCGTGTCCTTAACAAAAACAAATTAGCCAGTTCTTAAGAAACCGGTACCCAACAGCATCCTTAACAGCCAGCTATTCACCAATATGTGCTGTAATGCCACCCATTTAAAACACACTATGCATTTTTTTAAATGTATAGTACATTTTAGAAGTGCTGTAGTGTGAAACAAGCTGTGCTGCAGTTGATTACACTTTTTTTAAAAAAAAAAACATCTGGTAAAGCTTTTTTTTTTTTTATAGAAGCAGGTAAGTATCTGCAACAAACTTACATGCAAAATATACATGTTGTATGGAAAGGTTTTTTCCTTCGCAAAAGAACTGGAGTTTTACCTTTAATAGATATATAATATGTGAAATGTTTCCTTTCTGACCAAAATCACATTACTCAAATTGTTAAGTTATAATATAAAAGTAACAGGTTTACTGTAGCTCACATAATTAGTTTACTATTCTGGAAGTTAATTATTCCTGATAAATGTAAGCATTTTGTTTTAAAATGCAAACACTTGGGTGCTCCTTCAGTCATTACAGGATAGAGCAAATGTGTTTGAAAATAGAAAATATATGCATCACACCTCAAACAAACTCAGCGCTATTTATTTACCCATAAATCTAAATCAGTGTTAAAAACAAAACAAAAGTATATTACAGTTTCACAAAGCTTAGATGTGATGGCCATTTTATTTTTTAGTTTTTTTCCTTTATTTTCACCTAGTGATTCAGCCAGTAGTATACTTTCTCCTCTCTTTGGAGGAGCGATTTAGAGGGTAGTGCTAGCTGATTTAGATGGTCTTGACTACAAAAATAACGGAGCACTCCAACAAACACTTTTTAAACAGCTACAGCAACAGTTTTTGTTTTCTTTTGGGACAAAGATTTTACATCAATGAACAAAATCTGACCATTTCAAGCAACCCATCAGTGGTAAATGGTTTGTCTTTAATTGTCACTTTTGCTGGACTGTTTGCAAAGAACTGAGTATTTGAATGCCCAAATGTTTATTCATTTGATACATTTATATGTTTCTACCAAGCCTGACCATAGCTAGATACATTTTCTGTTGTAAACTGCAAGTTTCTTCATTTTTCATTTTTATCTGCAGTGTGCAATAAAAGAGTACTGCCAATAACTTCTAACACCATGCAACTTTCCGATTTGGAATCAGAAGCTATATTTAAAGGTACTTATTTTCCACTGACACAATGTGAGGTGTTCCCCAAATCTTAGCACTCTACAAGGGATCTGCATGTAGTTCAATCATAGTCCTCCTGTTTTTTCGGTTTCCTTTGGTTGTTTTGTTTTCTTCCCATATAGTGGTTGGTCAATTGGCTTTCACTTAGACTGCCCCCAGTATTTTTATGAGTGTCGTAATGACATTAGATTGTGAGCTTCTTTGGGGGACAGGGACTAACGTAGATGAATCTGTGTATTTTACACAGCTCTATACAATTAGCCAAAGATGAATATATATAATACATAAGTAATTAGCAGTACAGTGAACCCAGCACACACAAAAAACCTACAAATTTTATACTAACCCAAACAAAACTGTGCAATTTCACATAAGCAATCAATTATATAACACTTGGGTTTGTGGGACTTTTACACCGCTAATTATGAAATGTGAAACTACATACTCTAAAATATCAGTCAATTTACTGACAAATCAATAAATCAGGACAAACAGATAGTGAATCCCCCATTTTGGCTTTAATTATGCTGTAACTTTATGTCAATTTGTAACAATTGTCTTCCTCTGTATTTTACAAGCAGTACTGTGGAACAAAATGGCAGTAAATTGTGGAGTGCTGCAATAGACTAGTTTTTGAATTCTGATTGGTAATGTGATTAGACTAGAAGATAACTGGTCTAATAACAAACTTGCACCACATTCCTGATAATAGATTATTATATAACAACTAGGTTTGCAAGGCTTTTATGATGCTAATTATTTGTGAAAAGACTTTCGCAAGACATATATATTTTATATATATATAAAATACATACATAATTAAACTCTTCAGGGCCTGCAATGTACAAGGTTAAAAATCAGGGCACAGTATCCTTGGGAAGTACTTATCTCCCTTGCTTTCAAGGGAGATAATTACTGTGACAGACCCAACCAGGACATGAGCTTTTGGAGAGGACTAGGGGCAAGCCTCCTACCCACGGATTATGGTCCATGGAGAGAGCAGATCATTCTCTAATGATGGACAACAACATGATGGACTATGAGAGCGTGGTTTGAATTGCTTCTCTGAATAAGCACAATAAAGATTCCCTTCTGGAGTGGATGGAAAGGTGTAACATTAATCTTGTACAGGTTAATGGTCACAGGGAATATGGTGGCCCTCCTGCAGAGTGGGTTAGAGAGGCTCCTCCACGTGGGACAGAAATATTTATCAACAATACCCCTCAAGAAATCTAGAAAGATACATTAACTCCACTTTTTCAGACTGCTGGAATATGGTATACGTTTTACTACCTTCAAGAGTGCAGCGCTCTCCTTTAATACGTTAAGTGCAAAGCTTGATACACACAGGATTGGTTTTGGTGCATTGGGATTACAAAATTCACAGATTTTATACTTATACAATATCTCACAAAAGTGAGTACACCCCTCACATTTTTGTAAATGTTTTATTATATCTTTTCATGTGACAACACTGAAGAAAGTACACTTTGCTACAATGTAAAGTAGTGAGTGTACAGCTTTTATAACAGTGTAAATTTGCTGTCCCCTCAAAATAGCTCAACGCACAGCTATTAATGGCTAAACCACTGGCAACAAAAGTGAGTACACCCCTAAGTGAAACTGTCCATGTGTGTGGAGTTATTTTGAGGGGACAGCAAATTTACACTGTTATACAAGCTGTGCACTCACTACTTTACATTGTAGCAAAGTGTCATTTCTTCAGTGTTGTCACATGAAAAGATATACTAAAATATTTACAAAAATGTGAGTGGTGTACTCACTTTTTTAACTCTAGTTACTATACACTGACTGAGCTGTATATGGTCTACACTGAAGGCATTGCATTATATATATATATATATATATATATATATATATACACCATTTAAAGCCGAGTTCCACCCAAAAGTGGAA
>BLSH010142594.1:138467-152720 GCA_018402905.1 Glandirana rugosa | reverse complement strand
TAAATAATATAATATTAAATACTACAGTACAAAGTTTGAAATAGTATGGACCCTACAGATGATCTGAGAACAAACCTGTCTAAATTCACTCAATAAGGATTCTTAATGTCCGGATGTTATATTTTACGGTTTAAAGGTACGTTTTATTACATGGCGAAAGTCGTGGTTTTTAGACTTTATTAGAATGGCGGTCCCTCCAATTAGTCGAAATTTCTATGTAATGACTGAGTTTTTCGATACGGAATGGGATTCAGGGGTACTGTGTTTCGTCGGGACATCAATATTGTGATTGGAAAAGAAATTGGTATCGTGGTTGTGTGTGACATAGTAAGATGTCCCAAAGTTTCCCCCCTCACATATACTAATGTGCCACAAACAGGAAGTTAATATCACCAACCATTCCCATTTTATTAAGGTGCATCCATATAAATGGCCCACCCTGTAGAATGATACAGTGTGTGTTGGTGCTATGGTTAAAGAAAAGGTTAGTGTTATAACTACAGGGCTGCTTTGTGTCATGGGGACTTAGGGTAAGGCATAGCTTTTTGAGTCAGTAATGTATCTTTAAAGCTGATTAACCTCCCTGGCGGTAAGATTATTTCAGATTTTTGGTGCTGAAAGCGGTACATTATTTTGCATGGAAATTTGGCATTTTATATTGTAGGCCTGTAATTCTTAGGAATAACTCACTTAAATCTGTCCAAACAAGAGTCTAGTAGACATCCCAGGTATGATAAAGTTTGAAACATGACATCATAAATTATAATATAATAAATAAGTAAAAATGATTATCAAAAATAATAACGTAATAGTAATAACATTTATTTAAAAATGTAATCAAACCAAAAACAGTGAAATTTGCTCAGTTGCAGAATTGTCGCTGTCGTCACTTTCAGTTTCTGATGATAAATTTCCCCAAAAATCAGTATCACTCAATTCTGCAAATGATTCTTATTCACTATCACTGTATTCTAGCTGATCAAAAACCACTTTTGATGTAAAGGGACACTTTTTGGTTGCCATGGACATTCTCAAGTTTCCAGGCAGAAAGAATGGGATATATAATATAAAAGTGCATGCAGGGCACTGGGCAAACCACTAGGGACAAAGGGGATGTGAAATGATTTGATACAGTAATGTAATCTTACAGATTACAGTGTACTGTATGATTACTGTGTGTTTCACTTTTTGAATTTCCCGCCAGTCTCCGCCCCCTTGCCAAGCGACGCTTGCAGGGAACGGAGCCGGGCACACAGAGGCATCGGGCGGAGGACACAGCCCGCAGACACAGCGGGGGACATCGCTGGATCCAGGGGACAAGGTGAGTAACGCTGCCCTGGATCCAGTGATGCAATCCCGAGTGTGGCTCGGGGTTACCGCTAATGGTGCTGAAATTCCACCCCGAGCCACACTCGGGATTACCACCAGGGAGGTTAAAAAGGCTAAGAACCCTGTAAAAGTCCATACCTATTTTATGGAGGACTGAAAATACAAATGCCACAATCATGCAGTTTCACTGCAAATCCAACAGAGCTGAGATTCTGAGACCAGAAATAAATGGCTTTTAATTGCCTACAGCTTGTCGTCACTTATAACTGAAGTCACATAGTCTATTACTTATTACAAGTCACCATCACTCATATATCATGTCTTATCACTCACTGGCATTTATGTGTTCCTATCCCTCATAAAACATCTTTCCCCTTAGTTCTTACTGATTAGTAGCACAGCGCTTATCACTCACCACCTAGAATGTATCATTTGTTAATGACTCCTTTACTACCTACACTCCTATACTACCTGGCTGACCATCTTTATCGGCTTAAACAAAGGGGATGGTACCACGCAAGGAAAAAGTATCCAAAAATAAAATACATGAATCAAACAACCACCTGAAAGTATGTTGTTACCCCCACAAGTGCCTCCTCCAAACAAGTGTTATATTTTCAGGAAAATGTCAGATCTTAGTGAATAAGCGCTCCTACACCCTAATTGTTATTTTAAGATAAAGGCAAGGCGGGGGTGGGGTAATATCACCAAGTAAAGAATAATAGAGTGAAAAAAAAAAAAAAATATGTCTTTTTAGCTGCTGCCCCCACACAAACACTCGATTCCGAGTGCCAATATGTGAAAAAAGCTCAAATGAGTGGGTTGGCGCTGCTGCAGATATGCAAAATTGCTTGTAAACTCACTGGCAATAAATAAATAAGTAAATAAATAAAATAAACCTTATTCCAAATAAAGTGCAAAAGGTCTGTGAAAGTGTGCAATTGTTAGAGCCCATATACTTATGTGTCCATGTGTATGTCAACCAGCATTTTGACCAAATGTTAAATAAAGTGCAAATGTGCTAAAAAATATATCAGTTACACCAAAAGTAATTCATAAATAAACCAGTCCATCATATAAACCAGCCGTGAATCAATAAAATGTCTCAATTCCTTACGCTGTCTTCAAAACCGTGTCTGCCATATGTTTTGTGTCACAGGAATCCTGCTGCTATCTTCCTGTGAGCTTGCAAGCCGGCTGTCCTGTCCCCTCATGAAGGTAGTGCCACTGCTGCCTTAGTATTATTACAGAGATGTTCCAGCCCTTTTTAGAATCACTCATTGCTCATGCAAACAAATAGAAATAGACGTTTCCGTAGTATATTACCATATAATGGAGCAGTGCATGTATTCAATTACTCCACCACTAGTGTGTTCCAACGGACCTAACCGGAAGTGGTGCAATGACGTATTGGCTCCGGCTTACGCGTTTCGTCATCAGGCGTCATCGGAGGCGACCTTCTTGGAGAGCTTTTTCCCTCTCTTTGTATTCATTGGTATTCCCATATGGTGTCAATTTCTCTTTGATTTGCTGGATCAAATTCTCTGTCTTCTTCAGTTTAAATTTTCTTCTTTTTATTATTATTCCTAGAAGTTCTGTTTCTTTTGAATTTAAAATTGTGTACCATTCATCCATTAAATATTTTTCTGCTACACTATCATTAGGAGAAATATCCCATCTTAATCTCCGGAGGGTCATCTTTTCTGCTACATACATTTCAAGGGTGGAAATATCCCACCAGACCCACAGTTACTTCTCCATATTGTTTTTGAGTTGCTTGAATAAACTTTCCATATCTTGGTCATGAACCACATGTTCCTGGCTAAACACTTCATCCAGGTCAATAACTCTACTGTTCATATATCTAAAAATGTCCATAGCAGCAGTGCCTTTTAGTGCCAAAGGCACTGATAGAAATAAGATTAAACAAAGGGGATGGTACCGCGCAAGGAAAAAGTATCCAAAAATAAATAAATTAATCAAACAAGCACGTGAAAATATGCTGTTACATGTGCCTCCTCCAAACAAGTGCTATATTTTCAGGAAAATTTCAGATCTTGAGTCGCCTCCGATGACATCTGATGACGAAACGCGCAAGCCCGAGCCAATACATTATTGCGTCACTTCGGGCTAGGTCCATTGTAACGCACTAGTGGCGGACTTCCTGGCACACAATCTGCTTCTCTATGTGAGTAATTGAATACATGCACTGCTCCATTATATGGTAATATACTATGGAAGCTTCTTTCTATTTGTTTGCATGAGGATTGATTGATTCTAAAAAGGGCTGGAACATCTCGGTAATAACACTACGGCAGCAGTGGCACTATCTCCATGAGGGGACAGGACAGCCGGCTTGCAAGTCCACAGGCAGATAGCACCAGGATTCCTGTGACACAACATATAGCAGACACGGTTTTGAAGACAGTGTATATGGGCTCTAACAATTAGTTCACAACACAATTTGCACACTTTCACAGACCTTTTGCACTTTATTTGGAATAAGGTTTATTTTATTTATTTATTTATTACCAGTGAGTTTAAAAGCAATTTTGCATATCTGGAGCAGAGCCAACCCACTAATTTGAGCTTTTTTTCATGGGCTGCTGGCTTGCTTTAGGTTCAAACCTAGTATTTTACAGAAGGAGGTCAAAACTGGCAGTCTCCATATTTATTTGCTATTAATATTATTATTTTTTTTTATTTGTTTCATCCATCATTACTCACATTTTATTGAACACAATTGATATGTAAAATGGTGTTCTAAAATAGACACAGTAATCCATTCCTGTGTCTATTTTTTAGTTTAAAAAGTAAAGTAACTACATAAGTCATCTGCGCTGCGACAGTACCAAAAAAAATTGATACCTCTCAAATGCCCCAATCTGTTATCCTACAATGGTTGCAAGTGCTGGTTGGGTTGAATACTGGCTTATCAGACACATCAATGACTACAACAAAATGGCACCTGTCTGCACACTGCCTCAGCATATAATGAGCTCTTCTTAGTAAAAAAAATGGCTTCAGCTTGCTCTCTTACCCATGGAAGAACCCCCTAAGGGCAGCTCACTATATGCGGACTGGTGTAATTTTGTTGTACTCCCAAATCTAACTTTCTCTGTAACCTCCACCTGAACACTAACCCTCTTCATAATCCCAACACTAGCAGTTAACCTCCCTGTAGCCTCAGCCCTAGCATTTTCTCTCCCTGTAATTGTGTCCATAACATTTATTCTTCTTGTAACCCCAAATTTAAAAACGAACCCTCTAACTCTCCCCGTAAAACACCAAACCCCTCTCACACTTATCCTAACACTAACCATCCCTATAACTTCAACCCTGACACTAACCTCCCTGTAACTTAAAAGATAAGTTCACCTTTGGTTAGAGTTCCACCTGGTTTTAGGTGGCTTCCAGTACCAACTCTATCCTGATGACACACAAATCTACCTCTCTACTCCTCACCTTACTCCTTCAGTCTCCTCTTGCATTTAACTTACTAACCGACATGTGAACATGGATGTCACACCACTTCCTCAAACTCAGTCTTTCTAAAACTAAGCTCATAATTTTTCCTCCAGCCCGTACCCCCCCCCCCCCCCGACTACTCCATCAAGATCAATACTACAACTATCAGTCCCTCCCCTCATGCCAAGATACTAGATACTAGGTGTAATCCTAGACTCTGACCTGTCCTTTCAGCCCCAAATCCAATCACTATCCAAATTGTGCAGACTTCACCTCCGAAGCATCTCCAAAATACGCCCCTTACTAACCGTTGACACCACTAAGCAACTTATTCACTCCCTTGTTATCTCTCGCCTTGATTATTGTAATTTCCTCCTCATTGGCCTACCTCTCCGCAAGCTATCCCCTCTTCAGTCTAGCATGAATGCTGCTGCCAGACTCATCCATCTTACCCACTCAGTGCCCACCACTCCTCTCTGCCAATCCCTCCGCTGGCTTCACATTGCCCAACAAATAAAACTCAAATCGCTAACAATAACCTACAAAGCCATTCACAATTCTGCCCCGAGCTATATCACCAATCTCATCTCCAAATATCACCCAAACCGTCCTCTCAGCTCCTCCCAAGACCTTCTGCTCTCTAGCTCCCTTGTCTCCTCCCCCCATGCTCGTCTCCAGGACTTCTTCAGAGCCTCTCCCATCCTCTGGAACTCTCTACCACAACCGATCCCTGAAAACGTATCTCTTCAGGGAGGCCTATCCTGCCTACAGCTAACAAACAAATCTTCTACTCCCCTAATCAGTTCATACCTCACAGTCCCTACCTTTTGTTTCACCAGCCCCCCCTCTTAGATTGTAAGCTCGCAGGAGCAGGGCTCCTCTAACCCTCTTGTTTTGAATTGTACTGTTGGTGTATTGTCTCCCTTTACATTGTAAAGTGCTGCGCAAACTGTTGGTGCTATATAAATCCTGGATAATAATAACATGTTCCCAATGCTGCAGACGCTGTCCGATCCCCCCTCCCTGTGACAGCAGGTTGTGGAGAAGTTCCCCATGCTAGCTGTCCCTTTTTGAAATCAGCTCTGTTCGTGAATAAACTACAAGCTTGTAGTTCTCAATGAATTATCATGACACTGTGGAGCATCGTGATAGTACATTGATTCTTCCTGTCTGTGTATCTGCTTGCCCATACAGGATGTACGGGTGCACAGATACAGTGACAGACCTGCAGGAGACCTGCATGGCACCAGCGATCCGCAGATTGCTGGTGCAATGCTCTTCAGGCTCCTGCAACAAAAAATAATAAATGCACATTTTTATACCTGCAAAAAAAGTGCATTTATATATTTATTTATTTATTTTTAAAGTGAACTTATCCTTTAACAGTGGTCCTCAATGATAACTCCAACCTTCCTCATAACATTAATTTAACACTAACTCTCCTTGTAACTCTCACACCTAATCTCCCTGTAACCCAGCACAATACTCCCTATAACATCAACCCTTCGACACAGGGAATCTCCTTACCAAGGACACGGCCTTCCTAAGGTTAGATTTGGGCTTACAGAAAAGTTTATTGTCGGGGATACAGGGACTGTTAGTGTTAGGGCTGGGATTTCAGAGAGAGAGAGATAGTGTTAGAATTGGCCAGGGTTTTCAGCAATAGTTAGATTTAGTGTGGGGTTAGGGTGAAAGTTAGCACTAGGGTTGGGAATTTTGGGGTTGATAGGTTTGGGTTTACAGGAAGGTTTAGCTTTTTGGTTACAGGGTTTGTTATTGTTGGGGTTATATGGATTTTTAGAGTAAAGTTGGCTACACATTATACCATTTTTATTGTTCAATTACCTCCACCTGTGAAGATCAAGGTCCTGCCGAATTGCATACAGGTAGAAAGTGTTGAAGTTTGACCTCATATTATATGGTTTTGATAAATCTAAAGGAAAATTGTACCAGAAGATTGTATAATGTGTCGGTAGCTTTAGCCTTGGTTCAGACTTGTGCGATGCAGGAACCGGCACAATTATACAGCCGGTTCCCGCATCGCATCACTCCCGCAGGCAGTTCACACTGCCTTCTGCAAACCACTGGTGGGTGTCATTACAAAGTTAATGACACCCCCAGTTTTGTTCACAGATCACTGTGTGAACTGTGCACTCGCATATAAATCGGATGACATGGGTGAGAACACCCATGTGATGCGATTCTAGTGCAGGAAAAAAGGTACATGCGCCTTTTTTTTTCCGAATCAAATGCGAGTTCAGCCATACAAGTGTATGGCTAAATTCGCACTGCTCAGAGATCGCATGTGATCGGCATCCGCAGTGTGGGTGCGAATCACATGCGATCTCTGAGGATTGCATTAGTCTGAACCAGGGCTTAAGGTTGAGTAACAGGAATTGTTAATACCAAGTGGCGGCCATTAGGGCCCCCCTAATCCATGCACCCAGCCCCTAATTTTCATGCAGGGCACCGGACGCATGGATTTCAATGTGGGGTTTTTTTTTAAAGCATGTGATTAAAGCCGGAGGCTTTAATTGGCTTCAAAAAGGGTGGGCGCAGAGCCCATCCACTTGTGTGACATTAGCAAATTAATATTTGCTAATGTCTTCCTGCTTCTCCTCCCAGCCAGTCTTAGGACACCAGGCCAATCGGGTCTTGACCTGCCTCCTTTTTGGCCCGAAAGAGAAGCAATGGTGCCGGTGGCAGAAACAGTCCCTTCCAGGAGTCCAGATTCAGCAGTGCACCACCATTTCATCCTCTTCCTCGCACCTCTACCGCAGCATAAGGTAAGGCCACAGATCGCGTGCAGGAGGGGGGTGGCTTTAGTGTGAGTGCATCGTTGCCTATCGTGCGCACGGGGGGGGTGTAGTGCAAATGGATCGCCATATATCGAGCCCGCAGAGGGGGTTGCAAATTCGAATGAGGGGGTCAGGTCTCTTTGCCGCCCCCTCCAGAATATTGACCACCAGCCGCCACTGGTTAATACTGGGGTTACAGGGAGGGTTAGTGCTAGGATTGGGCTAACAAGAAAAGTCAGTGTTAGAGAATAGAAATGGGGTTACAGTTGGGATTACAGGGAGGGTTAGTGTTACAGAAACGGTTAATGTTAAGGGTTTTTGTGTGCCAAAACAGCCAGCACTAAGCTCTGAATGCTGATAGCTAACACATGGTGATTTTCCTGATAAACGGTACACTGGTAATAACTGTGGCTGAGCTGATTAACAGTTTTTACTATACTTTTACCTACTTACATTAGCCCAGGTAATTGCAATGGAATTAAACAGAAAATTAGAGGAAAGCTTTTTATTACACAATGCTTGGGAAGTACGGTGTGCTGTTGTATGTTAGAAGAATTCCATCAAATCAAGTATGTTGCAGCTGCTTTAATTTGTTGGCATTCTGACACAAGTCACACAGTGTATTTTAATATCTTCCATTCCAGGAATAGTTTATCAGATTAAGCACATTTTGTGAAGTACTTCTGCAAATAAATAACAGAACAAAAATTTAAAGCACACCATTTCTTGGGCTGTTATGCTGATTCAACACATAAATTTGCTGCGTGAGCACTTTGTCCTTTTCCTTTACTTAAAACTTCATTTGATTCTTTGCTAGACCATCATCATCCCGCGCACTGGCAGGAAGCTGGCACTTAGGATTTTTAAACAGTTTCAAATTTGACATTGAAAATTGATGTTTCTGTACAAACTGAATGATCATTATTCTTCCTTGTTTTCTGCTCCCACACAAGGCAGTGATTTAACACATTTTTTATAGGCGTTAGACTGTACATTGTGCTGATGGAGATGTTTGAAGAATTAATGTTGACACCTTGTGAAGATCTAGGACCATTTCACATGTGAATAATGAGTGAAAAAAGAAAGAAAGTCAGATTTATTATAACTGCTTTTTTTCCTAAAGTGAAAATGTAGGAAGATGTATTACTTAAAGTGAAACTCATCTACCACCTATATGGAAACCATTGTAGCATGGCACTGCAGATTCTAACCTCCTTTAGTCCTAATAGCTGGGCTGGGGACTGGCTAAGTCCAGTTATTATTATTATTATACAGGATTTATATAGCGCCGACAGTTTGCACAGTGCTTTTCAATATTAGGGCAGACAGTACAGTTACAATACAATTCAATACAGGAGGAATCAGAGGGCCCTGCTCGTTAGAGCTTACAATCTAGATCTCATTATTATACAGTACAATGGAAAAGCCTAGCTCCTAAACCTTTAGGCTCAGTTCACACCTAGGCATCACCGCAATTGTGCCAGCGATTCCCAAATTGCCGCAAAATGCAGTACGTGCTTGTGATCCCATTACTTTCAATGGCACCCCATTCGCGGTGCGATTTTGCCGCCAGAGAAATCCTGGCAAAGTCGTGCAAACAAAATCACGAGGCGACTGCCACCCAAACTTCGATCCGGAATGCCTAGGTTGAACAGAGCCTGAACCTTTTCTTAAGACAGACTGGAACCTTTAGTGCCGCCGCACTCTGCGTGAGTATGGGCGCAGGTCGGGCAGACTCAATGTCCGTCGGCGACTAACAATCGGCTTCTAGAGAGGAAGAATAGGGAACGCCGATGTAAACACGGTGGTTCCCCGTACTGTCAGTGGGCATGACAGTGATTTACTGATCCCTGTCATCGGGATCTGTTAGATCTGTCATGCCCCTGCCAGCCCAGCCCCCACACAGTTAGAACACAGTGAGGGAACACAGTTAACCCCTTGATTGCCCCCCTAGTGTTAACCCCTTCCCTGTCAGTGACATTTATACAGTAATCAGTGGCTATTTTTATATCTGATCGCTGTATAAATGTCAATGGTCCCAAAAAAGATGCCACGATGTCCGATCTGTCCGCCGCAATATCGCAGTCCCGATAAAAATCGCAGATCATTGCCATTACTAGTAAAAAATAAGTAAAAATGCCATAAATTATTATTATTATTGTACAGGATTTATATAGCTCCAACAGTTTGCGCAGAGCTTTACAATATAAAGAGGGACATTACAGCAACAGTACAGATCAAAACAAGAGGGTTAGAGGGGCCCTGCTCCTGCAAGCTTACAATCTAAGAGGGGGGGGGGCTGGTGTGAAACAAAAGGTAGGGACTGTGAGGGATGAACTAATGAGGGGAGTAAAAGATTCCGTTGTTAGCTGGAGGCAGGATAGGCCTCCCTGAAGAGATGAGTTTTCTGGGATCGTCTAAAAGTGGACAGAGTAGGAGATAGGCAGACAGATTGGGGTAGAGAGTTCCAGAGGATGGGAGAGGCTTTGGAGAAGTCCTGGAGACAAGCATGGGAGGGGGAGACAAGGGAGATAGAGAGCAGAAGGTCTTGGGAGGAGCGAAGAGGACGGTTTGGGCGATATTTGGAGATAAGATTGGTGATGTAGCTTGGGGCAGAATTGTAAATGGCTTTGTATGTCATGGTTAGGGTGTTGAATAAATTAATTCTCATATATAAGTCAGGAGAGGGGAGAAACCGCTCCAGGTGAGTAATGTGAACTCCAATGGGTGCACATCAGGTCCGTGAACCATTCCACATAGCATTCAAAAAGAGATTGTAGATCACACTCCAGTAGATAGGAAAATAGTAATCCGGTTTATTTCAAATCATAAATACAGAAATGGACATCCAAAAACATCCAAAGACATGTCCACTGGCAAGTGAATGGCAGGACAAGAGCAAAGATTAACGCATTTCACGAAATAAAATTTGCTTAGTCATAATCTAACAACTGACTGGTTATGCTGGTATAAATACACTTATAGCCCAGGTGAACTAAAGACCAGACAATTGCATCAAGCTCAAATTAACCCCTTACCATCTAAAAACACGATGGAACAGGGGCTATAAAAATACATTCAATGGTGCAAAAGAAAGAAAAGAAAAATATAACAATACATTAGTGATACAAAATAAACAAAACTTATGTGAATAACACAGTATCGAAACAATTGTGAAAACACCATTGATTGATCTAATATCGGATCTCCCCTTGGGTGGTGCATATGTAAGTAGTAAGTTAATTAATACCTGATTCTTGATGGTTGATAGGAAAGTCGTAATAACTGTTGTAAATGCACACGTGCACCATTCCATTTCTATGATGAGGAGAATCAATAAAGGACCAACCCCATAAAATAAAAACAAAAACGTAGAATGAAAATTTCTATGTTAGTCACATATTGATTGAATGGATGAACAGAAAACTTTTTTTACATTTCCATTCCAATATCTCAAATACCATATGTGAACCAACACAAGAGCAACACATCTTACTATCAAACCAGACCTGTTATATGCATGTATATTTCATCTTTATTTGTTTTTTCTTTTATTAACTAGTATGAGATAATGAGATTAATGCATAAAAGTCTGGATTAGAACATACCAGCCGACTTTATACAAAGATCCTCTTTACAAAATACAGGAAATTTGCAGACCTAGAGAACTACAAAAATAAAGAAGAAGATACTACTATATTTCAAGACTGAAATTAAGTTTATGAATGTAATAATGATCCTCCCACCTGTGCGTCCACATTCCAATTGCAATACAGTTGGTGTGGGACGACGAGATTAATCATACTTTGTATATGGTCTTATATAAAATTGCTGTTATTAAATCAACAGGTAGGAGGTATAAGAAATAATATATCTTATATAAAGAAATGATCCAAAATAAAATATGGATGACATCTAAGCCCTATAGGGGATTTGAGAGGTACAGACAATAATGTTTTTATATTTTTAATTTATACAAGTATGATCAGTTCTCATAAAAAAGAGTGACATCCCATTCAAAATTTAAGCCATAAGGCTTCCTACTTCCTAGTTTATGTATCCAAAACACCTCACGTTTACAGAGGATGCGAAACAAATCACCTCCTCTCTCATGTATCTTGACCTTTTCTATCACCTGAACTTGTAGCAAGGAGGAATTTCCTTCATGCTGAAAGTTATAGTGACGAGCTACATTGGTGGATTTATTGGTTCTTATATCTGCAAGATGTTCACGGATTCTGTCTCTAAGCCTACGTGTAGTTCTTCCCACATACTGAACGGAACAAGCTGCGCAGGTGATGGCATAGATAACATAATATGTGTTACAATTATAAAAGTGATCAATAGAATATATCTTACTATCAACTGAACTGTTAAACTTGTTCCCCTGCAGTATGTGGGAACAACAAGGGCAATCGTTGGCTCCGCACCTAAAATTACCCTTAAAATGAAGCCATGTAAAAGATTGTGATTTGTTCTGTTTAGAGTCAAAGAAGCTGGGAGCTAAGTGATTGCCCAGAGTCTTTGCTCTTCTAGCAACTACATTGATACCTTGATCTAAAATTTTAGAGCATATTGAGTCACTAAAAAGAACTGGCAAATGTTTGTTGATAATATGTTTAATTTGATTAAACTCAGGACTATAACCTAAAACCAAATAGGGACGGTGTTGTTTGTCCACACTGGCTTTCTGATATTTCCTATGTATATTGAGGAGATCTTTTCTATTCTTTTTATTGGCACAAGCAAGATCTCTGTCTAGTGACCACCTGGGATACCCCCTGGCCAGAAAATGGTTGTACAGCTTAGACGCTTCCTCCTCAAAGGTGGATTGATCACTGCAAATACGGCACAATCTAAGAAACTGGCCCATGGGGATTCCCTTGATGGTGTGGTGAGGGTGGCTGGAACTAGCATAAAGAACACTGTTTCCTGCCGTAGGTTTTCTGTAAAGATTACATGAGACTCGATCTCCACAGTGTGTCAGCTCTACATCCAAAAAATTGATGGTATCATTATCCTTACATCCAGTAAAATGTAAATTGTAGTTGTTATCATTAAGATGGGACAAAAACAAATCAAGGTCGAGATCTTTATGACAGATAAAGATCAGATCATCTATGTACCTATAGTACATGACAATCCGATCTCTAAAGGGATTACCATCTCCAAAGATGTGGTGCCTCTCCCACCACCCCATATAGAGGTAAGTGAGTGAGGGTGAAAATTTAGCCCCCATTGCAGCTCCACACCTTTGGAGATAGAAGGTACCATCAAACAAAAAATAATTGTGCTTCAATAAGTAATTAAGTACATCCAGAATAAACAATCTAGTCTCAAGATTGAGATCCGTTAATTGTTCCATCCAAAACTGTACCGCTGTCAATGCAAGATCATGTGGAATCGACGAGTACAAGCTGGAAACATCACAAGTGATCCAGCTGCACTCATCGCTCCACACAAACCGATCCACAATCTGCAGCAAGTGATTGGTGTCTCTAAGAAAGCTGGGTAATATCTGTACAATTGGCTTTAGTTGTGCATCTAGCCATGTTCATTCAGGGAGCCAATTCCCGATACTATTGGATGGCCCAAGATCGGGGAGGTCCCTTTATGAACCTTCGGAAGGTGATGAAAAATGGGTAGAATAGGGAATTCAGGAATTAAAGCCTCCACTTCTTTCTTATCAAAAATATCTAACCTTACCCCTTCTCTTACCAACAATGATAAAATACTCTTATATTCCTTAGTAGTATTTCCTTTGAGGATTGTATACGTCTTTCTACCTGACAGCTGCCTAAGTGCTTCTTTTCTGTAATCATTCTGTTCAAAACAACCACCCCACCACCTTTATCTGCATTACGTGTGATTAGTGAATTGTCATCACTTAAGGACTTCAGGGCAGACCTCTCAGATCTGCTCAAATTGTCCTCCTTAATATGACCATGGGTCGGTAGCTGCGAGAACAGAAATGAATTCTCATGGTTTGTAAACGCGGCAACTTTTGCGCAAACCAATCAATATACGCCTATTGCAATTTTTTTTACCACAAATATGTAGAAGAATATATATCGGCCAAAACTGATGAATAAATTAGTTTTTTTATAAATTTTTTTTGGATATGTATTATAGCAAAAAGTATATTGTTTTTGTTGAAAAATTGTTGCTCTTTTTTAGTTTATAGCACAAAAAATAAAAACTGCAGAGGTGATCAAATACCACCAAATGAAAGCTTTGTTTGGGTAAAGTCGCATGACCGCACAATTGTCAGTTAAAGTGACGCAGTGCCGAATCGCAAAAAGTGCAGGGCAGCCAATCAACAAGCGTTTCACTGGTTTGCCCTTAGAAGCCATCACAGCCATGCCTACTAATGGCATGGCTGGGATTGGTCAGTGCATCATGTGACCCAGCCTCTATATGAGGCTGGAGTCACAGTGCTGCATGTCACATGCTCTTGGGTTAGTGTAGGGAGAGGATGCTGCCAGCGTTTTTGTGAGGGACAGATTGCAGACATTTTAACATCTGATCCTGCATCCTGAGATTTCTACTACTGTTGCTCTGAGGGACAGATTACAGAAATTTGACGATCAGATTGTGGGAGTAATTTGAGATTTCACATACTGCTGCTTTGAGTGATCTGACTGCACTAGGTAGAGGC
>BLSH010142594.1:43100-63883 GCA_018402905.1 Glandirana rugosa | reverse complement strand
AAAATTGAAATGCTACATTTGCGGCCAGCGGTGCATTTCTTGCACAAAAATAAAAAATGCGTCTACATTGCTGGTTTAAAAAATATATATATATTCTAAATACTACATTTGTGTCCAGCGGTGCATTTCTTGCACAAAAATAAAAAGTGTGTCTACATTGCTGGTTTAAAAAAAAAGAATAATAAATAGTGCTACATAGTACATTTGCACCTTGCTGTGCATTTCATGAACAAAATTGCACATTGCCGTTTAAAAACGAATATAAATTTGTGCTAAATAGTACATTTGCATCCAGAATGAGGAGAGCGTCAAATAAGGGTCGTGGTTGTGGTGTTGGTGGTGTTGGTGAAGCTCCTGTTGCAAGGAGAGGACGTGGTGGATCTGTGCCAGCTACACGCACAAGTGAAACACCTTCCTCAGGTGCGAGTAGCCGACAGGACCTTCAACGTTATATAGTAGGCCCGAATGCCCCTCAACGAATGGTGAGGCGAAAACAAATATGTCTCAATATTTTGGGGCTACCCCAATTAGAAAAAAAACAAACAAAAAACAGTGTTGGCTACCTCCTCCTCCTCCTCCGCTGCCACTTCCACCTACACCGCCACGGCCAACGCCTCCTCAACTTCCTACTCCACATCCACCTCCTCCATTTTTTATTTTTTTTATGTGAGTTTAATTTATTTCCCTATCCACATTTGTTTGCAGTGCATTTGTCCTACTCTTACCCCCATTTTGCTTCCGTTTGCAGCCCTCTAGCCCTTTCCAGGACTTTTTTAGAGCCATTTTAGTGCCCAAAAGTTCGGGTCACCATTGACTTCAATGGGGTTCGGGGTTCAGTAACAAGTTCGGGTCAAGTTCAGGGCGGAACTCAAACTTTTTCGCAAAGTTTGGCCGAACCCGCCGAACCCGAACATCCAGGTGTCCGCTCAACTCTACTCATGTGCTAAGAAATGGGCGTGCATCTTACGTCAGACAATGCCCTCATCATTATGAAGTAAAGGAGAAGCCTCTTGACATCATCCAGGTATTTGATGTTACTCCCATCCCCTATGATGACAATTTAGATTAGCCTTGTCAGTTGAAGATAGAAAGTTCATCGCAATAATGGACAGTGAACTCTACAAAGATGAATCTAACAGTTGTGTTGCACCATTACCTCTTCATGCTACAAGAGTCAGACTTCCGAATAATCACGAACAAGCTTTATCCAGATTCAACTCACTTCAGCGAACACTAAGGAACAGGCCTGAAATGAAGGAACATTTCATTGCATTTATGAAAAGGATCTTTGACAATGATCACGCTGAGCCAGCTCCACCTCTTCTTGAACATGACGAGTGCTGGTATCTGCCTTTCTTTGGAGTGTATCATCCACGTAAACCAAAGCAAATTAGGGTAGTGTTTAACTTCAGTGCCAAGCATCAAGGTGTATCCCTGAATGATGTTCTTCTTACTGGTCCTAACCTAACCAACAACCTTGTAGGTGTACTTATGAGGTTCAGAAGAGAGCCAGTTGCCATAACTGCTGACATTGAACAAATGTTCCATTGCTTTGTAGTAAGAGAAGACCATAGGAACTTCCTAAGGTTTCTGTGGCACTGTGACAACGACATAAACAATGAAGTAATTGAATACCGCATGAAGGTACATGTCTTTGGAAACAGTCCCTCACCTGCTGTAGCAACATATGGTTTACGAAGGACTGCCCTTGTTGCAGAAAAGGAGTGTGGTGCAGATGCTCGACACTTCATTGAGAGAGACTTTTACGTGGATGATGGACTGAAATCCTTACCCACAGATAAAGAAGCCATAGACCTGCTCCAAAGGACTCAAGGTATGCTTTCTGAGGCCAACCTCAGACTTCATAAGATTGCCTCAAACAGTTCTGCTGCGATGAAAGCCTTTCAGCCTGGTGATCATGCCACGGGATTTAGAGATTTAAATCTGGGAACGGACATGCCTCCTGTCAAGAGAAGTCTGGGCTTACAGTGGAACTTATTTAAAGACACCTTTGGCTTTCAAGTCAGCTCTGCAGACAAGCCATTCACCTAACGTGGTGTCCTGTCAGTGGTGAACAGTCTATATGATCCACTGGGGTTCGCGGCTCCCATCACCATACAATGTAAATCCTTATTAAGACAGCTATCGGAGACTATTCAAGATTGGGATGCTCCGCTACCAACAGACAAATATTCAAAGTGGAAGTCCTGGAAACAATCTCTACATGCCTTAGATGGAATTGACATACCACGCTGCTACACTTCAACCTCCCTTGCTGCAAGTCAGAGAAAAGAGATTCACATCTTCTCAGATGCATCCACTGAGGCCACAGTAGCTGTTGCCTACCTCAAGGTAAGAGACTCTCACAATCAAACCCATGTAGGGTTTCTGTTTGGCAAAGCTAAGTTAGCACCAAAGCCTGAGCACACAATACCCAGACTTGAACTTTGTGGGACTGTACTAGCCATAGAAATTGTAGATTTTATACTGCATGAGCTAGACATTCAAATAGATGACATCAAATTCTACACAGACAGCAAAGTTGTTTTGAGCTACATATACAATCGGACAAAACGCTTCTATGTCTATGTCAGCAACCGTGTAGAAACAATCAGAAAATCCTCAAGGCCTGAGCAATGCCATCATGTTCCATCGGAGCTTAATCCTACAGATCATGCCACCAGACCAATATCTGCAAGTATCTTTGCAAATTCTTCTTGGTTAACAGGACCTGAACTCCTGCTGGATCATTCTGAAGAAATTGCACCTGAGGTCTTCAGTCTTCTAGATCCTGACAATGATCCTGAGATTCATCCTGGAGTCAAGACTTTTGCTGCTGATTTGAATCCTAGCCTCCAAATTGGAGACCTTGTTCTGTTCAAAGACCAGCAAGCCGAAAGAATTGAATGGCCCATGGGACTCATTGTAAAGATCATCCCTAGCGATGATGGTATGGTATGTAAAGTAGAGGTGAAGGTTGTCAGACAAGGAACTGTAAAGACTTTCCTCAGACCCATCACAGAACTTGTTTTACTCTTGCCTTTTGGAGACTGAACTTGCTTACCTTGCTTACTAAGAAGAATGTGCCTTGAACTTTAAGTGACACTTCTTGATGCCTTATTGCAGTTTCTATTGTTGCATATACATGCATGTTGTTTTTTTTTGTCTTTCAAATCTTCAAGACAACTGCAAATTGCACAGTGTTTATTTGCATTGCATAACTACCGTTATGATATAATATAGTGGTATTTACAATACCAGACGGGGAGTGTGCTGTTACATGTAATTATCATGTAACATAAACCTGTGCATAGCTATAGTAATGTTTGTATAGTTGGTTATTACACCGCCATCTTGTGGTTGTTTTGGATATTTCACCTTTCCATTCTGTTTTCTAAGTGTGTACCTCCCATCTTCTCAGCTAACTTCCTCTTCCTGGTTCACTCTGCTATGTAACTTCCTCTTCCTGTATCCTCTCTCTGTCTCTTGATGAAAAGAATATGGCCACACGCTTGTAGGCCTCACACAATCTGCTCGCATCCTAGGACACATTACCATGTTTTGACCTGCAGTTACCATCTTTCAACCATCTGCCACATTTGTTGTATGCTGTACCTGCTATTTCCAATAAATAAACGCTCATGGAAGAATCAGTAACTGATGAGTGGAACTATCTGATAAGAACTGTTCACGGTGATCATATCTGCTTATACAGGCCAGGCATAGAGGTCTCAGCAAGGGATAAGTCACTATTACAACAGTTGGAGTCAGAATAGTAAGTCTGCAGTGCCAGGTAACTGTAGTCTGCTGTCGGTTACAAGTATTTTATTTTTTTTAGTTAACTGAAGCTCCTCTTTATTGGTGTTAACTTTGTATTATTAAGTATTATCATCGACTGGAAAAATAATAGTGAAAACAAATATGTATATTGCCAAGTTTGAGCAGTAGACAGCAAGGGCCGGTGCAAGGATTTTTGTCTACTTAGGCCAGTGGTTCTCAACTCCGGTCCTCTGGACCCACCAACAGGCCAGATTTTAAGTATTACCTTGGGGAGATGCAGACTAGAATATTGCAATCACTGAGCAGCAAATAATCTCACCTGTGATGTATTTCAGTTATCCTGCAAACCTGGCCTGTTAGTGGGTCCCGAGGACCGGAGTTGAGAACCACTGACTTAGGCAAAGGTGCATTTTGGTGCCCCTCCCTTCCCACTGCCCCCATTCTCCTGTCTACAGCAGTGTGTACCACAATAACGTGCTATATAGTGTGATAGATGATATTAATAATTAATATATGTACATTCCAAAGTGCTAGTACAATAAATAATAGGCACAAAACACACATTTCACACAAAAAATCAAATAAAACTGTACTGTGATAAATTTGTGCAGATCCACTGCAAGCTGTTTGCACCCATTTCAGTGCACCATCACCAAGACAAAGCACATACCATTTACGTACCAAAAAATGTTACCTCTTAAACTTATGAGGTCACATGTGCTTGTTATCTGCTGGATATTTACAATAACTTTGCTGAAAAAGCAACACTGTGGTTATAGTAACTTGGTCTGCTACCAACCACAGGGAACCCCATACATGCAAAAAATAAAGCACACTATAGTGCAATACCAGGACAAGTAAACAATGTGTTGCTTTATCCCAGTAAAGTTTGCTGTAAGTAAATGACTTTATTAAAGCAATGCAGTATGTCCTGGTAAGGTAACGCACTATAGTGTACTTTATTCTTTGCATACTAGGGGTTGCTGTGGTTGGTACCTGAACAGGCAGAGTGGTGCAAGGCCGCTCTTGGGAGAAAGCTGCCATGCATGCATTGTAACTATTTGAGTGAAGTGGCTGCAAATCTCTAGCAGATGACAAGTGCATGTTTAAGAGGTAAGCAGATAGTGTGTACCTTGCTTTGACTTCATTGTGCCATCACCAAGACAAACAGCTTGCACAAATTTATCCAAGCACAGTTGGAATGTGTATATATATAAATCATTCTTCATATATATCACATCGCACATTAGGCTTTTTCCCATGAATGGTCCAATCAGGTCCACTTGTCCATTATTCAGGCAGACCTGATTGGACTGGCTGTGTCTGTGTCTGCTCTGCATATATGGAGTGGGCACAGACTGGTTATCCTTCTGCTCTGCTCACTGGAGATCAGCAGACGGATCTCCTGCTGAGCAAATCAGAGTCTGTCCCATGTAAAAGGGGCCTTTTTTGTTGATATCTTGTTTTGTCCCATCACCTCTGCTCTGTCTGTCCCTATTACTGTCTAACTGTCCCAATCTGTCTTTTTCCCTTGTCTTGTCCTTATGTCCCCTTCCCTTTCCCTATCACTCATCTCTCTCTAGATGGATCCCATGATCTACCTCAGTAGATGTACATGCAGCAGACTGTTGAAGACATGATTAGTCACTTGCCCTTACCTTCAATTGGGGGTCAGTGTTGCCAACCTCCAGCAGCGTTTTTTACTGGCAAAACATAGAAAATTTACTGGCGGAGCACATTTTTTACTGCCTACTTGAAAAATAATAGAACTCCTATTAAAAACGAAGACAATTGATATTTAAACACAACATGGAAACACTGACAATACCCATATCAAGTAATTTGCCTGATTTACACTTAAAAAGTCAGCACAGCATGGCAAATTATCAGCCCTGATATTTATAGACAGTTGTAAAAATCACTAATTTTTACAAACTGTCAGTAAATTTACTGGCGGTTGACAACCCTGCTGGGGATCAATGCCATTCCTGCTACTGTGCCTGCAGGGCGCCTCCCCCTGGTCTCACTCAGCTCCGAGTGTGCTGGGCTGGAGGCGGCCCTGCTGCCACCCACATGGGAGGGGATTCTCTTGCAGAGAAGCAGCGAGGGACGGATGTCTGCCGAGTCCCCACTGCCTTTCAACAGAGAGAGAGAGAGGAGGTGGAGGGGGAGGGGGTGTCAGTGAAAGTGTGAAAAGCAACTTAAGTTCACAGCGCTCTGCGCTGTGCTGCCTGACTCAGATCTGCCGTTTTATGTCCTAGCAGGGCGGTGCCAGCATAAACACTTGAGGGACCCATGACTTTAGCGCCCTCTACTGTCCTAGCGCTGTAAGGCGGCTGCCTTACTTGCCTTATGCTGGCGCCGGCCCTGAGGGCCAGTACACACCATAGAAATGCAGTCCAGATGCTTTCCGGATGCTTTTCTGCATGCATGTTTTTGATGTGTTTTAGATACATTCCAGTGCATTTTCCCCCTCTTTTTCTTAACCTTAAATAAGAACATGTGTGTTCCAGTGCATTTTTGATGCAATTTAACTCGTTCCAGTACAGTCCGGTGCAGAAAAAGTGCAGCATGTTCTACTTTTCTTTTCTGGAAAGCATTGGAACTGACTGCACTGATGTGAACTAAACCATTGAAAATCATATAGCCTACTTTCCATGCCTTTTTGATGCAGAAAAAAATGCACTGGACTGCATGTGGTGTGAACTGGCCCTAAATATGAAATATTAGCAAAGAAATAGTGCCAGTTTCATTTGCAACAGTCAGCAGCACTGAACCATGCTGTTTTGAATGCCTTGATGCAGGTTGTGTTCATCTTCTTTCCTGGCAGGGCACCCATTTTCAACTAGCCAAGCCTGGCCAACTGATTGTGTCACTAAATGAAAAATGTAACTAAAAAGTCTTCCTTTAACCACTTCCCGACCGCCTGCCGTGTTTTCACGACGGCAGTCGGGTTGCAGTGCGCGAATCGGCGTAAAAAGATGGCGATCTACGAACGGCCGCTAGGAGGCGCGCGCTCGCGCCCGCCGCACTCCTGCGGAGTGTGCCCGCGGTTTGAACAGACCCGATGTCTGCCGGCGAGCCACGATGAGCGGCCACAGGCAAAGAACGGGGAACCTCCGATGTAAACACGGCGATTCCCCGCTCTGTTAGTAGGGGCATGGGTGATCTACTGATCCCTGTCACTGGGATCAGTTAGATCTCTCATGTCCATGGTAGCCCAACCCCCCACAGTTAGAACACACCCAGGGAACACAGTTAACCCCTAGCTCCCCCCCCCGGTTAACCCCTTCACTGCCAATGACATTTATACAGTGATCGGTGGACATTTACATTTCTGATCGCTGAATAAATGTCATTGGTCCCAAAAAAGTGTCAAAAATGTCCGACATGTTCGCTGCAATATCGCAGTACCGCTAAAAATCGCAGATCGCCGCCATTACTAGTAAAAAATAAAAAAAAAAATAACCCCAGAAATGAATTCTCACCAAACGTGGCCATTTTTGTGCAAACCAACCAATAAACGCCGATTGCGATTTTTTTTATCACAAATATGAGGAATTATATAAATCGGCCAAAAACTGTGAAAATAATGTTTTTTTGTATATTTTTTTCTTTTAATTTTAGCAAAAAGTAAGAAATTTGGGTTTTTTTTGCAAAATGGTCGCTCTTCTTTTGTTTATAGCGGTGATCAGAAATGACGCAGAGGCGATCAAATACCACCAAAAGAAATCTCTATTTGTGGGGAAAAAAGACGCAAATTTTGTTTGGGTATAACGTCGCACGACCGCGCAATTGTCAGTTAAAGCGACGCAGCGCCGAATCGCAAACAGTGCTCTGGTCGTAAAGCTGGAAAACCTTCCGGTTGGTAAGTGGTTAGAGCCTGTCAACAATTACCTCTCCTGCTCCCTGTGCTACCAAGCATAGCTCCATTGATGAGAAACCATTTCTAAAGTCTATTTAGCAACAGATTTCTTGACGTTTTGACCTCTTGGCCCCCTGTGCTCGGTGGATCCTGACACAGACTCCTATGTAACTAAAGGTCACAACAGTAATGTAGCGGTGCATGGCCACCAGAAGATTACCATTCCCAAAAGTAGTTAAATATCCACCATTTTTATTTTAAATTTTCCTAATAACATTGTTTTATGGAAATTATATTGAAAGCTTTTAATTTGGATCTCATATACATCTATTATCATACACTCTTCTAAGGCAAATAAACTTTCTTTAAAGTGTTTGTTACCCCAGAACTTTATATTTCTGATATGTGCCTGCTGTACCATGTACTTGTATGAAAAAGTATCCTGTGTCCTGTCCTCTGTGTATTTCTTCCTTTGTGTGAATTCCCTGGTGTTCCTGCCAGTCCCTCTGCTTTCCTATTAAAAAACTGACCACACTAAGCAGGAGAACACACCATGATCAGTGCTCTAGCTATGCTGGGGACTCATCCTACTCTCCTCCAATGAACAGACTTATCCTGACATGCCCATCCTGCACAGCCTTTCACTGGGAAGATCAGTGTGCTGGTGTTTTTCCTCCCCTAGCTCTTGTGCAGCTAAGAACAGAGGAAACAAAGGGGGATGTGATTATAAAAAAGGATACAAAAAGGTATTTATAATGTTTTTTTTATATATCTTCTAAGCGTGCGGGGTGATTAGACTCAAGTGGTGCATGGGACTTCCAGGAAACTCCATACTGCGTTTTTAAGGGCATGGCAGCCCACTTTTATTAAAGGAAATGAAAAAGTTCAAACAAACAGTAATCTTCCCTCGCAGGGGGTTCCACCATTACTGTATAAACACAAACTTCAGCCTCCTGGCTTACTCACTGTCAGCCTTGTGCTGTTTGGTTGCGGGCCACATGTGCCTGCTACAGACTGCCACCTGCAGCCTTAGACTCCTTGAGACCTCTCTGTCTCTCTCATGGAGACGTCTCCTCCTGGGACCCTACTGACCCCCTAGGCCAGACTTCCTGTCTGCCGGGCAGAGCTGTCTCTTCCTGGGGAGATTATGAAGCCAGCCCACAGGTGTGTAATTAACACACACTGCTCATATACACACGTGACATCGGGTTGCCTCTCCACAATCTATATAAAAATATTTTTGACTTTCATTTCAATTTTAAGCCCTCATACACACGAGCATTTTTTAACGCCACCTTTTTGGGCGTTTTTTGCAGCTCTCCGTGTTATTCAATGGCCGTTTTTGAGCAGTAGAGGGCATCAGCGTTAGTGAGCTGTAGCTAGTAGCTAGAACGCGGGACCAGTGCGTTTCGAAGCTGCAGCGCCATGGCGTTTTGGACGCTGAGAAGGCAAAATGCTCAATAAAGTTGCTTAATGTTGTATACACAGCGTTAAGCCTCGTCAGGCGTTCTATTCAAAATCAATGTTTCCCTATGGGAGCTCATTGATTTGAATAGAAGCCGCACCAGAAGTCGGATCACAATGACCCAACTTGCGGCGCGACTTGTGTGCTAGGATAGGAGTCTTAAAGGGGAACCCCCGCAAAAAAATTTGCGTGGGGTTCCCCCCTAAGAGCATACCAGGCTCTTCAATCTAGCATGGATTTTAAGAGGAGTCCTCATGCCAAAAAAAACAGCGTAGGGTCCCCCTCAAAATCCATACCAGACCATTATCCGAGCACGCAGCCTGGCAGGCCAGGAAAGGGGGTGGGGACGAGCGAGCGCCCCCCCCCCCTCCTGGACCGTATCAGGCCGCATGCCCTCAACATAGGGAGTATGGGTGGTTTGGAGCAGGGGGGGGCTCTGCGCTCCTCACCCCAAAGCACCTTGTCCCCATGTTGATGGGGACAAGAGCCTCTTCCTGAAAACCCTGGCCATTGGTTGTCGGGGTCTGCGGGCGGAGGCTTATCGGAATATGGAAGCCCCCTTTAATAAAGGGGCCCCCAGATGCCGGGCCCCCGCCCTATGTAAATGAGTATGGGGTACATCGTACCCCTACCCATTTACCTGGAAAAAAGTGTACCAAAAAAACACACTACACAGCTTTTTAAAATATTTTATTAAATCAGCTCCGGCGTCTTCTCCCCTCTCTTCTCCATGGTCTTCTTTCTTCTGCTCTTTTGCGGGTCTTCTGTCTTCTGAGGGGTCTTCTGTGGCGTCTTCTGCTCTTTTGCTGCTGTCTCCTCGGCTAGCTTCTCCCGCTTCTTCTTCTTCTTCTCCTTCTTCTTCTGGAGATGTTGACTCATCGCTCTCTTCCACTCAAATGCCGGTCCGTGCTGCGCGGCTGCCTTATATTGGCATGGGGCTGAAATCGGACCTGAAACGGTGAACCAAGACGCACCGGACCCCTGCTGTGAGCCACATGCGGTTCATATGTGAACCCAGCCTTAAAGAGAAAGGCGTATTTTGATTTAAAATAACTTTGGGTCAAATTAAGGAGGTGAGAGTATATACATATGTCGAAGGGGAATTGCACAGTATATGGTGAAATAGGCACATGGTGATAAAAGAAGACGATATAAAGTGTCAATCATTTGATTAATGGACAATCAATCAAAAATAAGGACAGTCACACTTGAATTTACACAGAAGCTTTAGTATTGAAGGACTGCACATCATTTTTTATTCTTTAGCTTTATTGATTGTTTATTTTCACACTGAGTTTTATTGATAGTTTTATGTAACACTTTATCACGGTGATATTAACCACTTCAGCCCCGGAAGGTTTTACCCTCTTCCTGATTTGGCCATTTTTGCGACACTGGACTGCGTTGCTTTAACTGACAACTGCATGGCCCTGCGACACTGTACCCAAATAAGATGTTTGTCCTTTTTTTCCCACAAATAGAGCTTTCTTTTGGTGGTATTTGATCACCTCTGCAGTTTTTATTTTTTGCACTATAAACAAAAAAAATACTGACAATTTTGAAGAAAAAACAATATGTTTTACTTTCTGTTATAAAACATATCCAATAAAAAATGTAAAAAATCGAATCTCTTCATCAGTTTAGGCCAATAAGTATTCTGCTACATGTTTTTGCTAAAAAGAAAGAAAATACCAATAAGCATATATTTATTAGTTTGCGCATAAGTTATAGCGTCTACAAACTATGGGATAGATTTATGGATTTTTAGTTTTTTTTTTAATTCTTTTTACTAACAATGCCGGCGATCAGTGATTTTTAGCAGGACTGCGAGACTGTGGCGGAAAAATCTGACACTAAATGACACTTTTTGGGGACCAGTGACCTCAATACAATGATCAGTGCTAAAAAAATGCACTGTCAGTGTATAAATGACACTGGCAGGGAAGGGGTTAACATCAGGGGCGATCACATGGTTAACGGTGTTCCTTGGGAGTGTTTTCTTAATGTGTGGGGGATGGCTTGACTGAAGAAAGACAGAAATCCATGATCCTGCTTAGCAGAAACACAAGATCTCTGTCTTTCTTACTAGCAGAACGGCGATCTGCCTTGTTTACATAGGCAGAGCGCCGGTCTTCCTCTCTCCGAACAACCATCCACCGGACCTGCTGATTGGCTCTCGCTGTGTCCAATCACAGCGGCAGCGGGGCTCCAGTGGCACGTGTGCACGAACCAGAGCCAAAGAAAGGAATCATGTACAGGTACCTGCCGCAGTATATGTATGTGGGGCGGTCCTTAAGCGGTTAATGTGCATAGGAATGTTATATAAAAATATTGTGTGGCACTAATATAGTTGTATATATATTATGGTATGTATATGTGGCAATACATAAAGTGTCAGCAGCAATAAGTTTTTCAGAAGATTACAATAATCATAATTGTGCTGAAGTTTTTTAGTTTTAGAACTACTGTTCTATTCCACCCCATATCAGAAATCTATGCCCTGCCACCATAAAAGGAGGTTAAAAATGTAGAATGCTTCCCATGATGCATTACCATATCTTGTTATATTTGCCATTTTGCCTTGTCTATTCATCAGCACTGGAAGCGGTGCTACCATCTGAGCAAAGTGATATAAACATTTCTTCACAGGTCATGTTCTGTGGGCACATTTTTTTTATTAATATTTGGAGGGAACTGGGACAGTCAAACCCCACCCAATCTACATTCTCTCCTGCTTATTTTAAAAATGAAGCTCTCAACAAAGGAGAAGGGAAAAAACAGCACCGGACAAGGAGGAGCCACACTGTTCTGTGCACTGAGAGTTTCTGCCTAATTTGCAAATATAGAAGCTTAACAAATACTATAAGGGAAGTGTGAAAAACGAATAACCTCTAGGATGTGAAGCTTGCAGAGGTGAAGCAAATAGTTAAAAGAGAAATTTAGGTCTTGCACCATACCTACACAGCAGCATGGATGGAGACCTTCTGGAAAAGATAAAATGCATACAGTTTTAAAACTGAAATTTTGTTCTGCAAAGCTCTTTTGGCCCTACTTCTCTTGTGGGTTACAGGCAGGGGCGGCCCATCCATTAAGGGGGCATGGGCGCTGCCACCTCTATCCATGCCACCCCCTATATGAATAATGGATGGATTCATGCATATCCACCATGGCCACCCCTTATTCATGCGTCCGGCCCGTTTCAGTACGCCGGGTGCATGAATAACAGCGGCGGGGTTGTTTTTTTGAAGCACCTGATTAGAGCCATTTTGAAATGGGGTGGACTCGTGGTGCACAGCATTGCACTCGGAACCCACCCAGGTGTGTTAGAAAAGCAAATGAATATTTGCTTTTCTAACACTGAATTGCCTCTCTGCCAATCACGAAGCATGGGTCTGTTATCCGTTGCCCAATTGGCTGAAAGGTCAGGCGATCCTATTGGATGCCTAGGAGGAGGAGGAGGGGGATGCACGGTGAAACCCGCTGTGATCCACACCACAGGAGGAGGAAGAAAGCTGCTGCTTGCAGGACACGCTGCCTGTCCGCTTCCTAGATGGGGTAAGTGTGGGGCTTTGATGTCCTAACTGTCCTCCCGAGGGGGGGGTGGCTATTTGCCGCCCCCCCAAAAGAAAAAAACACCAGCCGCCACTGGTTACAGGACTGCACTTCATTGGAGCTCTGTATTCCTGTGACCCATTTTCAACCGACAGTGGGTTAAAGTCCATTGTCGGCTGGCATTACTCAGCTGGTCCCTGCTCTGGATTGATCCTGACTCTAATGTTGGGATCCACCAAGATGCCTGGACCGTCAGCTGGCTCAGCATCTCCTGAGCCAGCTGCTCAGCCACCCGCCAGCCAGCCAGCTTCCCCTGCCTCCTTCACAACCTGGCACTCCAGCGAGCACTGGAGGGGCAGAGCAGAGAGCCAGTGACTGAAGCTGACTGGCTGTTTGCACACTGAAGACTGAGAACCTCTCAGTCTTAGGTTCTCAGTCTTAGATGCGGTGGGGGGCAGATGCAGCATTGGACTGATGCTACATCCACCTAGGGGAGTATGAATGCTTTTTTTCAGATATCCCAAACTTCTCTTTTAAGCAACCCTCACAGGTAGCAATTTATTTGAATTTGAGTTACATTTTTACCCAATCCTTAATGATACATGATATACACTATACATGACAATATAGGTGGGTCAAAAAATTGAAAGCCACATTGAAGAGTTAAAATCCAGAGGAGAGATTTTATTCCAAATCTGTAATAAATTTGACAGTCTTAAGCCCCATACACACTATACAATTTTCTGCAGACTTTTGTCTTCAGATTTACCAAAACCATATAATATGAGCTTAAACCTCAAGAGTTTCAATTTGCATGCAATCAGGCAGGCCCTTTTACTACATGGTTTTGGTAAATCTGAAGATAAAAGTCTACAGGAAATTGTATAGTGTGCATGGGGCTTTAGTCTTTCAAATACATTACAGATTTGGAAAAGAACCTCTCCATTGGATTTCATCTCTTCAGTGTGACATTCCAATCTTCTGAACCAACTATATACAGTGGTTTACATCCTGAGGTGTCCTTGGGAGTCCAATGCGGTATGGAAGTAGCCTACATACCACTCAGATGCATCATCCGGATAATAACAATATAGTTTTGAATTAATCACAGATACTGAGTAATATCAACCTTAGTTTCAATCACCATCCCATCCACACATGACCATGTAAATGACATGGCATAAACTTTTTGTGCTATAATATTAACATTTTCCAGGCTCTAAAGGCACACTCACACATAGGTATCTATTTAAAACGTTTTCATACAAGATTCACGTAACTTTCATCCAGGATTCCCATATTTTTCAAGAAGAATGCCATTAGAAAATTTTGGAAATCTTGGGTAAAAGTAGCATGAATCGTGTGTAAAAATATTTCTAATTAGACTTCATAATGATTCACAGTCATGGATTATGTAAGGCCCTGCCACAGTGTGAGTTTAATATATAAATATGGAAATGACACAGTATTATCAAAGTTGCGGTTTCAGAAGCTCCAGAATATTTGTTATCAGTGGAGTAAGCTATGTTTTGATCCAGTCCTTTTTTTTTTTTTTTGAAGATATGCAATGTACATTGCTCATTCATATTCATAATTCCAATACAAATATCAATAGGAAGAATAAAGAGTACTCAACAAGTACAGAATATGACCAGAAATATGTGCATTTTACAATGTGAACGAATACAGTACAGCAAACTGCAAAGGTGGTTAACATCTATGAGATATGCAAAGCCACCGGATTACAGCAATAGTATTCAGCAACACAGACCCATGTAGCAATATACAGCAATTCGTTGAGTTAGGAACTGAGTTTCTGCCCCAGCTCACACTTAGTTACATAGTTACATAGTGAGGCTGGAAAAAGACACAAGTCCATCAAGTCCAACCTATGTTGAAGTGATTTGTCCAGAATGCAGCTGTGGTGGAGCGAGACCCAGGATATTCAGCCAACCCTGCAATATTTTTAAGAATGTATAAAGGGAATTACAGTGCTAATTCCTCAGTCTTTCTCGCATCAGAGTGTAATTAACCTGGTTTATCTGGAGTTGTTTTTCCAGTGAATTGGGTGAAATTCTCTGTCTTGCTATCAACTTTTGAGCAATATAGAGAAACCTCTGCACTGCCACAAGTACCATTGGCGGGAACAGTTTTCCATCCAAAGCACCCAGGAAGCAAATGACCAGATCAGGGAGAATGATAATTTGTGCGACGCTATGATATGGTTTCTAAAACATCGTATCAGTAGCTACACAATTTCGGACATTGCCAAATCATTAGAATAAAGTCTCCCTTATCTCTATGACACTCGGGGCATATTGGGGATTATCTCCTACCCCAACTAAATAATTTGACTGGGGCTCTATAGAATGAATAATATAAAAAATTGGGCATTCTTCTGTGAAGTGGATAATGAAGCCAAGGGAATTGAGCATAGTGCAACCTCCCTGTTTTGTTGTGTGAAACTGAAACCCCTGCATGGGAAAACATTATGTAAAGGACTTTGCTTTGACTTCTATTTTGAATAAAAGTGGGTTTCCATGCTCTAAAATACAGTTTGGAAAAACGCATCTACAACATGAGCTAAACAACCCTCAGATCACAGTATATATAATTTATCTCCATACACTATTCAGGCAGTCCCGGAGTTTCAAACAAGATAGGGTCTGTACTTTTGTTCTTAAGTTGAACTTGTATGTAAGTTAAAACGGGTACAACTCCAGCCAAAAAAAAATGTATTTTTTATTTTTTTGGATAGCATAGGGAGGGGTTAACACCCCTGTAACATTTGTTTTGCTGTCTGGTCAGAAGATTTCAACTCACTTTCTGTCTGGGTGGCAATTGGATTTTGAAAAATTTGGGTTGTTGTGGAAACAAGGATTGGTGATAAACCTTCAGTGGAGACACCTTTTTCCCATGATAACTCTTACAGGGGTGAATTTCCCTTCCTAGTAGTAGATTTCCCCTCACTTCCTCTTGTCTCCCTCCGTTTGTAAGTAGGAGTTGTTTGTAAGTCGGATGTTTGTAACCCGGGTACTACCTGTAAACTGTAGTTAGATCCCAGTGTGTACACAAAGCAAAACCTAATGAGCAGTGACAGTGGGCAAATCATAGCAACCACTGGTTTCTTTTAGACCAGCAAGTCCATTATTGTACTTTGCATGTTGCTATTTGCATTTCATAGTTACATAGTTAGTTTGGTTTTAAAAAAAAAAGACAAAAGTCCATCTAATTCAACCAATGAAAGGGAAAGAAGGCCGGCGAGAGACCTAGATGGCCGCTGAGTAAAAGAGCTCCCTCTATGACCCGCCATAACAAGCGTCTGCTAGCCTTCCAGAGCCACAGAAAAGCGACCAAAACGATCCATATACTCCCGGGCACGAAGAAGAGACCAAGATGGCGCCGACCCTCAAGGAGCCGCCGTAACCATCCTTGCGGCCCGCCGAGAAGGGCCACAAAGATCTGCCTCACCTCCTGTCATGCCAGACCAGACCCCCTCACCAGCGGGCACGCCGACCTCTGGAAGCCCTGCCAAGGCAAAGGTCCCCATGGATTCCCCCGCGATGACTGAGGTAGGCCAATGAACAGATTCCACACACGATCTCCTACCGCAGCAGAACGCCCTTTTGCCGCAACCGAACAAACTTTCGCTGCAAACAAAAGAACTTTCGGTACAACCGATCGTTCCAGATGCTATCACTTCGTTTCCCACAACAGGCCAGCCAGTTATGGACTCTACTTTAAAAGATATGTTAATGTCACTCAGAAGCTCTATACAAAGTGACATGCTATCTATGATACAAAAATTTAGTCACTGCATGGATGTCATTGACAACAAGGTCTCCCAAATGGAATCCAACATAGGGGCCATAACTAACACCATAAATTATATCATTGATACCCAATCTGATCAAAATGACGAGATCACCTGGATGAGAGACAAAATTGCTGATATCGAAGATAGATCAAGACGTAATAACGTCAAGATTCGAGGTATCCCTGAAACAGTGCAACCGTCTGACTTGAACGCCTATGCCTGAGGGCTGATCAAACTACTTCTACCGGATATTAAGAACATCGAATTGGTCATAGACCGCATTCACAGGCTGCCAAAACCTAAATTCCTCCCTGACTCGGTTCCCAGGGATGTGATTCTAAGGATCCATTTCTTCCACGTCAAAGAACAGTTTATGCAAAAAACTCGATCCCTGGGAAACCTACTGGACCCATACAAACGCCTTCAAATCTTTGCTGACCTGTCTCAACACACTCTTAGCAGGCGCAGACAGCTAAATAACATCACAAAGTCTTTACGTAACAACAGCATTCAATACCAATGGATTGCATCATCCAAAATATCCATTACCTATAAAGAAAGGAGACACATTGTCACATCTGAGCAAGGCAGTCTGTATCTGCTCCGAGACTGGGGCATAATCCCGGAACACACAGACAACATTCCGATGGAGCACAGCAGCGATAGTTCAAGAAGGCCGAACTCCCTCCGTCAAAAAGCAACAATCCACGCTGACAACAACTCATACCTACTGGAAATTTGAACAACGGACGGGCCCCTAGTAAGTTTGAGCTATACGGCCGTGCAAACTTTTTGTACCCCCACTCCTCAATTCCTTGGCGACAGTTGCGCCTACCACAAGGAATACCCTTTTGTTTCAGTTTATTTTTCTTATTATTCCTTCATTTCTTAACTCTTGGCTACCAGCCAGAACCATTAGCTTCAAGTCGTTAGGAAGCTACACGATCCAGCTACATAAGGCAAGTCTTAAGCAGTTACAACTATCTGCGTTACTCTTGGAACACATTACCTGAAACCCCTCCCTTTTGCATTTACGGGCATAAACCGACCGATCCATCAAGCCATCGATCAATTCCAAGCTCAGATATCTCACACCCCCGGAACTACAACACTCATATCTAAATGGTCTTCAAGATAGTATCAATCAACACAAAAGGACTGAACCATCCTGCCAAAAGGAAATCTTTGTGGACGCTAGCAGAAGGCACACAATGTGACATCATTTGCGCACAAGAGACCCATTTTCAAGCCAGCAACCCACCTACCTGCACCAACAAAAATTACAGCACTGTATTCACAGCTAACGCGCCACAGAAGAAAAAAGGCATTCTAATTGCAATAAAGAACTCGCTGAACTTTCAACTTCAAACACATATCCAAGACCCTGAAGGTCGTTACCTAATAGTGATAGGAAGCATAAACCAAGCAGAGTACACCATTGTTTCCCTTTATGCACCCAACACACACCAATTGCGATTTATTCATAAGCTTCACCGGAAAGTCCTCAAAGTGCAGAAAGGAGCAACAATATGGTGTGGGGACTTCAACATACCCCCAGACAACCATCTCGACTCCACGTCCACCTCCACCAGAGGAAAGGCTGCCCTCAACCCCTGGATCTACAAAGCACAACTACACGATGTCTGGCGCTGCCAACATGCCAATGATAAAGACTTTACCTTCCTATCACCCAGACATAACACGTACTCAAGCATTGACTTTTTCTTACTAGACCAGTGGACCCTTCAAAAGGTTTCTGCGTCATCCATTATCTCGGCATCATGGTCAGATCACTCTCCTATCACATTAATGATAGAAGATCACCCAAAGACCAAGACTCCTTTCATATGGAGGATGAATACACGACTACTTCAAATGGAACCACTAAGATCCAATATAGCTGATGAACTCAAACACTTTTTTGCTACTAACGCAGACTCTGTGCCAGACCCCCATGTAGTGTGGGCTGCACACAAAGCAGTCATTCGAGGTCTCTGTATACAACAGGGATCCAGACATAAGAGGCAAAGGAGGCAGCAGGTTGAGGAAATATTGGCAGAAATTCAAAAATGTGACCTCGAAAACATTCAATCCCCATCCGAAACTAGTAAAACCAAAATTTTACACTTAAGAACGCGACTAAGATCCCTCCTAATCGAGGATTACGAAAAAGCACAGAAGAAATTCAAAATGAATTTCTATATTCATGGCAACAAGCCAGGAAAACTTCTAGCATCACAAATTAGAGGCCGCCAACCTAAAACCCACATCCCATACCTGATTCACCCCCTAACGAAACACAAAACCACTGACCCTCAAGAAAAAGCGAATGCATTTAGCGCATTCTATTACAACTTATACAACTTAAAAAATGACCAAGGGACTCCCCAACCTTCAGAAAGTACCATTAAAACATTCCTAGACTCTGTTAACCTCCCACACTTGTCCAACGACCAACTAATCAGCCTAAACGCACCTTTCACCACTTCCGAAATAGAACGAGCTATTGATTCTCTTCCAAATAATAAAGCGCCCGGCCCAGATGGGTCCGTAGGGGAGTACTACAAACAATACAAACATCTTGTGGCTGGGCACTTAACCCAGTTGTTCAATTCTGCTGCCTCCTCGGCCTCACTTCCAGATGAAATGTTGAAAGCAACAATAATCACTTTGCCGAAGCCGGGGAAGGATCCTAACATCCCGCAAAATTTCCGCCCAATATCTCTTCTTAATCATGATACAAAACTATTCGCGAAAATTATAGCCACTAGACTACTCAATCTACTACCCGACCTAATCCACCCGGATCAATCGGGCTTCACCAAAGGCCGCCAATCCTCGGACGCAACACGCAGAATGATCAATATCATACACCAAGCTGAAATGACGAAAATGCCTTCTCTGCTTCTGTCATTAGATGCAGAGAAGGCATTTGACAGAGTACACTGGGTATATCTAAAGGCAACTTTACAAAAATTTGGTTTCCAAGGTCACATCCTATCAGCAATTCTTGCATTATACTCTAACCCCTCAGCCCAAGTCCTCTGCTCTTCTATGCTATCCACTCCTTTCAAAATTTCAAATGGAACGAGACAAGGGTGTCCCTTATCTCCACTCATAATCAATTTGGTAATGGAACCACTGGCTGAAAAAATAAGAACAACCTCAAACATATCTGGAGTCCCATTGGGTCATCAAGACCACAGAGTGAATCTCTTTGCGGACGATGTAATCCTCAGTCTTACCCAACCTGATACTTCCCTGGCTTCGGTAGTGAAAATGCTAGACTCTTTTAGCAGTGTATGTTACTATAAGGTCAACGCTAACAAATCAGTCATTCTGCCCATGGGGATCCCCAAAGATAAACAGGAAATTCTAAAGAAACAATTCCCATACACATGGGAGGCGAGATCCATCCCATACTTAGGAATTAATCTAACAAATAACACCTCCTCCCTCTTCCAAGAAAACTATGTACCACTCCTCCATAGACTCCAGGCAGACCTCAACAACATCCTCAAACCGTATATCTCATGGTTTGGCAGACTCTCGGCATTTAAAATGCTGGTGCTCCCCCAAATATTATACATTTTTAGATCTGTACCCATACCAGCCCCAACTTCTTTCTTTACCAAAATACATAAGTAAATTTATCTGGCAAAAATCCAGAGCTAGAAGCTGAATAACAAACCTATCTAAAAGTAGAATAACAGGCGGGGCAGGATTCCCCATCATAATAGACTACTACCACGCAGTCATTATGGCCCAAATCCAACCCTGGTTCATCACTGCAACAACCAGCCCTTGGCGGGATATGGAAGCTCTCCAAATCCCAGGCAAGGATCTAGTGGCATGGCTATTTAGCAAACCACACCTCAGAACCAACAAATCACAACACCCCCCCCCCCCATGTGTGCATCGGTTGAAACCTTCAATCTATGCAAGAAAAAAATTGCCAAAGGTGATTATCCTACAGCACTACCCATGCCCTTTACGGTGATATCTCTGCTAATTCCAGATTTTCCGGTGCAGGCCTGGAAGCTAAAAGGAATTACCCACATCTCAGACCTTTATGTGCAAGACTCGATTAAACCATTCACAACACTCACCAGATCATACGACTTACCCAAAAAATAATATTTTAATTATATCCGGCTGTCATACTGCCTGATAAGAAACCCCCACCTTCGCTTAGTATTTCACAAGGATATAACAAAATACCTGACCTACCCAACCGGTAGTAAGAGAGGAATATCACTATTCTATGGCCTATTGGGAAGTAAAAACTCATTCTCTAAGCTTAA
>BLSH010142594.1:0-14994 GCA_018402905.1 Glandirana rugosa | reverse complement strand
CACTTCCTCCTGCACAAGGGTACTACCTATACAAACTTTACGAACCTCAGTAAACTTTCCGGAGATAGACAGAGTATTCTACAGGGTACCTTCGCAAGAGACTACGCATGAGAGTCGATTACCATATAGGTTACATGACATTTACTGTAAACCATGTAAGTTACGACATGTGGTGTATAAGACTAGGTGTTAATTATACTAGAGCATATATTTTGTAAAACAACAATCTTGTACTCACCTGTTGGGGACTGAAAAACCACACTTATACTGTTTTAGGTGTTCAGAAAAATGGTGTTCGTATACTCGGCAATGTTAATCACAACTCGCTTGGGCCTGACATTGCGAACCCGAACGATTTTTGAAATGTCCGGGTCCGGGTCCGTGCCACGGACACCCTAAAGTTCGGTACGGACCCGAACGTTACAGTCCGGGTTCGCTCAACACTAATTGTAACGGCTCATATGCTTGTGGTAAAAAGACTTGTGGATTTTGTCATATTCACACCAAAAAGTCAGGGGTTGTCCACTCATGTTCTAACAACAAAATGTTTTATATACGAGATCATATTAATTGTGGATCAGAATATGTGGTGTACAGCATTGAATGTACCAAATGTCATTTACAGTACATTGGATATACCATTAGCTGAGAGTACGCATCAGAGAACGCTTCCATGGGACATCTTATGAGACAGATAGAGGCCTTTCAAATGACTCCAAGCATTTCAAACATATCCATCATGGGAACACGTCCTCCTTCACTTTTCATGGATTAGAGAACATTTAAAAATTACCCCGTGGTGGCAATATTCATCACAGATTATTGGAACGTGAGGTATGGTGGATTTACCACCTCAATACCAGATTCCCCCATGGAATGAATTTTCGTTATGATGTGGACCTCTTTTTATATTGATTTCATGTTTTCTGTCTGCTTGTCCATTCATCTATTTATTTATTATTGTGACATGAGTCCATACATCTGGACTCTCCAAAGCTATTCGGACATTTGTATATTCATTTATTCATATTCCTTTCTTCTTTTGTCACATATTTTTCACTTTTTGCATTATATATATAGTGTTCTTTTCAGTATCACTTTTTAATTTTACAAACCATTCAGATCAAGCTGTGTCTATTTCATTGCAGCTCATTGAGGTCTTGGACTGTGCTGCAATTTTGACGAGATGTTACTCCACGCCCAGCTTTAATTGATGCACTAATTTGACCTATTATATTTGATTGGTTTTGTATGCACTTTATTTAATATATATGTGTGTTTTGTTTCTTATGTGAACATGCTGTGAACAAGGCCAATGGCCGAAACGCATCTGCGTGTTCCTGATTTCGGTATGGAATAAACTTAGCATTTATTCAGATTGGTCAGTGTGCCAGCTCTTCTATTTTTCCATTTGCTGCAACAGCTTCGTTCCAAGGTAAGTATTTCAAAACAAGCTAGTGTATGCTGCATACTAGCTCCTTATGCCTGTGCTTTGCAGGTTTTTTTTTTTATGGGGGGGTGGGCGGACATTGCAACCACTTTAAGACTGGGATGCTATTAAAGTTCATGTGCATGTAAAGGCAGGAATACTTTTGGTATTATAGTGTATATACAGACACTCCATCATGTTTTCCCTAGCTTTTTTCATAAAGGGTTAACAAAATGAGGCTTCTTTCCCAATTAAGACATCCTTAAGAGCAGAAAGATGCTTAGCTTCCCTAATAATGCCTACTCTATGGCAAAAGACCCTATAATGTACTTGCTTGGACAAAAGTATTGTTGTGACTTGTTGTAATTATTTGACCACATTTTGCTAAGAGAGTTATACATTTGAAGAACATTCCTATCAGTTTGCTTCTCTTTGTAAACCCTGAGACTGGGAAGCAAACATTTAAACAAATAGCTAGGTAGATAGAATTGAGATGGCTATTCTGGCATCCTGGAGAGGTGTATTATCAGTTAGAACATTTACCAGACCTTTGTTTATTCATTATATTATATATTGAGTCACAGCATGGTAGGGCAGTGACATGGTCCTATAAAAATGGATGGGATTTCCAGTCTATCAGTGGAGGGAAACGTTTATCAACAATAGCCACATATCTATGACCTTTTAACTATTGGCCAAACAGATCATTCATAATTTAGTGCTACCCCCGCAGGAGTGGCTAGAATATTTGGGTTTTCTCTCTGTTTGTTACTAAGCCCTGAGCAGAGCACCACCCCTGCTGACACCACCAAAGTACCTTGGCCAGGGAGTCTCCTGGCTGTAACACAAAGAAAAAATACGCACACTCTTGTAAAATAAATACTTAGGCTGTATTAAGATCAAAGAATAGTGTGACAGGCAAAGAATACAGTTAACCTAAATTATCGATAAGCGAGGTAATACAGCGATGGAACAATGCAACACAGTACAATACCCCTTTAAGACACACACGCCGGTCCTGCAGGACTGAAAATGTAAACACTAGCTCTAGGACCAAGAGATTTTCCTCAAGCAAGCAAGGAGTAACAAAAACACAAGGCTAACTCACCTGTAGACCCTCAATCGGAAGAGACTAAGTTTAAGCTTCAGAATGTTTGTCAAAGCTACCACCCACTAAACTATATATTGTGTTGTTCTGCTGGCTTAGTTGGGGCCCTTAAGTTGGCACGCAGTGAAAAGGGTCAGCCCCTTTAAGATGTTAAGGAAACAGATTTATCCCTTTTAGTGATAAAGTAATTTACAAAGTTCTCTTTAATATGCAGAATTAGTAGGCCAGATCACTTTAAAAATATTGATATGTAGTCACTTTGGTGGTTAAATTGCTTGCAGCGGTCACTTTAAGAAAAGAGAGTGGGTGGGGAAGATTGTAAGATGCATGTCCCTTTAAATAGAAAAGTTGAACTTGAGCGGCTAATTCCTTCATTAGGTTACTCAAACTAGGGCTAAAGTAAAGTAAGTTAGCAGGGTTAACCCCAATAACCTGTAGGCAATATTGGTGGAAGTGATTAATAATGGTAGACTGAAATGGATGAGTTCTGGCACATGTGCTGATTGCTTAAGCATGGCAGACTGTAGCAATAGATGAGCTATGGAATCAGTGTTGAGGCGGGGCCAGGTTGGGGCTCAATAAATGGATACACGGAGCTCTGACTCGGCTCGAGTGCCCCCATAGGAAGCTGCTGGCTGTGGGGGCACTCAATAAGAGGGAGGGGCCAGGAGCAGCAAAGAGGGACCCGAGAAGAGGAGGATCTGGGCTGCTCTATGCAAAGCCAACTGCACAGAGGATGTAAGTATAACATGTTTGTTATTTTTTTTTTTAAAAATCAAGACTTTACAATCAGAAAAATTATTAACATCAAATTGAGATTTTAATCATTTAAAGGGGTTTGAGTAAATTTTACATTTATGTTACCATGGTAACAACGAAGTGTGATTTTTGTAAAATTATTATCAAAGTGATAATTGCTACTTTGAGAATTGATAAAATTGATAATTGATAATTGAAAGCAAATACACACAATATAATTGATCAAATACGTGATTTCCCTCATTATTTCTAAATAGAGGCCTCAGTCAGTTGCTTTGATTTGATCCATCCCCAATATGTTAAATAAATAAATTGAAAAAGTAATTATTGAATATAGGAGTGGGGTGTGGCCTAGGGCTGACCTGGAAGAAAACTTTTCAAACTTTGATTTCACTTTCAGGACTTATTAAGTCTTAGGGTCTATTTATAAATCAGAGCATGAGACTTTCAAAAAACATTTGCTAGTAGATAATCAGTCAGTCCAATTTAAAGCAGATGGACCTGGATGGTTCACCATAAAATGTTTGTGAAAATCACATCTCTTCTTTATTAATAGATCTCTTAATATCTTGTCAGTTAGGAAATGGAAAAGCTGAGGGGGCACTATTGTTGGGCTTTGCTTACAGGATCAGTTGCCCTTAAAGTCGTTGTCAACTTGTGACAACCACTTTAACCTACAGGCACGCCTATGATAAGGCTTACCTGTATGTGCACTGCATATCTCCTAAACCTGTACGGTTCAGGAGATATGCAGTGTTGAAGCTGTGCTGATGTCATGTCGGCACATGCGCAGTGAAGGAACGGCCTATGGGGGGTAGTGACGTCACGCGACTCCGGCCAGTCACAGCGCCGGAGTCACGACCCTGGAAGGAAGAGGGGCAGAAGACGGACGCCGCCAGGAGAGGGGACATAGCTGGACGCCGCAGGCTTCTTTTGCAGGTAAGTGGCACATAATGGGCTACTATGTGATGCATAGTAGCCCATTATGTTTCTACTTTACAGGGGGACATAGAGGAAGTAAACCTCATCTGGGTTTACTTCCTTTTTAATCCAGTGATGAAAAACACTATTTAGACTATGGCAGGAAAATGCAGTATTCCCGTCACAGCATGTGTTCACAGGATAAGGCCTAAGTCACAAAAACCCATAAGGTAGGATATCTGGGAAGCAGAGCACTGATAGACCTTCAATTGGGGGGTTGTAAAATCCCCCAGGCAATGGTTCCTCCATGCTAATGGTTATCATAAAAGGTGTGCTTAAAAATTCCTTGGTATGGTATTTTCATAACTGTCAATCATAAAGGCATTTAGAAACAATCCACATACCTGTCAAAAAAGCAAAATCTGGTTCTGCAGGGGCCAGAAAAGATAGCCATAGCTGTAGCTACAGTTTGACTGCTCTTGATTTTTCATGCAAACAACACATCGATACTTTTTCGAGGGCCAGTGACTTTGTCAGAATCTGATTTATACCATGATTTATTAGATTCTGTTGGGACCCCAGAGCAAACAAACCCTTGTATCTTCTTTATCTTTATTTTACTCCTGCTATTGATTATTCTTGTAATATCTTTTTCTGTAAATTATTACACATGTGCAATTAGTTTCGTTCCGAATTCATTTTTTAACAAATTTTTCAAAATTCGGAAATTCGGACGAATCCAAATTTCCCAATTTCGAATTTCGGAATTTTTCAGAATTTTCATTTTTTCTAATTCGAAAATTCAGTAATCTGAAAATCAGTAAATCTGAGAATCCAAAATGCGAAAATTTGGAAATTCAGAAATGCGGTAATCGGAAAAGCCGAAAATCCAAAATTCGGAAATCCGAAAATCCGATAATTTGAAAATCAACAATAATAACTAATTAAAATAACTTAACTATTTCACTAACTATTAAGTTATAGGTATTGGAATTTCCTTGAAAATTTGGCTGTTAGTGATAAGTTCACTAACAGCCAAATTTGAAAGGAAATTCCAATACCTATAATTTAATAGTTATTTATTGGTTAGTTATTATTTCAGATTTTAATTCTTATTTTAGAAATTCCAAATTTGGAATTTCTGAATTTCCATATTTCTGACTGTTCAATTTTTCGGATTGTTTAGTTCCGAATTTCCAACTTTTTGAATTTCGACATTTTCAGATTCCGAATTACCGAATTCGCAAATTTCCAAATATCTGATTTTCAAAATTTTCGAAATCCCAAATTTACAAATCCCAGAATTTCCAAAAAAAATGAACGGAATGAAAACGAACAAATTTTTCGGCCATGCACATGTCTATAAATTATTTTCTTGCTACAATTTTCTTGTTGTTTCATTAAATAATATTTAAAAATCAGGAGTCTTCTGTTTAATGCTCTAAATCACAAATTAAAGAATTTATGCCTCTTGATAAAAGCAACAATATTTTAAACTGTGCTTCGTCTCTGTCCGGAGTGGCAGTGGGTGTTGCAGACCTATCTTAAAGCTTAGAATGGTTATAATAGATACTGGGAGCAGTGCTTTTTGTTAAAACACTCAGAGGCAGCTTTTGCTTGTTGTGTAAAGGGTTAACTGGGGAGTAAACTGACCCCAGTGATGATTACTTTTAGTCTGTTGGCCTTAGACTGTTGGACTGTTGACCATTGAGCTGAAAAATCTTTGTGCTGGGTTGGGCTGGAAGTGAGGTAATCACAGGAAGTACAGGAACTGCAGTCTGCTCACATAATTTGTAATAAAAACATCTTTGCCATGCTGAAGCTTCCCTCAAACCACTTTGCATATTATTTTATATATATACTGTGATTCTGTATTTGCCAAATATGCTGCAGAAATCTCCCTCCATTGAGTCTGGCTGCATCGATTTTAACTGTGGGCAGCTGGAGCTGCTGCCTGTTCACTTCCTGGATTTACCCAGACACACAGAGGCACACCTCCAGCTCTGCAGCCCTGCAGCATTCATTGGCCCTCTTATGGTTCATCCCCCGATTCCTTGTTGGCAATATCTCATAAAAATGAGAGAGAGAGCTGTTGTTAGGAAAAAGAACTATTTCCGGCTGAAATCTGTTGTTTCCGCGGAGGTGCGCACATTTGCGCGCGTGCGCGCGCTCCCGTGCGCGTTCGCGCGCTCCCGTGCGCGCCCGCGTGCGCGCGCGCTCCCGTGCGCGCGCACGCGCCGGAAACGGCGCCAAATGGGCCTATTTAAGCCTGGAGACTGCTGGGACCAAGTGCTGCTCGCTCTACAGCGTTCCCGACCTGTAAGCCCCAGCTCTGGATACCAGTTCCCGTGTTGCTCTGCCTCCTGTTGACCCGGCTTGTCCTGACCTGCTGTCTTCTACCTGCACCGACCCCGGCTACCCACGACCATCCGATTGTCTGCTCCCTTGTACCTCTGCTGCCCGCCGTTAACGAACCTTGCTTGGACTTTGACTACTCTTTCGCCTGATCCTTTGTACCTTCCTGCCAGCCTGTTGCCGACCCAGCCTGAACGACCATCCTTCTATCTGCACGTCTCCTGGAGCATCGCTACGTCATCGGTGACCCTCCAGCCCTCGTGCCATCCCGCACTCTTGGGCCTCTGTCTCCACTACCAGGGGTCCTTGAATCGGGTGCGCAAGAGCGGTTGTTCCCTGCACAAGACAGACTCCACCGTCAGGTACGTGACAGCTGTGCTTGATTTCATAAGCCTAGGCTAATAATCAGACAAGAAAGAGGAAGTGGGCTGTATAAGTTATTTACAGGCAGAAAGAAAAAAAACAAGGACAGAAGATTTAATAGATGGAAAGTTGAAAAAATGACTGAAGTCTTAGTCAAGGATCTCAATGAAAAGCAGGAAAAGAGTTTACTAAGACAAAGAGTATACACCATTGCTGTGCCAGGACCAAACCCAAATTGCCATTTCCATTGATTGCTGAATTCCCATCCCCCAAACAAGCCAGTACTTCTTCAAAGTAACCAGGCCCCCACAAAAAGCCAGCACTTCTTCAAAGCAACCAGGCCCCCACAAAACAGTTGGTGCTTCATCAAAGCAACCAGGCCCCCACAAAACAGTCAGTGCTTCTTCAAAACCAGCAGGCCCGCACAAAATAGTCGGTGCTTCTTCAAAGCAACCAGGCCCCCACAAAACAGCCACTACTTCTTCAAAGCAACCAGGCCCCCACAAAATAGTCGGTGCTTCTTCAAAGCAACCAGGCCCCCACAAAACAGCCGGTGCTTTTTCAAAGCAACCAGGCACCCAAAAAACAGCCAGCACTTCATCAAAGCAACCAGGCCCTCACAAAACAGCCAGTACTTCTTCAAATCAACCAGGCACCAACAAATCAGCCAGTACTTCTTCAAAGCAACCAGGCCTCCATAAAACAGTCAGCGCTTCCTTGAAGCAACCAGGCTCCCATAAAACAGCCAGTATTTCTTCAAAGCAACCAGGCCCCCACAAAACAGTCAGTGCTTCTTCAAAGCAACCAGGCCCATACAAAACAGTTAGTGCTTCTTCAAAGCAACCAGGCCCCCACAAAACAGTCAGTGCTTCTTCAAAGCAACCAGGCCCCCACAAAACAGTCAGTGCTTCTTCAAAGCAACCAGGCCCCCACTAAACAGCCAGTACTTCTTCAAAGCAACCAGGCTCCCACAAAACAGCCAGTATTTCTTCAAAACAACCAGGCCCCCACAAAACAGTCAGTGCTTCTTCAAAGCAACAAGGCCCCCACAAAACAGTCAGTGCTTCTTCAAAGCAACCAGGCCCCCACAAAACAGTCAGTGCTTCTTCAAAGCAAGCAGGCCCCCACAAAACAGACAGTACTTCTTCAAAGCAACCAGGCTCCCACAAAACAGTCAGTATTTCTTCAAAGCAACCAGGCCCCCACAAAACAGTCAGTGCTTCTTCAAAGCAACCAGGCCCCCACAAAACAGCCAGTATTTCTTCAAAGCAACCAGGCCCCCACAAAACAGCTAGTGCTTCTTCAAACAACCAGGCCCTCACAAAACAGTCAGAACTTCCTTTAAGCAACCAGGCCCCCACAAAAGAGCCAGCACTTATTTAAAGCAACCAGGCCCCACAAAACAGCCAGTACTTCTTCAAAGCAGCCAGACCCTCATAAAACAGTCAGAACTTCCTTGAAGCAATCAGGCCCCACAAAACAGCCAGCATTCCACAAAAAATCAATTACCCCACAAAACAGCTAGTAACTCCATACACGGTCAGTACACCCACAACATAACCAACTTCCCGCATAACAGACATTATTTTCACAGTAAACTAGTGTCTGTTTTAATGAACTGGTAACTTTTTCTACTTGCATGTGCCATCTCCTTTCATTTTTACCCCCTAGCCAGTGAAATACCAGCTGGATGGAAAATTATCATGTACCTGAAACTGGGAGATTGTACTATGTGGGAAGACTAGGATAACATATGTAGCAGGAGGTATGGAAGACCCTGGTTTTGCTGGGGATATTAGCTTCTAACAGAAAAGAAAAAACAAATTAAAAATGATCAATATACTCATTAATTAGTCTAGTAGATTTTACAGGGTTTTTTTTCTTTACTAGCTGGACTCTTTAAAGATAAATTGTGTGAAAATAATAATGACGCGTGTAAAATATAGTTTGATGCAGCTTTTGCCAATAAAAGACTTCATTCATATTGAATACAGTGATTCATGTTATTACATTTTTGTGAGATAATAGGCTGGTATTAGTATATATTGATGATACATATTACATTTCAGTGTGCTAGATACTGTGACAAGTAATTATCACTGAAATGTTAATTGAGATACAAAATGCACTGCCATTATCCAGCATTATAGTTTACACTTCATCTGTTTTGCTAATGTACATAATTAATGCATTTGGTAATACAGTCATGTGTTTCAGTGCGGTAAGCAAACAGCAGTGCAGAAAGTAGATCAAAGTAACAGTGCTGGTTACAACTTTAATTACAGTATTAAAAGCAAGCTGCTTTGGTATAAATTAATATTTGCCCTCAGTTAACTCTTGGTTTAATGCAATCTATGGATAGATAATCATAAGCAAGCAAAGCAAAACCTTGTGATCATATCTGAAAATATGATCAACCCAGACACCAATCTCACAGAAATTTGTTTAACCGGTTCCTGACCGGCTCGTGTACATTTTCTGCTGCACTGTGGCAGCGTAGCGCGAATCATCGTCTGTAAACCGCAGCTCGCACGTGCACAGCTAGCCCACCGCACTCTGCATGAATGTGCCCGCGGCTTGGGCAGACCTGATATCCGCCGGCGAGCCGCGATGACCTGGCAGAGAGAAAGAACGGGGAACCGCCGATGTAAACACGGCGGTTCCCCACTCTGTCAGTGGGCATTTAAAAGATCTACTGATCTCCGTCACTGGGATCAGTTAGATCTCTCATGCCCATGGCAGCCCAGCCCCCTCACAGTTAGAACACAGTAGGGATGAGCCGAACACCCCCCGGTTTGGTTCGCACCAGAACATGCAAACAGACAAAAAGTTCAGGGCGAACATCCGAACACCATTAAAGTCTATGGGAAGTCAAAAGTGCTCATTTTAAAGGCATATATGCAATGTTATTGCCCTAAAAAGTGTATGGGGGCCCACTTCCTGCCCTAGGGGACATGTATCAATGAAAACATTTTTTTTTTAAATCGATCGTTTTTTCAGGAGCAGTGATTTTATTAATGCTTAAAGTGAAAAAAAAAAAAAAGAAAAATTCCTTTAAATATTGTGCCTGGGGGTAGTCCTTAGTCTGTGTGTAAAAGGTTGCATCTCTGTGAGGTGTAGAACATAGCCAGAGCAAAATGACATTTCCATAGGAAAAATTGTCATTTAAAATTGTGGCTGTTCCCGGCAATATACAAAAAAATAACTGGAAAAAAGTGCGTGCTGTCCCCTGCCCCCAGTCCAAATCCATCTGGTTTGGATATTATGGGGAACCCCACGCTAAATTAAAAAAAAATTTACATGGGGGTCCCCCTAAAACCCAAACCAGACCCTTATCCGAGCATGCAGCCCTGGCCGGTTAGGACGGGGGGGAAGAACGAGCGCTCCCCCTTCCTGAACCATACCAGGCTACATGCCCTCAACATGGGGAGTATGGGTGCTTTGGGGGGGGCTCTTCCCCAAAAGCCTGGCCGGTGCTTGTGGGGGTCTGCAGGCGGGCAGGGGGGGCTTATCGGAATCTGGAAGCCTCCTTTGATAAGGGGGCCCCCAGATCCCAGCCCCCCCATGTGAATAGGTTTGGGGTACATTGTACCTCTACCCATTCACCAAAAAAGGAGTGTAGTGTTAAGAAAAAACAATAGCAGTTTTGACAAGTCCTTTATTTTGTAAAATAGCTCTTTCTACTTTCATCTTTCTTCCTCCATCTTCTACTAGCCCGGTCCTTCTTCTGGTCTTCTTCTTCTTTTAGTCGTCTTGCTTCCTCTCTTCATCTTCAATCTTCATCTTCATCTTCTTTCTTCTTTCCCCGCCGCCGCACTCTCCGCTGCTCCGGCCTCTGCGTGCGGCGGGGAAAGAAGATGAAGATGAAGATTGAAGACGAAGAGAGGAAGCAAGAAGACTAAAAGAAGAAGACCAGAAGAAGGACCGGGCCAGGAGAAGATGGAGGAAGAAAGAAGAAAGAGCTATTTTACAAAATAAAGGACTTGCCAAAAACTGCTTCTTTTTTTTTTTACACTACACTCCTTTTTTAGTGAATGGATAGGGGTACAATGTATCCCAAACCTATTCACATGGGGGGGTCGAGATCTGGGGGCCCCCTTATTAAAGGGGGCTTCTAGTTTCTTATAAGCCCCCTGCCCGCAGACCCCCACAACCACCGGCCAGGGTTGTGGGGAAGAGGGACATGGGGACAAGGTGCTTTGGGGGCAACCTCAAAGCATCCTCCCCATGTTGAAGGCATGTGGTCTGGTATGGTTCGGAAGGGGGGGGCGCTCGCTCGTCCCCACCCCCTCCTGGGCTATGTGCTCGGATAAGGGTCTGGTTTGGATTTTGAAGGGGACCCCACTCCATTTTTTAAAAAAAATTTGGTGTGGGGTTCCCCTTAAAATCCATACCAGACCTGAAGGGCCTGGTTTGGATTTTGGGGGGGACCTCACGTCATTTTTTTTTTTTTTAATTTTGGCGTGGGGTTCCCCTTAAATTCCATACCAGACCTGAAGGGCCACTGTAACCCCTTGCAGTTACTCTTGTTGGATGGAGGAACTGGGCCTGATGTTGTAAATTAGTTTACAAATTCTGATGAAAGCCCCCAGTCAAACAGGTGGCCAAAAATTGGGCCTTGGGTGTTGGCGGTGCCAGAGCACTGTAACCCCTTGCAGTTACTCTTGTTGGATGCAGGAATGGGCGGGACCTGCTGTTGCAAATTAGTTTAACCATTTAACCCACGGAGCCTTTTCTATACTTGTTTACAAGTGAAAATATTTTTTTTTTGCTATAAAATTACTTAGAACCCCCAAACATTATATATTTTTTTCAAAAACCCTAGAGAATAAAATGGCGATTGTTGCAATACTATTTGTCACACAGTATTTGCGCAGCGGCCTTTCAAGCGCAATTCTTTTGAAAAAAATTCCTTTTTTGAGTTAAAAAATAAGACAACAATTGAGTTAGCTCAATTTTTTTTGTATATTATGAAAGAGGATGTCACACAGAGTAAATAGATACCATACATGTTAGGGTTGAAAATTGCATACACTTTCGGAATGGCGACAAACTCCGGCACTTAAAAATATCCATAGGCGACGTTTTAAATTTTTTTTACGGTTACCAGGTTAGAGATGCAGAGGAGGTCTTTTGCTAGAATTACTGCTCACACTCTGGCGATCGCGGCGATACCTCACATGTGTGGTTTGAACACCGTTTTCATATGTGGGCACGACTGAAATATGCGCTTTGTTTGCTGCGCAAGCTCCCGGTTACGGTGGCGCTTTACATTTTTTTTATTTTATATTTTTCCTCTTAACACTTTTCCTTTAAAAAAAGAAAAACTGATCACTTTTATTGCTATCACAAGGAATGTAAACATCCCTTGTGATAGTAATAGATGGGGAAAGGTACACTTTATGGAAGGATGGGAGGTCTAAAAGACCCCCCATCCGTCCTTTGCACTTCACAGTATTCAGATTGACATAAACGGTGATTCTAAATACTGTAATTTTTTTAAAACCGGCGCCGTTTCCCGCTGAATAAACCAGAAGTGACGTTCTGACGTTGCTTCCGGAATTGTACAAAGGAGTCCCGATTGAAGCCGATTCCAGCTTCCACAGGGATTCCACACAGCGGCCAGAAGTGTTGGATCGGAGCTCCGGTCTCCTGGTGGGACGGGAGACCGGAGAAGACCGGCGGACGGTGGCGTGGGGGGGGGGGGTGGCCCCTCTCGCTCCCTGGGATAAAGACCGAGCGGCTTCCGAGCCGGATCGGCCATTATCACCAGATAGCCGGCCGCCTGCTCTAAAAAAATGATACCGGGGTATAGCCTGTAGCTGCAGGCTATACCCTGATACTTCCACTTAAAGCTGCCGCAGCTTATAAACGATGATTCGCGTTAAGTGGTTAAAAATTGTGATGACATGCCTAAGTCCAACAGGTGGTGAAAAATTGGGCCTTGGGTGTTGTTGGAGCCAGAACACTGTAAGCCCTTGCAGTTACTTTTGTTAGGCGCAGGAACGGGCCCTGCTGTTGTAAATTAGTGTGACCACTTAACGCGAATCGCTGTTTATAAATGGTGGCTGCTTTAAGTGGACATATCGGGGTATAGTCTGTAGCTACAGGCTATACAATGCTATCGGATGATAACAGCCGATCCGGCTCAGGAGCCGCTCAGTCGCTATCCCAGGAAACCCTCCTGCCACCGTCTGCCACTCTTCTCCGGCCTCCCGTTCCACCGGGAGACTGGAGCTCCAATCTGACACTCCTGGCCACTGTGTGGAGTCCCTGTGGAAGCCGGAATCGGCTTTGATTAGGACTCCTTTGTACATTCCCAGAAGCAATGTTACAATGTTACTTCCGGTTTACTCAGCGGCCAACGGCGCCGGTTTTAAAAAAATGACAGTATTCAGAATCGCAGTTTTTGGTGATCTGAATACTGTGAAGTGTAAAGGAGGGATGGGGGGGTCTTTTAGACCCTGCACTAACTGACAGATTTCTAACTGTCTATCTAGTTAGCTATCTATTTTTTTTTCTTCTTTTAACATATTTTAAAATCTAGCTATATAAACTGCCTGTCTTCAGGAACCTACGCTATCTCTCTAACACCGCCGCCGACACACTATCATAGAGCCGCTGCATTAATATTATACAGGATTTATATAGCGCCAACAGTTTGCGCAGCGCTTTACAATATAAAGCGGCTTTATATAGTGTAGGGTGTGGATTGAGACTGCTGTGCAGTGATTGGCTAAAGGCATCCTGCCTTTAGCCAATCAAAGCTCTCACAGCAGGCTGCCCGCTGATTGGCCAAAGCATGCAGGTCATGTGCATGCTTTGGCCAATCAGCGGGCGGCATTCCGCCTCCATTTAAAAACATTATGGGGCGCACAAAGTTGCTGCGAACGCCCTATAATGTCTGATTTTAGCAAAAAGTAAGAAATATCATTTTTTTGCAAAATTGTCGCTTTTTTTTTGTTTATAGCGGTGATCAGAAATGACGCAGAGGTGATCAAATACCACCAAAAGAAAGCTCTATTTGCGGTGAAAAAAAGTACACAAATTTTGTTTGGGTACAACATCGCACGACGGCGCAATTGTCAGTTAAAGCGACGCAGTGCCGAATCGCAAAAAGTGCTCTGGTCCTAGCATAGGAAATCCTTTCCGGGGGTGAAGTGGTTAAAGTTGAATTCCAATCAAACAGCTAAAAATCACATACATGAGGGCTGATTTACCTGTCAAACTATTTTTATTTCTATCTATTCAGTCCTGAGATTTTTCGCATACATTTTCTGCAAGCATAAGACCTGTAGCTCAAAAAGATGGCACACTTGCTGGTGTGGATTACTGGTATGAATGTTGGTTGGTGCAGCAAGACACAGGGGGGTTTATTTACTACAGCACCATGGGGGAACAAATGGTCACAAACAACTAAAATCCCTAGAAAACGACTAAATCTAGTCAGAAAAGGTGTTCACTAAAGCCCTGAGGGAGAAAATAGTTGCAGAATCGAATTCACTATAGCACCCAAACAGCAGTGACTGACTAAAAAACTAGTCGTGGTAAAAGCAAGGGAATTGTACATGGAAATAATGTTTGGAGCATGGTATGATCACCTAAATTGTGCTAAACTATGCGGTATATTATTTAAAGATAATCTTCTTTTAAACTGTGTGAAAAAGTGATTTCTACACAGAAATATCTTAAAAAGTCTGAGAAGAGATAAATACCCCGTCTCTTTACACCTAGGAACAGAGCACAGCTGAGCACAACTGAGCATGCTCAGACACAAAACAACCCTCAAAATAACCCTCATGGAGTAATTCCTTGAGTAGTTAGTAAATACCAAAATGTGACTTATTTTACGCACATTTTTTGGAAGTGAAAATGAGGGTTATTTTGCCAAGTGCAAGTTTCTGCCATTCATTCTAATGGTACAATTGTTACTTTATCTAATAAATCTATTTCATGTTGAAAAGAAATGCATATTTCTGTCAAATAAATTGTCCTGGCAACAATGTTGCACATTTGATAATCAATTTTGTTTTTAACAATGCTATAATATGAAATCTCT
>BLSH010142590.1:167951-178468 GCA_018402905.1 Glandirana rugosa | reverse complement strand
CCCTACCCCATACAGTATATACCTGAAGCAAATATAGCACACCCCTCCTTCCCCCTTCGCGCTGGACGCGAAGGCCTTAATCCCCAAAGTCCAAATTCTAAAACCCCTACGACAATCTAAATACCAACAAGTCTCGACAACTTTCTATCCCACATGCAATAATACATTATATTACTGGGTATTGTGAACGAGAGACTGTATCCTGATTTTTCAATATTGTGACATGAGCTGTTTCTCTTGTTATTTTGTTCTCTGTAACTCTGCAATATTTTCCAATAAAGCTTTATTTGGAAAAAAAAAAAAAAAAAAAGTTTAACATGAAACATGGTCACAAAGATGGACTAAGACTTCTCCATTGACCACCAATATAAGGAGGTATTTCTTTACTGGATACCAATGTAAGGGGGCAATTCTCCCCTAGCCATTAATGTACATGGGTATTTTCCACTGACCACCTATATAAGGGGACATTTCTCCACTAATCACCAGTGAAAGGTTGACACAAACTTTTCCAGTCTGTATTTCTCTTCTGGTCATTTTATTTAATTTATTTTCCCTGATTAAAATTGACGTGTAGAGCAAGGGAATATTGTAAAATAATCAGCTTTCAGTGTCAAATATTCTGGGTATACCATATTATTTATCCTTTTATTTAAAACTTTTAACAGCTTACTGATTATGCCATTCATTTTACTGTGAAATGTAGTTATAATAATTGTTAATATGGGACTTCTGAAATTTATTTCAAGAGTTCCTCTGGGTTGAAAAGGTTGAGAGAGGCTGGTTTAGATCTTGAAATGTCTGAGGCAGATGAACCCTGGGGTGAAAGTCTGAAAACGCAGTGGTGCTAAGATTCAAATTCCCTATCATGTGCCTGGCAGTTCTAGGTTTTCAGGCATGTTTCCACAAGAAGGGCTGTCAGAAATGTTATTGAATCTGTGTTATGTGGCCATTTTAGATGCATACATTGCTTATCAGAGCTAAATGGCCATAGTAATTTGTTTGTTGCTGTCCTAACCTTTTATCTGGTCTCTGGTGGCTTGCAATATGCAACATACTGAAAGACGCACACACAAGCAGCATGAAGACACTCAGTGCAGTACATCGCCTGCAGCTACTTATTCGGAATGTTTCCAAGTCATATCTTTCCCTGTGCCTTGCAACCAGTCTCTACTAGTGTTCCTCATCATATGTTTACAAATACCTTCTCTTGGAAATATCTAAATTTGTTTTTGGATTTAAAGCTCAATAAACCTAAAATGCCAAAAAAATAATGATATATAAAAGTATTAGAGAAGCTCTTCTCAACCAGAGTTTCATATGACCCTAGGGTTCCTCAAGAACAACCTTTCTCTACCAGGGTTCTGTGGGAGCCTAGAGTACCCCTAGAACAGGAATCTCCAAACTTTCTAAACAAAGGGCCAGTTCATTGTCCTTCAGACTTTAGGGGGACTGTGGCCAGTGGGAGTGGAAATTTTCCTGGCATCAGTGGAGTAAACATTGCCACATTTGGTATTAGGGGAGGAATAGTGCCCCATCCTTGGTATCATTGAGGGGAATAGTGCCCCATCGTTGGTATTATTGGGAGGAATAGTACCCCAATCATTGGGATCATTGGAAGGAATAATGCCCCATCCTTGGTAGTATCATGGGGGGGGGGGGGGGTGCCCCATCTTTGGTATTATTGGGAGAAATAGTGCCCCATCATTGGTATCACTGGGAAGAATAGTGCCCCATCATTGGCATCATTGGGAGGAATAGTGCCCCATTGTTGGTATCATTGGGAGGAATAGTGCCTCATTGCTGGTATCATTGGGAGGAACAGTACCCCATCATTGGTATCATTGAGGGGACTAGTTCCCCTATCGTTGGTGTCCGTGGAAGGAATAGTGTCCCATCATTGGTGTCAGTGGGAGGGATAGTGCTCCATCATTGGTATCCATGGGAGGAATAGCGCCCCTGCCCCATCATTGGTGTTATAGGGAGGAATAGTGCCCCATCATTGGTGTCAGTGGAAGGAATAGTACCCCATAATTGGTATCATTGTAAGAAATAGTGCCCCATTGTTGGTGTAAGTAAGAGAAATGGTGCCCTATAGTTGATGTCAATTGGCAGAATAGTGTCTTGTATCAGTAGGAGGAATAGTGCTCCAAGGGCTGGATAAAGGAAGCAAAGGGTGCATCTGGCCCCTGGGCCACAGTTTGAAGACTACTGCTCTAGAACAATGATTCTCTAACAGGGTTCGGTCAGAGCCTAGGTTTCCTCTAGAGCAGTCTTTCTCAACCAGAGTTTAATATAATCTTAGAGTTCCTCTAGAACAACCTTTCTCTACCAGGGTTCCATGAGAGCCTAGGGTTCCTCTAGAACAACTATTCTCTCCCAGGGTTCTGTCAGAGCAGCATTTCTCAAGTTCAATATAACCCGCCCGACAAGCCATTTTTATGTGGCCCTCGCACCTCTCCTGAAGCTGTGGCACCCCCCTTGTCTCCACCCCCACCTTGTCCCAGCAGTCAGCAGCAGAGAGCAGGACAGAACTCCACCAGATCCTGCGCTTCTCCATGCAGCCGTGGAAAGGCTCATCTCTGTCACTCCCACCATCTGAGCAGTCAACATCCGAGAAGAAGACAGAACTCCCCCTACAGTTCCTGTGCCTCTCTGTGCATCCCCTCGTCTCTGCCTCCCCTGATGTCAGACTCAGGCAACTGACTCCAGCCCTCTTCTGGTCCTCCTCCAGACCCTGCACTTTCTACTTCCCAGCTCCACCACCATCTTCTTCCCGGTACCAATACAATATTAGGGGGTGCACTGTGATATAAGGGAGGGTGGGGGATTCTTGACTTCTGATGGTGGGGGGGGGGGGGGGCTCTTGACATCTGATGTAAGGAGGGGTGGAATGCTTAGAGCATCTAGTCTTACACATACAACCGGTCCTTTTGGGGCAACCATAATGCTGATGCGGCCCACAATGAAATTGAGCTTGACACCTCTGCTCTAGAACAACCTTTCTCTACCAAGTGTAGCGGTACCCCCGTAGGGCCTGCTGAGTGTTGTGGTTCACCTGTCACCCTGCCCAACCAGTCACGCTTCTCACGGAAATCCAGTCATGGATCAGTCCACATACTTTGTTTTGTAATTTTTATTAGGGGATTTAACTTGGATGGGGTGTGGGATTTATGAGATGCCCAGAAGAATTCAATTTTTGCTTGGGACAAACTATGTACACTTCTTGTACATACTACTCCTATCTCCTCCAGCTCTAACTTGCTTGCAGACTTTCACACACTTCCTCCTGCACAAACTTCTCTCAGGCGCAGCTAGCACATGGTTAGGCTTGACTCTGGTTCCAACCAGGCCTTGCAAAGATGCCTTTTGCAGGTAGGGACCGCGGGCCCCTGTAGCGTAGCCAAAAAAGGTTAGAAAGTTTAGATGCTAGCTGCCCTTGGTGGACTACTGCTCCCAGTCAGTCCTCTTCAAGACCTGCCAAACCTCCCTGCTGCAGCTGCCCGACTCCACTGCCCACGACACCACAGTCCTCACTGGCTTTACACCCATTCCAGATTGTCTTTCCCCCACTCTGCTCCAGTGTGCCTCCCCAGCGTTCCAGGCTGTGTGTCACTCAGCGACACCTGGTGGATCCCTCCTGGAAACTTGCCTGGCAGTACACTCCACTCTCCTCTCCTGCTCCTGGTCGGGACACCCCTGTGATTTGTAAGAGGGTCCCTTCCACTCCCAAGCTCTCATGGCTTAAGGTCACCCCCCCCCCCCAGACTGGGGGGCTCCCTCAAAGGCTATGACAGCTAATACTCCATCTCCCAGTTCTTCCACCCAAAACCTCCTCCTCAACTGGGCTGACCCTGGGTATTTAAGGAGGCCTGTCCCCTGCCAATCCAGGTTGGGCATTGGTTAGGGCTCCTCAGAATACCTCAGGCAGCTCCACCTTTCCTCCCCTCCTCTTCTTCCAGCACCTCCTGGAAGCAAGAGGAGGTAACCGAGAAGTGACACCGCCTGTGAGTGACCAGCTGCTACTCCGAGCCACTCCCAGCCCAACAAATAAAAACAAACAGCTGCCAGCTTGGCCTGCTTAAATTTACCTAACCTCACCAAAAAAAAAAACTCACTCTAGCACCTACCTAGGTAGAGGGTGCTACATAAGATTCTGTGGAAGCCTAGGGCTCATCTAGAACACAGATTTTCTACCATTGGAGCCTAAGGTTCCTCTAGAGCAGTGTTCCCCAACCCAGTCCTCAAGGCCCACCAACAGGTCATGTTTTCAGGATTTCCCTTTAGATGAATCATCTGTGGTAATTACTAAGGCAGTGAAACTGATCAAATCACCTGTGCAAAATAATGGAAATCCTGAAAACATGACCTGTTGTTGGGCCTTGAGGACAGGGTTGGAGAACACTGCTCTAGAGCAGCCTTTCTCAGCCAGAGTTCAATATGACCCTAGGTTTCCTCTAGAACAAACTTTCTCTACCAGGGTTCCATGGGACCCTAGGGTTCTTTTAAAACAGTGGTTACCTAACTGCGCCCCAGGGCCAGATGTGGCCCTTTGCTTGCCTTTATCCGGCCCTTGGGGCACCATTCCTCTCACTGACAGCACCAACGGGGCACTATTCCTCCCACTGATACCAACAAGGAGCACTATTTCTCCCATTAAAACCAATGATGGGACACTATACCTCCCACTGATACCAAAATGGGGCACTATTCCTCCCACTAAAGCTGGCTTCCACTGACTACAGTCTGGTCCGTCCCATAACTTGAAGGACAGTAAACTGGCCCTTTGCTTAGAAAGTTTTGAGACCCCTGCTGTAGAACAACCTTTCTCTACCATGGTTCAATGGGACCCTAAGGTTCTCTACCAGGGTTCCATGAGACCCTAGGGTTGTTTTAGAACAGGGGTCTCCAAACTTTTCAAACAAAGGGCCAGTTTACTGTCCTTTAGACTTTAGGGGGGCAGATTGTGGCCAGTGGGGGTAGAAAATATCCCAGGCTCAGCATCAGTGAGCATAAACATTGCCCAGGGTTGGTAGTCAGTAGGAGGAGTAATGCCCTATCATTGGTAATAGTGGGAGGAATAGTGCCCCACCATTGGTATCAGTGGCAGGAATTATGCCCCACTGTTAATGACAGTGGGAGGAATAGTGCTCCAAGGGCCGGATAAAGGCTAGCAAAGGGCTGTCATCTGGCCCTTGGGCTGCAGTTTGGAGACCACTGTTCTAGAACAACCTTTCTCTACCAGGTTTCCTTGGGACCCTAGGGTTTATGCTGATGTTGCTAGGGGTTCCTTGATCAAAGAAAAATAGTTAATTGATCTCCCCCGTACACTACCCAGCAATACAGTACTGAAATCTTTCACTGACTATCAAGTAAGGGGTCCTTTCTATACTGGCCACTAATATTAGGGAACATCACAGTTTTAAAGTTTGCATTTCTTTTCATCTTACCATTATTTATTTATTCTAAAAAACCCAAGACTGCTGTAATTGCATGTAATGTCTGCAGCCCCAGCACACTTAAAGTGGATGTAAATCCGATTCATGAAATTTGAGCCGGGCATATCTGTCTGTAGTGTTTTCTTTTTTTTTCTCTTCAAGGAGCTATGTCCTGTAGTTGTCTCTTCCTCTGTAGCTCTGTTATCAGCCTGATAAGTTCTCCCTAATTCTGTTAGTTGGGACAAAGAATTTAGAGAATTTAAGAGGAGGAGGTTGCTAAAAATAGATTAGCAGGCTGCTTAACAAAACACAGGCAGGCTCTGCATGTTTTGGGAGGGGGTGTGTGCCTTTCCTCCAATCAGCTTTCGCACAGTCTCTCATTGTGTCTCACATCATCTAGCTATCAACTCCACCTACATAGGAATGAGGAAGTGGAAAATCTAACAGAATGTGCATTTTCTAAACAGTATATCAAAGTGAAGACATAAGATATACATGTAAGATTTATATAAGGAGGTTTATGTCATCCCTGTGTATCATCTGAGGCTGTTCACTTCACTGGGCATATGTAGGGTTTACATCCACTTTAACCACTTCAATACCAGGCACTTAGAACACTTCCTGCCCAGACCAATTTTCAGCTTTCAGTGCTGTTGCGGTTTGAATGACAATTGCGTGGTCGTGGGACGCTGCACCCAAACAAAGTTTTTATAATTTTGTTCCCAAAAATAGAGCTTTCTTTTTGTGGTATTTGATCACCACTGCGGTATTTATTTTTTGCGCTACAAATAAAAAAACCCGAAAATTTTTGAAAAAAAAAGTTTTTCTTTGTTCCTGTCACAAAACTTTGTATAAGTACATTTTCTCCTTCACTGATGGGCACTGATGAGGCTACACTGATGGGCACTGATGAGGACAGACTGACGGGCACTGATGAGGCAGTACAGATTGTCACTGATGAGGTGGCAATGATAAGTTTGCACTGATGATGGGGCCATATATGCACCACTGATGGACACTGATAGACGGCACTGAATAAGCAACACTGACGGGCACTGATATGTGGCACTGATGGACACTGATAGGTGGCACTAATAAGTGGCACAGGTGGGCACTCATAGGTGGCACAGGTGGGCACTGATAGATGGCACTGGTGGGCACTGGTGCATATAGCACTGTTAGGGATGGCACTGGCAGGCATCATATATGGGCACAGTGTCATCCCTACAGTGCACTGTATTGCCCTTACCTGGTGGTCCTGGGTGGCCTCCATGTTGGTGGTACAGGCTGGCATGCTTATGCTGTCCCGGGGGGGCTTCCTGGAGGTCCTGGTCGGCTCCCTGGTGGTTCAGTGGGGTGATCCTGAATGGGGCTGCACTGATGAAAGTTCAGCGCAGCCCCCCCGTCAGGAGAGCAGCTGATCGGCTCACCACTGCTCAGGTCTGCAGACCTGAGCAGAGGAAAAGCTGATAAACGGCTCTTCCTATTTACACTGTGATCAGCCGTGATTGGTCACGGCTGATCACATCGTGAAAGGCTTCCGATGGAAGCCTTTTACCACGGTCGGTAATGCGGTGGGTCAGACTGACCCACGGCACCACCGATCGTCACGATGCGCGCCCCCACGGGCGCGCGATCGCGGATTATCCTGATCACATCATATGATGTCCGATCAGGATAATAAACCACCCGCCCCGCCGTCATTTGTTAATAGTCCGGGCGGAAAGTGGTTAGGCTGGTGTGACGTTATGTGAGGCGCAATAATGGACAGGCAATACATGTTGAGGCGACTGGTGACAGTCTGACCTGGATTTTGCCAGCCACAGTGGCAAAGCTGGTTCTGGCCCGGACTGTCTGGTCCACTCAAACCCCTCTCTACCTGCATTTAATGACCAGGAAGAGAGCAGAGGAGAACTCTATCCTGGATCTCAGAGTGAGCTCTGTGTGTTAATTTGGACTCATTGAACAAGGTGTGCACTGTGTTTATGTTTTGTGGGTGTCTGGAACAGCCCCACACGGTATACAGAGGAACATGACTGTTTAGTTTAGTGCCGGACGGCAAGGTTTTGTTTTCTGTTTGTGTATTGAGCTTGCAAATCTGCAATAATAAACTTGGCAAGCCGCCAGATTTTAAAGAAACTGCTGAACCTGTTCCTCTGAAAAGTGATCCCCATGAGCTAATCTCCCACACCGGTCATACAAGGATCAAAATTCATCAGGTTCTACAGATCGACTTCTGTGCAACCAGTCTATTGGAACATTTCCACACGATTATCGCCGCCGGCGATAGCCACCAGCGCTGATCAGTGTATTCTGATGACAGGGATGTCTTCCCACCATCAGAACACAATAGCTCAGTGGGAATGAGTGGAATGTGTGGATGGGGGTTTCAACCCGCTGGTTGAGAAAAAAAAAAACAATGTATGTATCGGCTGTCTTTTAGAGATTTCACTCAATGACCTCTATAATTCAGCAGAGAGAGTAATTAGACACTCCCAAAACTAAGGATGGCTATGATGTGCAAGGAGGAAGGTGTCTATGGTAGGGAATTGACTCTTCCTGGAGTACAGCTAGTGACAACTGTGGTTTAGGTGGGTCTCTGGAGGGGACTGTGAGTTTCTCCAGGAGGCTGGGGGCTTTCCAGATGCATTTTGGTAGTCTGAAGTGCACTGCAGGGACTGGGGGCACTGTGTGAAACTGTTGGAGGTTGGGGCACTATGGGGGCTGGAGACTGTAGGGGATCTGGAGGTGGCAAGAAACCTGGGAGGAGGGAAGCCACAGCTTTGCAATGGGGCACAATTCGATGGGTGAAAACCACTGATGTGGACGCTTCTTCTATATTTCAAGTTTGCTAAATGACTCCATTGTAAAAGTTTATTTACACCAATTTCCAACTGTCTTCATTTGACCTGGGCACCTTAATGTATTGAATCACCACCAATGGCTTAAAAATCTCTTCTCCATAAAATGGTCATTGTTTTGTTGCTTTACATGATTGCAACATCAAGCAAAGACTCCATCCACCTTTTTATTTTATTACTGTGTTCCCTGTGGCAAGAGGAAAACAAAATCTGAAACATTTATCTTCCCCCCCAATGAATCTAGGTCACCAGCCCCAAAGCGTGAACAGACTTCTGCCTCTTGTAGAGTGAAATGTCACTCTACGGAAAGAACGTCAGACAGAAACCGACAAGATGCTCCAATATGTGCATTTTCATTACGGGTGCAGAAAGAATTAACGCAATATCAACATTAAAGGAGAACTCCTGGCAAGGATATAAAATCACTATTTAAAGGAAACTCCACAAAATGTGTACAATTTATAAGGAATGCTATACTAAGACTGGGGAGGACCCCTCTTTGCTCTTAAAACAGGCTCAGGTCTTCATGGCATGGATTCCACGTGCCACCAACATTCCTTTAAGGTTCTGGTCCATGTTGGCATTGACATTTGCATTGTCCAGATTATTTTTTCTGGTCTACCAAATCCCAGAGGTGTTCTGTTGGTTTCAGATCTGGTACTTGGCATAATATCTGCATAATTCCATAGAAAATAAAATTCATCAGACCAGGCAACATTTATTCAGTCTTCAGACGTCCAGATCTCGATCTGGTGATGATCCTGTGCCCACTGCAGCCTCAGTTTATATGTTCTTGGCTGACAAAAGTGGGGCCTGACATGGACTTATGCTGTTGCAGCCTTTCTGCCTGAAGGTGTGAGTGTGTATGCAGGTTGAACTGTGTTTGGTTTTAGCAAGATAACAGCAGGCCCATGCCGGGGTTAAGAGTAAAGTGCAGAAAACTCAGTTCCCAGGCTCTTGGTCCTAACCAGCCCATCTGTGCTATAAAAAGGGGGATGGCTGAGGTGCTGAAAGCTCAGTTCCCAGGCTTTTGGTCCTAGCCAGCCCACCCCTTTCCTTAAAAAAGGGGGGTGGCTGGGATCCATGAGCCGCAGAGTTGATCAAGAATGGTTCCATGTGTTCCTGTACTGCCTGTGAGTGAGATTGTTTGATGCTGCTGAACGTGCCGGCTTTTTGGAAGAGATCCAGCCATGGACAATGCCATAAAGGACTTCCACCTTACCAAGATATGCCTGGGCCAATATGCTACAATAGTCAGGATTAGAAAAAGGACTTTGTTCCTACTGAATTGTTAGTCCACATTTCTTCAGTAAAGTTGCAACAATCGTTATGAGCCTGGTCTAAATTTGTTTACAGGGGTGCATGTTGGTTTTGACGTATCAAAAGAACCTGGGTCTGTAAAGCACTATGGGGTATGAAGTAAAACCACTGTGAAAAGTTAACCAGTCGTTAGGTGTGGTACCTGGTAAGGTGTCAGGTCTTCCGGTAGTGAGGCAGTCGTAATTAGGCTCCCTCCCTAGCAGTCGGTATCCAATGGCAACCGGATCTGAGTTACGATCTATGCCTGGTCACAAGGTATGAGAAGGGAGGAGTTAAGTGAGAACACACATAAATCTGTGCTAGGCGCTCATCGGGAACCCATTCTGTTACTGGGAGTTAGGCAACAGAGGTACATTGGACTGGTGGAGTGGGCGCAGGCTCAGCACGTCCATCCTAATGCAACATATAAATTACAGTGACAAAAGTCACTTTACAGAGGAACTCTGCACTTTATTACTGCACACAGAGCAAAAGCTCATCTCTAAATTGGGGAATTGTCTTAATGTAACCGTAGTCTCCACCCGATCCAGGCTCTCATGGGTGCGCAACATGGGAAAGGTACCCTCAATGCACAGGCGCAGGTGACCCCACCCAAAACTTAGCATAGTCGGCAGGATACGCCACGTACGCCCCATGGGTGGATCTGCCCAGATTCAGTTCGCCGAGGGTCTGCTGAATCTTGTTAAAAATTCATCAGACTTGAACTTGGAGGCGAATCCCATTAAAGTCTATAGGGGTGGTCTATACTCATGTCTCCTCTGTTGCTTACTATGGTGATAATATGCTGCATTGTTAGTATTTACTTTTCAATAAACATTTTCTAGGGGTAAAGAGGCAAGTGTGTGTGTGTGTGTGTGTGTGTGTGTGTGTGTGTGTGGGGGGGGGGGGGGGGGGGGGG
>BLSH010142590.1:149586-167941 GCA_018402905.1 Glandirana rugosa | reverse complement strand
GGGGGGGTTGGAGCAGGAAAAGGGTCCTTTCATGTGGCTTTGAGGGTTACAATTCAAACACACAAATCCTTTGAAGCCCAACTCCAGTGATTTGGGTAACAAAATCCACACTGCAAGGGTTAAATGCTGGTTATGTCTAAGGGTGCCAGAATAAGAAGAAGTACTTACCTTTTCCTGTGCTCCAGCAGGGTCCCTCTAGTACTGCGACCAGTTCCCCAAAGTCTCCTCTGTAAGCTGCTACCGGTCGCACTCCAACCTCCTCAATGCTCAGTAGAGGGTTAATAGCTCTGTATTGTATACAATGACGAGACTACAGATCAGAGCTTTGATGACAAAGGGAGAGCTTTGGGGTTTAAGAATGGGTTGCGTTTGATAGTGGTAGTGCCTGCAGATTGTGACCTGTTGTATAAACTTTGCCACACCACGACTGCTGCAGTGTATCCTAACATGGCAGCTGGTCATGTAAACTTGAGGCTGGGCAGTAAAACTGAAACTCAATCGCCTGTTTCCAGTTGCCTAAATGTGCGAAGAAAATATCCCCCACACCATTACACCACCACGACCAGCCTGAACCGTTGATACAAGGCAGGATGGATCCATTCTTTCATCCTGTTTACGCCAAATTCTGACCCTACCATCTGAATGTCACAGCTAAAATCGAGACTCCTCAGACCAAGCAATGTTTTTTCCAATCTTCTGTTGTCCAATTTTGGTGAGCCTGTGCAAATTGTAGCCTTGGTTTCTTGTTCTTAGCTGACAGGAGTGGCACCCGGTGTGGTCTTCTGCTGCTTCAAGTTTCCATGTGTTGTGTGTTCAGAAATGGTATTTTGCATACCTTGGTTGTAACAAAGGTTATTTAATCCTATCATCTCAAACCAGTCTGCCCATTCTCCTCTGACCTCAACAAGGCATTTGCCTCCACATAACTGCCGCTCACTGGATATTTTCTCTTCTTCAAACCATTCTCTGTAAACCCGAGAGATGGTTGTGCATGAAAATCCCAGTGGATCAGCAGGTTTTGAAATACTCAGACCAGCCTGTCTGCCACCAACAGCCATGCCATGTTTAAAGTCACTTAAATCACTGTTCTTTCCAATTCTGACGCTCGGTTTGTACTTCAGCAAGTCGTCTTCATAGCATCTAGATGCCTAAATGCACTGAGTTGCTGCCATGTGATTGGCTGATTAGCAATTTATGTTACCAATCGAACAGGTGTACCTAATAAAGTGGCCTTTTACCTTTAAAATCCATTTAAAACTCCATGTCCATCTAAGACTATCCTGTCCATGACGTGACAATGCTGCAGTGCCATTTAACTGCAGAAAGAACAATGTTGTCACCATTACAGGAAGTGGAAAACGAATGGCTCTACTGGCAGGATTAACAGGTATTTGAATTGTTACAGGGAGGGACTGCTGTGTCAATACGAGTGTCAGACTGCATCATATACTGTATGTCATTTTAAATTTTGCCCATTATTCTACTTTAAATGAGCACATACTTGAAGCGTATTACAAATTAAATGTAATTAGCTTTAATTAACCGTTGTCTCATTTTGCATGCAACCTTGTTTCGGCTTCCGGTATGAGAGATCGTTGAATTAGGAGATGGCTTTTTTAGCATAGTATTTGGCCTGTGTGGTCCCCTGCGGTCACTCCTGTTCATCCATGTAGAACGGCCATGTCTCTGAATACTGAGAGAGAGAGAGAAACGTCTCCGCCTGCAGAAACCCGGCTAGAGAAAGCCTTAATTAAGGTTGAAGCAACATGGGAATCCCAGGGAGCCGTGTTTTAGTGCTTATACACAATTCACACAAATTTACATTACATTTGCATGCCGCTTTTTCTTACGCATGACGGGGCACATCAACAGTGGATGCAATAAAGAAGAGGAAGCATGCATAAATTCCCGCCGTGTGCGGGCAGACAATGGCAGATGATATGCATTGTGATGTCACTTCCTCCTTGAAGCAGAATTTCGGGTGCCTAAAAAACCTTTGAGTCCTAAATTATTATGCTTATGTAAGTTTATATATGCAGATCTGTATTTGGCTCTTTGTTTAGCTTTACTTACTTTTAAATAGCGTAAGGCTGTAGTTACCTCTTCGTGCCCACCCCAGCAAAAAAGTTCTGAACACCCGGGGATGAGGATGGCGATCAAGTGACCACTGTCACAGTGGTCACATGACTAGGAGCTGGTCCCATCGACTATCTTTGACAGCTCGGTCTCTGTGCTGGGAGCATAGGCCTGAGCGCAGGGTGTACCAGGTGTACCTGGGCATACCCTAATCACCCATGTGGCGCAGATTCCCCCTGCTGCCAAGGCACCAATGTCATTTACCGCCCCCTCCTTTTTAGAATGAACACACTGAGTGATTGGTACTAATCCCTCATTGTGTTCATTCATAACTAAAGCCTAGTAAACTGTGTAAACCATGTTTATTATGCTTCAGTTTGTGAATGAACAAGAAGTCGCTCAGCACAGAGTGCTTCCTATTCATTCACTGTCCAGTGCAGTTGAGGCCACAAAGAAAGGGACTGGGGAATTTCTGTCATCAGCCCCTTTCTCTATCTCAGAAGCGAGACATAAGGGGTCTGTTTAGACCCCTGATATTTCACCAAAGCCCCCTACCGTTGTTCCTAAAAATACATTGTAAAAATGTTGTTGTTATAAATAATATTGTAAAAACGAATTAAAAAAATAAAATTGGGAAAAAATAAAATGCATCTACTGCACTACGGACAATGTCCTCTTTACTGACACATTCACTGCTGTGCTGACACAGCATATACAGGTGCTGGTCATATAATTAGAATATCATCAAAAAGTTGATTTATTTCACTAATTCCATTCATAAAGTGAAACTTGTATATTATATCCATTCATATTACACAAACTGATATATTTCAAATGTTTATTTCTTTTAATTTTGATTATTATAATTGACGACTAAGGAAAATCCCAAATTCAGTATCTCAGAAAATTAGAATATTCTGAAAAGGTTCAATATTGAAGACATCTGGTGCCACACTCTGATCAGCTAATTAACTCAAAACACCTCCAAAAGCCTTTAAATGGTCTCTCAGTCTAGTTCTGTAGGCTACACAATCATGGGGAAGACTGCTGACTTGACAGTTGTCCAAAAGACGACCATTGACACCTTGCACGAGGAGGGCAAGACACAAGAGATCATTGCAAAAGAGGCTGGCTTTTCACAGAGCTCTGTGTCCAAGCACATTAATAGAGAGGTGAAGGGAAGGAAAAGATGTGGTAGAAAAAAGTGTACAAGCAATAGGAATAACCGCACCCTGGAGAGGATTGTGAAACAAAACCCATTCAAAAATGTGGGGGAGATTCACAAAGAGTGGACTGCAGCTGGAGTCAGTGCTTCAAGAACCACTACGCACAGACGTATGCAAGACATGGGTATCAGCTGTCGCATTCCTTGTGTCAAGCCACTCTTGAACAACAGACAGCGTCAGAACCGTCTCGCCTGGGCTAAAGACAAAAAGGACTGGACTGCTGCTGAGTGGTCCAAAGTTATGTTCTCTGATGAAAGTAAATTTTGCATTTCCTTTGGAAATCAGGGTCCCAGATCCTGGAGGAAGAGAGGAGAGGCACACAATCCACATCCTTGAGGTCCAGTGTAAAGTTTCCACAGTCAGTGATGGTTTGGGGTGCCATGCTATCTGCTGGTGTTGGTCCACTGTGTTTTCTGAGGTCCAAGGTCAACGCAGCCGTATACCAGGAAGTTTTAGAGCACTTCATGTTTCCTGCTTCTGACCAACTTTATGGAGATGCAGATTTAATTTTCCAACAGGACTTGGCACATGCACACAGTGCCTGGTTTAAGGACCATGGTATCCCTGTTCTTAATTGGCCAGCAAACTTGCCTGACCTTAACCCCACAGAAAATCTATGGGTTATTGTGAAGAGGAAGATGTGATATGCCAGACCCAACAATGCAGAAGAGCTGAAGGCCACTATCAGAGCAACCTGAGCTCTCATAACACCTGAGCAGTGCCACAGACTGATCGACTCCATGCCACACCGCATTGCTGCAGTATTTCAGGCATAAGGAGCCCCAACTAAGGCCTCATACACACGGACGTTTCTTTAAAAATAAACAAAACGTCGGGCCCGACGTCAAGGAAAAAGAACCAGCGTTTTTCGGCGTTATGCATCAGCGTTAGTGAGTGCTGGTGTCAATAAGCATTTTTTTTAAAAAAAAATCATCCCTCTGCTATTTTTCAACCTAAAAACGTTGGCGTCAAAAAACGCTGGTTAAAGCCGGTACAGCGTTAGTTGGCGTTAGTGAGCGTATTGCGGCGTCGGTGTCAAAACATGCCAAAACGTTACAGCCTCAAAACGTGCTGGCCGTGGGTTCTAGTTCCAGCTCACTAACGCCGACGCCCTCTACAGCTCAAAAACGTCAGTGTTTTTATGGGGCCATTGACTAACATGGAGAGCTGCAAAAAACGCCAGAAAACGCCGGCGTCAAAATACGTCCGTGTGTATGAGGCCTAAGTATTAAGTGCTGTACATGCTCATACTTTTCAGTTGCCCAAGATTTCTAAAAATCCTTTCTCTGGATTTTCCTTAGTTGTCATTTATACCGTATATACTCGAGTATAAGCCATCTCGAATATAAGCCGAGGCACCTAATTTTACCACAAAAAACTGGGAAAAGTTATTGACCCGAGTATAAGCCTAGGGTGGGAAATGCAGCAGCCAGAACACAGGGACAGGGAGCCAGAACACAGGGATTGTAGCCAGGACACAGGGATTTTAGCCAGGACACAGAGACTGTAGCCAGAACACATAAGGGATGAGTAAGGTAGATTCACATTAAACAGAGCCACGCTGCTTCTAAGAGCCGTTCTGTGCATGTAACTGTGACTAATCACATTGGAATGCAGAGAATGCTGAGAGAGAGCTGCAGATCTTCACTGCTTGTCCCACCCACCTCCCCGACATCAAGATGAAAATCTCTGCATTCCAATGTGATTAGTCACAGTTACAAGCACAGAACGGCTCTTAGAAGCAGCGCGGCTCTGTTTAATGTGAATCTACTCATCACCCACAGACACTGACTCGAGTATAAGCCGAGGGAGGTATTTTTCAGCAGAAAAAATGTGCTGAAAAACTCGGCTTATACTCGAGTATATATGGTAATCATCAAAATGAAAAGCAATAAACATTTGAAATATATCAGTCTGCGTGTAATGAATGAATATAATATACAAGTTTCACTTCTTGAATGGAATTATTGAAATAAATCAACTTTTTGGTGATATTCTAATTATATGACCAGCACCTGTATAATATATATATATATATATATATATATATATTGTACAGGACGCCAAGGTTGGGCCCTTGACAGGTGCTATATCTCACCGATATCTGGATTATGGTCTATTTAAGGGAAGTGTGGACGTATTCAGAGGGTCATGTGAAATGAGTGAGGAATTCCCGGGATAGCTATATTAAAGAGAGGACTGGCTTGCAGTTCTCTCTAGGTTAGTAGAGCGCTATTTGGGACCCGGGATTTCGGAGGCCCTGAAATGATATTTGGCTGGGAAATGGGCCTCCACTCTTGACTACAGGGATTCCAGCACACACAGGGTTAAGAGTCTCCAGGAAGCAACTCTTAAAGACAGGAAATGGTGTTAGTTGGGTGGTGAGGAGGAGCTGTGTGGAGACCAGGGGCGTTGCTAGGTTGGAAAAAGACCAGGGGCTCTAGCCTGAAAAAATGCGGCGCACGATGTGCGCAGCTGCAAAAATGGGTGTGGTCAAACTTAATGGTGGGCGTGGCTTTAGGGTGTGGCTCGCGTCTGAGTTGAACGAGGGATGGAGGAAGGAAGAAAGAAAGAGATGGGGACGGAAGGGAAGAGAAGGAAGGAAAGAAGTTGGGATGGAGGGACACTCTGCCGAGATCCTACACCACAATAGCAATATGTGTATTCCAGAAAGTTTAACAATCAGCAGATAAAGATACTCCAAACACCTGGTGTTAGCGCTTCAATCATCCCGGCACCATGGTTGTTATGGTGTCAGGATGATTGAAGCACATTATTACTATAATTACATTGTAATGTAAAATGAAATAGTTCAACTCACCAAATGCAGAATCAGTGGGAGCCCCGAGCGTGTCACTTGCCACTGTCGCCTGCTACAAAATACCATCAGATGCCCCCAACGGAGTCCCTCCATACATCAGGTGTCTCCAGCAGAGTCCCTCCTTTCATCAGGTACCCCCAGCGGAGTCCTTCCATCCATCAGGTGCCCCCAGCGAAGTCCCTCCTTCCATCAGGTACCCCCAGCGGAGTCCCTCCTTCCATCAGGTGCCCCCAGCAGAGTCCCTCCTTCCATCAGGTGCCCCCAGCGGAGTCCCTCCTTCCATCAGGTGTCCCCAGCAGAGTTCCTCCTTCCATCAGGTGCCCCCAGCGGAGTGTCCCTCCTTACACAGATGTGCCCAAGCGGAATGTCCCTCCCTCAGCCTCACCATGCCCATATGCAGCCATCATGTGCCCATCTGTAGCCATCATGTGCCCATATGCAGCCATCATGTGCCCATAAGCAGCCATCATGTGCCCATCTGTAGCCATCATGTGTCCATCTGTAGCCATCGTGCCCATCTGCAGCCATCATGTGCCCATCTGTAGCCTCCCCTCATCAGTGCCCATATGCACCCTCGCCAGTGCATGGATTACTCATAGCAGATCAGCAGTCTCCCACTGTGTTACCATAGAGCAGTGATCTGATATATCCGGCGGCCAGCCACTGTAGCAAAGCTCCGCCTCCTAGACGTGATAGACGGGACACTGTTTCAATTTCCTGGCATTGGACAGTGTTCCGTCTAGCACGTCTAAGAGGCGGAGCTTTGCTACAGTGGCCGGCCGCCGGATATTTCAGATCACTGCTCTATAGTGACACAGCGGAAGACCGATGTGATGTGATTAAGCGCAGGGAGGGAAGGAGGTTACTCTGCACAAGAATCAGCCCTGGGCGCTGCTGCAGCCACAGCTGAAAGTGGCCCCAGGGCACTCAGGACCTGCCTGCGGCTCTGAAAAGCTGCCCGCTCGCGGCTCTGAAAAGCCGCCCGCTCGCGGCTCTGACAAGCCGCCCGCTTGTGGCTCTGAAAAGCCGCTCGCTCGCGGCTCTGACAAGCCGCCCGCTTGCGGCTCTGACAAGCCGCCCGCTCGCGACTCTGACAAGCCGCTTGCGACTGAGTGGCGGGCCCGCCATTAGGGACCCCTCAGGACACTCAGGGCTGTGGGCGTGACATTCGGGGCTGCAGCCCTGACAGCCACCCCCTAGGAACGCCCCTGGTGGAGACTCCTGTTTTTGGAGAGCTGTGAGTTTGCTGAAAGCTGCTAAAATAGCCAACAGGGACAGTGCTAAAACCTTGGGGTGAAGACCCATCCACAAACTGTATGTGCCTTTTTACTTTTATGTTTACTTTGTCCTGAAATTAAACTGACTTTCTTTTGTATTTTCATTTCTGTGTGCTGCTGGAAGCTTTATATATATATATTGTCAAAAGTATTGTGACGCCTGCCTTTACAGGCACATGAACATAAATGGCATCCCAATCTTAGTCCGTAGAGTTCAATATTGAGTTGGCCCACCCTTTGAAGCTATAACAGCTTCATCTCTTCTGGGAAGGCTGTCCACAAGGTTTAGGAGTGTCTATGGGAATGTTTGGCCATTCTTCCGGAAGCACATTTGTGAGGTCGGGCACTGATGTTGGACGAGAAGGCCTGGCTCACAGTCTCTGCTCTAATTCATCCCAAAGGTGTTCTATTGGGTTGAGGTCAGGACTCTGTACAGGCCAGTCAAGTTCCTCCACCCCAAACCCGCTTATCCATGTCTTTATGGACCTTGCTTGGTGCACAGTCATGTTAGAACAGTAAGGGGCCATCCCCAAACTGTTGTCACAAAGCTGGGAGCATGAAATTGTCCAACCCCTAAAAACAACCCCACGCCATAATTCCCCCTCCACCAAATGATTTGGGCCAGTGCACAAAGCAAGATCAGGCAATAATTTTAATAGTAGGTATATTTTAACAGTGAGAGACAGAATAACAAAAATATCTATAAAAACGCATTTCAAAAAAGTTAGAAATTGATTTGCATTTTAATGAGTGAAATAAGTATTTGATCCCCCTATCAGTCAGAAAGATTTCTGGCTCCCAGGTATCTTCTATACAGGTAACGAGCTGAGATTAGGAGCACTCTTTTAAAGGAAGTGCTCCTAATCTCAGCTTGTTACCTGTATAAAAGACAGCTGTCTACAGAAGCAATCAATCAGATTCCAATCTCTCCACCATAACCAAGACCAAAGAGATGTCCAAGGATGTCAGGGACAAGACTGTAGACCTATACAAGGCTGGAATTGGCTGCAAGACCATCGCCAAGCAGCTTGTTAAGAGGGTGACAACAGTTGGTGTCATTATTCGTACATGGAAGAAACAAAATAACTGTCAATCTCCCTCGATCTGGGGCTTCATGCAATATCTCACCTCGTGGAGTTTCAATGATCATGAGAGTGGTGAGGAATCAGCCCAAAACTACACAGGAGAATCAATGATCTCAAGGCAGCTGGGACCATAGTCACCAAGAAAAGAATTGGTAACACACTAAGCTGTAAAGGACTGAAATGCTGCAGCGCCCGCAAGGTCCCCCTGCTCAAGAAAGCACATGTACCAGTGGCGGCTGGTGAAATTTTAGGATGGGAGGGCGCCGGACCCCGTCCTTCCTTTTTCTCCACTTCTCATAAGCCCAATCCCTTATCGTTTCCACCCATTGTGTCAGGAGTATACAGCCCAGCATCACCAGATATACAGAGTTACAAGATAGGGTATACGCATCACCAGATAGAGGTATACAGAGTCACCAGATAGGAGTATACAGAGCCACCAGAGCAGTATACAGAGCCCCAGACAGGGTATACAGAGCCCTAGATAGGAGTATACAGAGCCACCAGAGCAGTATATAGAGCCCCAGATAGGCGTATACAGAGCCACCAGAGCAGTATACAAAGCGCCAGATAGGAGTATACAGAGCCACCAGGGAAGTATACAGAGTCCCAGATAGGGTATACAGAGCTACCAGAGCAATATACAGAGCCCCAGATAGGGTATACAGAGCCACCAGATCAGTATACAGAGCCATAAGAACAGTATACAAAGCCCCAGATAGGAGTATACAGAGCCACCAGAGCAATGTACAGAGCCCCAGAGGCTTGCCACACTGACAGATCCCCCCCTCAAGTCGGGACAAAGTCCCACACTTACCCCATCTAATAGCAGGCTGACAGTGTTGCAGAGTCCGGCGAGCGGGGAGCATCCTGGCAATGTGCAGAGCCCGGCTTGCGGAGAGCGTGCTCTCCGTGCTCTGGCAACATCCTCCTTCTCCTCCGAGATAGGTGTCCAATAGGATTGCCTGTCTTCTCTGCCAATCATGTTATGCATGAATTTATGCATGACAGAGGGGGTGGCTGGAGAGAGGGGGTGACGCCGTGGGCCCTGATGTACGGGCCGCCACTGACATGTACAGGCCCATCTGAAGTTTGCTAATGAACTTTTGAATGATTCAGAGGAGAACTGGGTGAGAGTGTTGTGGTCAGATGAGACAAATCAAGCTATTGTTTGGAGGAGGAGGAATGCTACCTATGACCCCAAGAACCCCATCCCCACAAACAAACATGGAGGTGGAAACATTAAGCTTTCAGGGTGCTTTTCTGCTAAGGGGAGAGGACAACTTCACTGCATAAAAGGGATGATGGACTGGGCCATGTATCATCAAATCGTGGGTGAGAACCTCCTTCCCTCTGCCAAGGCCTTAAAAATGGGCCGTGGATGGGTATTCCAGCATGACAATAATCCAAAACACATGGCCAAGGTAACAAAGGAGGAGCTCAAGAAGAAGCACATTAAGGTCTTGGAGTGGCCTAGTCACTTTCCAGACCTTAACCCCATAGAAAATATGTGGAGGCAGCTGAAGGTTCGAGTTACCAAACGTCAGCCTCGAAACCTTAATGACTTGGAGAGGATCTGCAAAGAAGAGTGGGACAAAATTCCTGAAACGTCTGACCTATGTGATTGTCAACAACAGTTTTGCCAAAAAGTACTAAGTCACGTTTTGCGAAGGGGTAAAATAGTTATTTTACTCATTGCAATGAGTACAAATCAATGTATAACCCTTTTGAAATGTGTTTTTCTGGATTTTATTTCTTGTTATTCTGTCTCTCACTGTTAAAATAAACCTACCGTTAAAATTATAGACTGATCATTTCTTTGCCAGTGGGCAAACGTACACAATCTGCAGGGGATCAAATACTTTTTCCATCACTGTACACACGCATGTGCGTTTGAGCTTTGGGGTTCATACCCTAATGCAATAGGCTGCATACACCTATGCATTTCTTCCTGCAAGAAGCAACCCCTGGATACAGGATAAATGTACTCCTGAAAAAGATACAATAAATGCTAAATGTTATTGTATTTATTTACAGCTTGCCTGCCTGGGACATACAACCCGACTGATGCTTCCACAGATCGCTGCCATCCCTGCCCAAGTAACAGCAACTCTACAACATCAGGGGCACTTACCTGTACATGTAACAGGGGATTCTACCGTACCCCCGAGGAGTCCCCGAATTCTCCCTGCACAGGTGAGCAACACTAACATAATGTACAAGAGGGGGAAGCAGAATATGACGTGAACACCTTAGCTTCATAATATTCCTAATGTCTAGATCAGCCTTACTCAGCCTGGGTTGTGTGCACTCCTAGGGCTCTCCCACAGGCAGATTTGGTTCCTTGTGAAAAGATAAGTGACATATGGATTTCCTGCCTGTACTGACCCCCAATACTGCAAGGCTGACCAGAAATGTAAGGGTCTCTTCTATACAGACCACCAAAGTAGGGGTCACTTCCACAATGACCAAAACTCAATGTAAGGGTCCCTTATACACTGACCAACACTGTAAAGGTCACTTCTACACTGACCACTAGTATAATGGTCACGTCTACACTGACCACAAATGTAAAGGCCACTTCTATATTGACCACCAATGTAAGGGTCACTTTTACACTGACCAACACTGTAAAGGTCACTTCAATACTGACCACCAATGTAAGGGTCACTTCTACGCTAACCACTGATGTAAGGGTCACTTCTACACTGACCAACACTGTAGAGGTCACTTCTACACTGACCAATAATGTAAGGGTCAGTTCTACACTGACCTCCAATGTAAGGGTCTCTTCTATTCTGACAACCAATGTAAGAGTCACTTCTACACTGACCAGCAATGTAAGGGTCACTTCTACACTGACCAGCACTGTAAGGGTCAATTGTACACTGACCCAACACTGTAAAGGTCACTTCTATACTGACCACCATTGTAAGGGTCTCTTATACACTGACCGACACTATAAGGGTCACTTCTACACTGATCAACAATGTAAGGGTCACTTCTATACCGGCCACCAATGTAAGGATCACTTTGACACTGACCACAAATGTAAGGGTCACTTCCACACTGACCACAAATGTAAGGGTCACTTCTATACAGACCAACACTGTAAGGGTAACTTCTACACTGACCACCAATGTAAGGGTCCACTTCTATACTGACCACGAATGTAAGGGTCACTTCTACACTAACCAATGCTGTAAGGTTGACTTATATGCTCACCACCAATGTAATTGCCACTTCTACGCTGACCACCAATGTAAGGGTCACATCTACACTGAACAACACTGTAAGACTGACCAACAATGTAAGGGTAACTTCTATGCAGACCACCAAAGTAAGGGGTCACTTCCACACTGACCATCAATGTAAGGGTCCCTTGTACACTGACCAACACTGTAAGGGTCACTTCTACACTCACCCAACACTGTAAGGGTCACTTCTACACTCACCCAACACCTTAAAGGTCACTTCTACACTGACCAACAATGTAAGGGTCACTTCTACACTGACCAACAATGTAAGGGTCACTTCTGCACTGATCAACAATGTAAGGGTCACTTCTATACTGACCACCAATGTAAGAGTCACTTCTTCACTGACCAGCAATGTAAGGGTCACTTCTACAATGAACACAAATGTAAGGGTCAGTTCTATACTGACCAAGAATGTAAAGGTCACTTCTATACTGACCACCAACGTAAGGGTCACTTCTACACTGACCAACACTGTAAGGGTCAATTCTACACTGACCCAACGCTGTAAGGGTCACTTCTATACTGACCACCATTGTAAGGGTCTCTTATACACTGACCAACAATGTATGGGTCACTTCTACACTTTCCAAAAACCTAAGGGTCACTTCTATACCGACCACCAATGTAAGGAACACTTTGACACTGACCACAAATGGAAGGGTCTTCTATACTGACCAACACTGTAAGGGTCACTTCTACACTGACCACCAATGTAAGCGTCACTTCTAGACTAACCAACGCTGTAAGGTTTACTTCTATTCTCACCACCAATGTAATGGTCACTTCTACGCTTACCACCAATGTAAGGGTCACTTCTATACTGACCAATAATTTAAGGGTCACTTCTACACTGACCACCGATGTCAAGGTCACTTCTACACTGACCAAAAATATAAGGGTCACTTCTATAATGACCACCAATGTAAGGGTCACTTCTACAATGACCTACACTGCAAGGGCCACTTCTACACTGACCACCAATGTAAGGGTCAATTCTGCACTGACCTATACTGCAAGGGTCACTTCTACACTGGCAAACAACGCAAGGGTCACTTCTACACTGTCCACCAATGTAAGGCTCACTTTTACACCAACCACCAATGTAAGGATCACTTCTACACTGACCAACACTGTAAAGGTCACTTCTATACTGACCATCAATGTAAGAGTCATTTCTACGCTGACCACTGATGTAAGGGTCACTTCTACACTGGCCTACACTGTAGAGGTCACTTCTACACGAACCAAAAATGTAAAAATTTCTACGCTGACCACTGATGTAAGGGTCACTTCTACACTGGCCTACACTGTAGAGGTCACTTCTACACTAACCAAAAATGTAAGGGCCAGTTCTACACTGAACACCAATGTAAGGGTCAGTTCTACACTGACCACAAATTTAAGGGTCATTTCTATGCCGACCACAAAAGTAAGGGGTCACTTCCACACTGACCAGCACTATAATGGTCACTTCTACACTGACCATCAATGTAAGGGTCACTTCTACACTCGCCCAACACTGTAAGGGTCACTTCTATACTGACCACTGTTGTAAGGGTCACTTCTACACTGACTACCATTGTAAGGGTCACTTCTACACTGAACAACAATGTATGGGTCACTTCTATACTGATCACCAATGTAAAGGTCACTTGTACACTGACCACAAATGTAAGGGTCATGTCTACACTGACCACAAATGTAAGGGTCACTTCTGTACTGACCCAACACGGTCTATACTAACCACCATTCTAAGGGTGACTTCTACACTGATCACAAATGTAAGGGTCACTTCTACACTGATCACGAATGTAAGAGGTATCTTCGACACTGACCACCAATATAATGGTCACTTCTACACTGACCACACATGTAAGGTTCACTTCTCTACTGACCACCAATGTAAGAGTCACTTCTACACTTATCAACACTGTAAGCGTCACTTCTATACTTACCAACAATATAAGGGTCACTTCTACACTGACCACCAATGTAAGGGTCAATTCTACACCGACCAACAATGTAAGGATCATTTCTATACTGACTATCCAATTCAAGGGTCTATTCTATACGGACCAACACTGTAAGGGTCACTTCTATAATGACCACTGATGTAAGGGTCACTTCTACACTGACCAACACTATAAGGGTCACTTCTACACTGACCACCAATGTAATGGTCACTTCTACACTGACCACCAATGCAAGGGTCACTTCTACACTGATCAACACTGTAAGGGTCACTTCCATACTGACCACCAGTGTAAGGGTCAATTCTACACTGACCACAAATGTGAGGGTCAATTCTATACCGACCACCAATGTAAGGGTCACTTTTACACTGACCGTCAATGTAAGGATCACTTCTACACTGACCAACACTGTAAAGGTCACTTCTATACTGACCACCAATGTAAGAGTCACTTCTACACTGACCACTGATGTAAGGGTCACTTCTACACTGGCCTACGCTGTAGAGGTCACTTTTACACTGACCAAAAATGTTAGGGTCAGTTCTACACTGACCACAAATTTAAGGGTCACTTTTATACCGACCATCAAAGTAAGGGGTCACTTCCACACTGACCAGCACTGTAAGGGTCACTTCTACACTGACCATCAATGTAAGGGTCACTTCTACACTCACCCAACACTGTAAGGGTCACTTCTATACTGACCACTATTGTAAGGGTCACTTCTACACTGACCAACACCTTAAGGGTCACTTATACACTGACCAACAATGTAAGGGTCATTTCTATACTGACCAGCAATGTAAGGGTCACTTCTATACTGACCACCAATGTAAGGGTCACTTCTACACTGGCCAACACTGTAAGGGTTAATTCTACACTGACCCAACACTGTAAGGGTCACTTCTATCCGGACCACCTTTGTAAGGGTCTCTTATAGACTGACTGACACTATAAGGGTCACTTCTACACTGATCAACAATGTAAGGGTCACTTCTATACGACCACCAATGTAAGGATCACTTCGACACTGACAACAAATGTAAGGGTCACTTCTATTCTGACCAACACTATAAGGGTCACTTCTACACTGACCACCAATGTAAGAGTCACTTCTACACTAACCAACACTGTAAGGTTTACTTCTACGCTGACCACCAATGTAAGGGTCACATCTACACTGACCAACACTGTAAGACTGACCAACAATGTAAGGGTCATTTCTATGCAGACCACCAATGTAAGGGTCAATTCTGCACTGACCTACACCGCAAGGGCCACTTCTACACTGGCAAACAACGCAAGGGTCACTTCTACACTGACCACCAATGTAAGGGTCACTTTTACACTGACCGACAATGTAAGGATCACTTCTACACTGACCAACACTGTAAAGGTCACTTCTATACTGACCATCAATGTAAGAGTCATTTCTACGCTGACCACTGATGTAAGGGTCACTTCTACACTGGCCTACACTGTAGAGGTCACTTCTACACTAACCAAAAATGTAAGGGTCAGTTCTACACTGAACACCAATGTAAGAGTCAGTTCTACACTGACCACAAATTTAAGGGTCATTTCTATACTGACCACCAAAGTAAGGGGTCACTTCCACACTGACCAGCACAATAATGGTCACTTCTACACTGACCATAAATGTAAGGGTCACTTCTACACCCGCCCAACAATGTAAGGGTCACTTCTATACTGACCACTGTTGTAAGGGTCACTTCTACACTGACTACAATTGCAAGGGTCACTTCTACACTGAACAACAATGTATGAGTCACTTCTATACTGATCACCAATGTAAAGGTCACTTATACACTGACCACAAATGTAAGGGTCATGTCTACACTGACCACAAATGTAAGGGTCACTTCTGTACTGACTCAACACAGTAAGGGTCACTTCTATACTAACCACCATTCTAAGGGTGACTTCTACACTGGTCACAAATGTAAGGGTCACTTCTACACTGATCACGAATGTAAGAGGTATCTTCGACACTGACCACCAATATAATGGTCACTTCTACACTGACCACACATGTAAGGTTCACTTCTCTACCGACCACCAATGTAAGAGTCACTTCTACACTTATTAACACTGTAAGGGTCACGTCTACACTAATCAACACTGTAAGGATCACTTCTATACTGACCAACAATATAAGGGTCACTTCTACACTGACCACCAATGTAAGGGTCAATTCTACACTGACCAACAATGTAAGGATCATTTCTATACTGACTATCCAATTCAAGGGTTTATTCTATACGGACCAACACTGTAAGGGTCACTTCTATAATGACCCCTGATGTAAGGGTCACTTCTACACTGACCAACACTGTAAGGGTCACTTCTACACTGACCACCAATGTAATGGTCACTTCTATACTGACCACCAATGTAAGGGTCACTCTACACTGATCAACACTGTAAGGGTCACTTCCATACTGACCACCAGTGTAAGGGTCACTTCTACACGGACCACAAATGGGAGGGTCAATTCTATACCGACCACCAATGTAAGGGTCACGTTTACACTGACCGCCAATGTAAGGATCACTTTTACACTGACCAAAACTGTAAAGGTCACTTCTATACTGACCACCAATGTAAGAGTCACTTCTACACTGACCACTGATGTAAGGGTCACTTCTACACTGGCCTACGCTGTAGAGGTCACTTTTACACTGACCAAAAATGTAAGGGTCAGTTCTACACTGACCACAAATTTAAGGGTCACTTCTATACCGACCACCAAAGTAAGGGGTCACTTCCACACTGACCATCAATGTAAGGGTCACTTCTACACTCACCCAACACTGTAAGGGTCACTTCTATACTGACCACTATCGTAAGGGTCACTTCTACACTGACCAACACCTTAAGGGTCACTTCTACACTGACCAACAATGTAAGGGTCATTTCTATACTGACCAGCAATGTAAGGGTCACTTCTATACTGAGCACCAATGTAAGGGTCACTTCTACACTGGCCAACACTGTAAGGGTCAATTCTACACTGACCCAACACTGTAAGGATCACTTCTATCCTGACCACCATTGTAAGGGTCTCTTATACACTGACCGACACTATAAGGGTCACTTCTACACTGACCAACAATGTAAGGATCACTTCCACACTGACAACAAATGTAAGGGTCACTTCTATGCTGACCAACACTGTAAGGGTCACTTCTACACTGACCACCAATGTAAGAGTCACATCTACACTGACCAACACTGTAAGACTGACCTACAATGTAATGATCACTTCTATGCAGACCACCAAAGTAAGGGGTCACTTCCACACTGAACAGCACTTTAAGGGTCACTTCTACACTTACCATCAATGTAAGGGTCCCTTCTACACTGACCAACACTGTAAGTGTCACTTCTATACTGACTACTATTGTAAGGGTCAATTCTACACTGACCAACACCTTAAGGGTTACTTCTACACTGACCAACAATAAGAGAATCATTTCTACACTGACCACCAATGTAAGGGCCACTTCTACGCTGACCACCAATGTAAGGGTCATTTTATACTGACCACCAATGTAAGGGTCATTTCTTTACTGACCACAAATGTAAGGATCACTTCTACACTGGCCAACAATGCAAGGGTCACTTCTACACTCACCACAAGTGTAAGGGTCACTTCTCTACTGACCACCAATGTAAGGGTCTCTTCTACACTGACCAACACTGTAACGGTCACTTCTATACTGACCACCAGTATAAGGGGCACTTCTACACTGACCACAAATGTAAGGGTCACTTCTATATTGACCACCAATGTAAGGGTCACTTTTACACTGACTGACAATGTAAGAGTCTCTTCTACACTGACCAAAACTCTAAAGGTCACTTCAATACTGACCACCAATGTAAGGGTCACTTCTACGCTGACCACTGATGTAAGACCCACTTCTATACTGACCAACACTATAGAGGTCACTTCTACACTGATCAAAAATGTAAGGGTCAGTTCTACACTGACCATCAATGTAAGGGTCAGTTCTACACTGACCACAAATTTAAGGGTCACTTCTATTCTGACCACCAATGTAAGAGTCACTTCTACACTGACCAGCACTGTAAGGGTCAATTCTACATTGATCCAACACTGAAAAGGTCACATCTATACTGACCAACATTGTAAGGGTCTCTTATACACTGACCGACACTACAGGGAGTGCAGAATTATTAGGCAAGTTGTATTTTTGAGGAATAATTTTATTATTGAACAACAACCATGTTCTCAATGATTCCAAAAACTCATTAATATCAAAGCTGAATATTTTTGGAAGTAGTTTTTAGTTTGTTTTTAGTTGTAGCTATTTTAGGAGGATATCTGTGTGTGCAGGTGACTATTACTGTGCATAATTATTAGGCAACTTAACAAAAAACAAATATATACCCATTTCAATTATTTATTTTCAGCAGTGAAACCAATATAACATCTCAAAATTCACAAATATACATTTCTGACATTCAAAAACAAAACAAAAACAAATCAGTGACCAATATAGCCACCTTTCTTTGCAAGGACACTCAAAAGCCTGCCATCCATGGATTCTGTCAGTGTTTTGATCTGTTCACCATCAACATTGCGTGCA
>BLSH010142590.1:128664-149270 GCA_018402905.1 Glandirana rugosa | reverse complement strand
CACATCTTCACTGGGAATGTCACGACCAGTTACACCTTCACTGGGGAATGAAACCACCAGTCAGAATGTCACAACCAGTCACATCTACACTGGGAATGTACCACCAGTAGCATCTTCACTGTTAATGTAACTACCACTCGTATCTTCAGTTGGAATGTCGTAACCAATCACATCTTCACTGGGAATGTAATCATCAGTCACATCTTCACTGGGAATGTCACAACCAGTCATATCTTCACTGAGAACACCAGTCACACCTTCACTAGGAATGTAAACACCAGTCACAGCTTCACTAGGAATGTAACCACCAGGTATATCTTCACTGGGAATGTAACAACTAGTCACATCTTCACTGGGAATATGTGACACACGTCTTAATAATCCGTTTACTTATAAAACTGGTGTAGTAGGAGAAATACGTACAACAGAATGAGGTTCGACATATCCGAGCTTTCGGATGATGGTTAATTCGTATAATCCACTACACGTAGAGTCATTACTCTTCCCCACACCAAATTACTGTAGTTGTGGGATATAGTCCACACGTATTAATAATCCGTTGAAGGAAAGGAAACCGTTTTACCCAGTTTTCTTCCTGAACTGTCCGAGGCTTTTCAGTTTTTATCACTCTATAGAACGTCTCCCTACGTCGTGAGAATTTTAACGGTTCGAAGACTTCGCACTAGTAGCTTGTTAGTTCGCAAAGTAAGTTTTATCAATTGGTAGTAGGCTTTCGAGCCTATACAGCTTGGAGTAAGACAACATGCATAAAGAGGATGATGTGGTCAAAATATTCATTTGCCTAATAATTCTGCACACAGTGTATAAGGGTCACTTCTACACTGATCAACAATGTAAGGGTCACTTCTATATGGACCACCAATGTAAGGATCACTTCGACACTGACCACAAATGTAAGGATCACTTCCACACTGACCACAAGAGTCACTTCTATACTGACCAACACTGTAAGGGTCACTTCTACACTGACTACTAATGTAAGGGTCACTTCTACACTAACCAATGCTGTAAGGTTGACTTCTATGCTCACCATCAATGTAATTGTCACTTCTACGATGACCACCATGTAAGGGTCACATCTACACTGACCAACACTGTAAGACTGACCACCAAAGTAAGGGGTCACTTCCACATTGACCAGCACTGTAAGGGTCACTTCTACACTGACCATCAATGTAAGGGTCACTTCTATACTAACCAACACTGTAAGGGTCATTTCTATACTGACCACTATTGTAAGGGTCACTTCTACACTGAGCAACAGTGTAAGGGTCACTTCTACACTGATCAACAATGTAAGGATCACTTCTATACTGACCACCAATGCAAGAGTCACTTCTACACTGACCAGTAATGTAAGGGTCGCTTCTACAATGACCACAAATGTAAGGGTCAGTTCTACACTGACCACTAATGTAAGGGTCATTTTATACTGACCACCAATGTAATGGTCACTTCTTTACTGACCACAAATGTAAGGGTCAATTCTACACTGGCCAACAAAGCAAGGGTCACTTCTACACTGACCACCAATGTAAGGGTTACTTCTACACTGATCACAAATGTAAGGGTCACTTCTATACTGACCATAAATGTAAGGATCACTTCTATATTGACCACCAAAGTAAGGGTCACTTTTACACTGACCGACAATGTAATAGTCACTTCTATACTCACCAAAACTGTAAAGGTCACTTCAATACTGACCACCAATGTAAGGGTCACTTCTACGCTGACCACTGATGTAAGGGTTACTTCTATACTGACCAACACTGTAGAGGTCACTTCTACACTGATCAAAAATGTAAGGGTCAGTTCTACACTGACCACTAATGTAAGGGTCAGTTCTACACTGACCACAAATTTAAGGGTCACTTCTATTCTGACCACCAATGTAAGAGTCACTTCTTCACTGACCAGCAATGTAAGGGTCACTTTTACACTTACCAACAATTTAAGGGTCACTTCTGCACTGATCAACAATATAAGGGTCAGTTCTACACTGACCACCAATGTAAGGGTCAGTTCTACACTGACCACCAATGTAAGGGTCATTTCTACACTGACCACAGATTTAAGGGTCACTTCTATTCTGACCACCAATGTAAGAGTCATTTCTACACTGACCAGCAATGTAAGGGTCACTTCTACAATGACCACAAATGTAAGGGTCAGTTCTATACTGACCAAGAATGTAAGGGTCACTTCTATACTGACCACCAACGCAAGGGTAGCTTCTACACTGACCAACACTGTAAGGGTCAATTCTACCCTCAACCAACACTGTAAGGGTCACTTCTATACTGACCACCATTGTAAGGGTCTCTTATGCACTGACCAGCAATGTAAGGGTCACTTCTACAATGACCACAAATGTAAGGGTCAGTTCTATACTGACCAAGAATGTAAGGGTCACTTCTATACTGACCACCAACGTAAGGGTCGCTTCTACACTGACCAACACTGTAAGGGTCAATTCTACCCTGACCCAACACTGTAAGGGTCACTTCTATACTGACCACCATTGTAAGGGTCTCTTATACACTGACCAGCAATGTAAGGGTCACTTCTAAAATGACCACAAATTTAAGGGTCACTTCTATTCTGACCACCAATGTAAGAGTCACTTCTTCACTGACAAGCAATGTAAGGGTCACTTCTATACTGACCACAAATGTAAGGGTCACTTCTATACTGACTACCAACGTAAGGGTCATTTCTACACTGACCAGCACTGTAAAGGTAAATTCTACATGGACCCAACACTGTAAAGGTCACATCTATACTGACCCCCATTGTAAGGGTCTCTTATACACTGACCGACACTATAAGGGTCACTTCTACACTGATCAACAATGTAAGAGTCACTTCTATACCAACCACTAATGAAAGGATCACTTCGATACCACTAACCAATGCTGTAAGGTTGACTTCTATGCTCACCACCAATGTACTTGTCACTTTTACGCTGACCACCAATGTAAGGGTCACATTTACACTGACCAACACTGCAAGAGCCACTTCTACACTGACCAACACTGCAAGGGTCACTTTTACACTGGCCAATAACGCAATGGTCACTTCTACACTGACCACCAATGTAAGGGTCACTTCTACTCTGACATCCATTGTAAGGGGGTCACTTCTACACTGATCAACACTGTAAGGGTCACTTCTACACTGACCACCAATGTAAGGGTCACTTCTACACTGACCAACACTGTAATGGTCACTTCTACACTAACCAAGAATGTAAGGGTCACTTCTACGCTGACAACCAATATAAGGGTCACTTCTATTCTGACCAATAATGTAAGGATCACTTCTACACTGACCACCAATGTAAGGGTCACTTCTACACTGACCACCAATGTAAGGATCACTTCTACACTGACCAACAATGTAAGGTTCACTTCTACACTGACCAACAATGTAAGGGTCACTTCTACACTCACCACCAATGTAAGGGTCACTTCTACACTGACCTCCAATGTAAGGGGCACCTGTACACTGACCACCAATGTAAGGCTCACTTGTACACTGACCACCAATATAAGGCTCACTTGTACACTGACCACCAATGTAAGGATCACTTGTACACTGACCACCAATAAAAGGGTCACTTTTATGCTGACCACCAATATAAGGGTCACTTCTACACTGACCAACAATGTTAGGCCTCTTTCACATGGGGCATATGAATCCGTGCCCTGTGCAACGGCCGTGTTTACCTGCATGGGGATGCAGATGTTTTGTGTATTCCTGTGCAGGGAGTCCCACTGTTGTCAAATGGAATCCAGCAGCTGCACGGACACATTCACTGCCCCCAATTTCACTGCTGTACAGGTGCATGGCCCTGAATGCAGCGTGCAGACTGTGTTTGTGCAGCTGCTGCATCCCAATTGACACAAATCTGACTGCCTGCAGGAGAGGTACACAGAACATCTGTGGATCCCTGTGCAGGCAAGGACAGCCCCCGCATGGGGGTATGCTGTAATACACCTGTATGAACAAGGCCTAATAACAATAGAACAGAAACTCAGATTATGGTGTCTTCTTACATTGGTATTAGTGGACAACTGCCCCCCCTTACATTGGTGGTTGTGACAGACCCACTGGGGACAGGGGCTTTTGGAGGGGACTGCAGAGTAGCCTCTTGCATACTGACTTTTGGGAGGTGTGTGCTGGGGGGACCTTTTGGAGTGGTTTTGTTTAGATACGGGTCCATGTCTCCTGAAAATACACAGACTCTGGGAACCTAGGATCTGGATACAGATTTGGGGCCTCTGTGCCCAAACCAGCATTGACTGCTTCAACCCCTCTCCTAAACTCAGACACTCTAAACAGAAGATTATAATCGGCTTCAAACAACCTGATGCTGGTGTCTCCTGCTGCTATGTATAATCTGTTTATTAGGGTGTTTTTCTCTCATTGTAGAATTCCCCATTATGTGCCTCCTAGGTGTGGATCCCCCATTGTTATTTGAGTCACCTATTGTTTCTCTCTGACTGCTATTATTGTGGCCAATTCACCTCATTACCAAGCTATTGTGGAATGTTTATGTGTTTATATTTATGTTAGCTGTTCATTAGATGTACTGATGACATTGTGGTTACAGTTTGCATTGTTTAGGATAATATGATCAATCTCTTACCTGATTTTGTGTGGTATATATTCTGTGTGAGTGTACTATAAAGTCAGTTCCAGTTTGCACCTAATCTTGTGTGGTCTAGTTCTCGGGTGCAATTCTCAGCTATAATACCTGGTTAATGGTTCCAGAGAGGAGGAAGCTGTATTTGATGGAGGCACCCAGGTTGGGTGCCAAACTGTACGTCACAGTGGTCAATTTAGGTAAAAAATCAGTCTGACCACAGTTGAAGGAACCTGTAGCAAGCTCAGAAGGAACCCTGATTATGAAAGGCTGATCTAAATTAGATTTAAAGGACTCCATTGTATACATTTGTAAGCATATTTTAAGAAGCTTCACCTAAAAGAATGACCAAAATTTAGAGCCTATGTTAGTTTTTTGCCACTCTCTGTGTCTGCATTTGAAATATTGCTGCTCTCTTTTTGCCCAGGTGACATTATTTAAGCACAACAGGAAGTGTGGAGAAATCTTCAAGAGGGACACAGTCAGAAATACAAACAGTTGTAATGGTGGGTTATTGCAATCCTCTGTCACTGCAACAGAAAGTGGAGAAAATCCCCTCAAGTGTTAAAAAAGCAATAAAAAATGGCAGAGGTTGTAATCCTTCCTCCATCCATAACAAAAAAAATAAGTTTTTTGCTGGAGCAAATTAGGAAAGTGGGATCATTTTATCCAGGCAGAATAAATACAGACAGAGATTACACAGAGTTTTCACAGCTGCTATCTAGGAATTTCTAGTGAACTGTGATCAAAGGGAGAGAGGAATAAAGATCTCGGAATGTTCTCTATGCTCACGTACTGTTAGATGGTATAGCAATTGGGCAGACATGAGTCATTCAAAGACACACTGTTCATTTTAAAGATAGGTGTGTTAAACGTTCAGTTTATATTTGGGATCAAGGATTATAAAAATCATATGAAAAGCACAATGTGTGGATTTCCACTATTTGCTAGTAAATTGCTATATTAACTTTCCCTTCTGTTCCAGGACCTCCTTCAGCAGCTTGGGATTTGAATTACGAAGTGACAGGTCCTGGATCTGTGTCCCTGACCTGGAGGACTCCTAAGGACTTGGGAGGTCGGAAGGAGGTCATGTATTCAGTAGCGTGTAAAGAGTGTATGAGTGGACGCTGCCTCCGGTGTGGGAACGGAGTGATGTTCAGGCCCGCCCAGGTAGAACTCACCCAGACACGTGTCCATCTCACTGGGCTCTTACCAGGCGTGGCCTACACCATGGAAGTGCAGTCAACTAATAAGGTGTCTGAAATGAGTGCCGAACAGCCAAAACACGCCTCTTTGAACCTTAGCATCAGCCAGTCAGGTCAGTCTTAACATTAAAGTGATTGTAAAGGTTTGTTTTTTTGGTGCTTTTTAAATAACAAACATGTCATACTTTTACCTGAGCTGTGCAAGGGTTTTGCACAAAGCAGCCCCGATCCTCCTTTTCTGGGGCTCCTCCTCTTTTTGAGTCCCTCCACGGAGAGCCGATTTCCATGGGGACACCCATGCGGACATGCTCCAGAGTCCTGCTGCTGCGTTCATTGATACAGACAGCAGGACTCAGCTCCGCCACCCAGCTCCATGTCACTGGATTTGATTGACAACAGCGGGAGCCAATCAATCTATCCAATGAGGACCCAATACATCGGCTGGAGCTGCTGGGCTCGTCCTCAATGCTGGAATGATCGGGTTCAGGTAAGTATTAGGGCGGCTCTGGGGGGCAGCTACAGCACAGGTTTTTCACTTTAATGCATATAATACAGGGTGGGCCATTTATATGGATACACCTTAATAAAATGGGAATGGTTGGTGATATTAACTTCCTGTTTGTGGCACATTAGTATATGTGAGGGGGGAAACTTTTCAAGATGGGTGGTGACCATGGCGGCCATTTTGAAGTCAGCCATTTTGAATCCAACTTTTGTTTTTTCAATAGGAAGAGGGTCATGTGACACATCAAACTTATTGGGAATTTCACAAGAAAAACAATGGTGTGCTTGGTTTTAACGTAACTTTATTCTTTCATGAGTTATTTACAAGTTTCTGACCACTTATAAAATGTGTTCAATGTGCTGCCCATTGTGTTGGATTGTCAATGCAACCCTCTTCTCCCACTCTTCACACACTGATAGCAACACCGCAGGAGAAATGCTAGCACAGGCTTCCAGTATCCATTGTTTCAGGTGCTGCACATCTCGTATCTTCACAGCATATAGTTTTTTTATGGTTTTTATGGTCAGTAAAAACCAATACCGGGTGAGCTGCTCCTTCCAGGAGGTACCGCCATTCCTCCAAAGCTGACTTGATGGCCAGCAATTCCCTATCACCTACATCATAGTTTCAGCAAGATGGTGCACACCACATTATGGGTGTCAGGTCCGAGCAGTCCTAGATGAACAGTTTCCTGGAAAGTGGACTGGTCGTCATGGGCCAGTTGAATGGCCCCCAAGGTCTCCCGATCTGACCCCCTTAGACTTTTATCTTTGGGGTCATCTGAAGGCAATTGTCTATGCTGTGAAGATACGAGACGTGCAGCACCTGAAACTATGGATACTGGAAGCCTGTGCTAGCATTTCTCCTGTGGTGTTGCTATCGGTGTGTGAAGAGTGGGAGAAGAGGGTTGCAATGACAATCCCACACAATGGGCAGCACATTGAACACATTTTATAAGTGGTCAGAAACTTGTAAATAACTCATGAAAGAATAAAGTTACCTTAAAACCAAGCACACCATTGTTTTTCTTGTGAAATTCCCAATAAGTTTGATGTGTCACATGACCCTCTTCCTTTTGAAAAAACAAAAGTTGGATTCAAAATGGCCGACTTCAAAATGGCCGCCATGGTCACCACCCATCTTGAAAAGTTTCCCCCCTCACATCTACTAATGTGCCACAAACAGGAAGTTAATATCACCAACCATTCCCATTTTATTAGGGTGTATCCATATAAATGGCCCACCCTGTACATTAAGGTGAAAAACCTGGAGACTTTACAACTCATTTAAAGCTGATCTCCAGGCACATATAAAAAAGAGTAATAATTATTGCAATTCTGTATTCATTAATACACCATTAAATGTATTTTTTAATGCAAGCAGTGTAGATATCTGCATCTGACCTGTATCAACCTTTTGCAGTCCTCGTACAGCAGAGCTCAGACTTGGGAGAATGAAACAGCAAAATAATCCAATTAGTTGTGCAGCACTATCCCCACAAGGGCAGCTGGTTACTGGCTTCCCTATTCCTGCACAGCCAGGAAACACACATTTTCAACTTGCATGCAGACACAAGAAATCAGTCCCTACGCTTGTTTTTGTTGTTTTATTGGGGAACACAACTTGGATGGGGTAGAGAGATTATGGGATGCCCAACTTGACTGAAACCACAGATGGGGGACAACTATCTTCCTATGTCCAGAGGAAAGTTCCTGGACTGCTCTCCTTGCTAGAAACACCTAGGAGGAGATTTACTAAAACTGGAGCGCTCAGAATCTGATGCAGTTGTACATGGTAGCCAATCAGCTTCTAACTTCAGCTCGCTCAATTAAGCTTAAAGAAGCTGATTGGTTTCTATGCAGAGCTGCACCTGATTTTGCACTTTCCAGTTTTAGTAAATAACCCTCCTAGTCTCTTTGGATCAGTGGAAAAGTCCTTTACTGACTAGGAGCTCCTAGTCCCCTTCGGAAAAGTAGCACAAAAATATTGCAAAACTGCATGCAGGGGTATCTCCTCTCCTCTTGTAGAACTGCTCCCAGATCCAAAGCCTGCAAGTACTTGCAGCCCTCCTGGTTGCTTGTCTACCAGCCCACCCGGCTGCTCCGAAGATCTTCCAGGGCAAGGGATAAAACGCCGTCCTTTGAAAGCTTGCCACATCCCGAATCCCTGGGCATGCTGTACTCACTCCTCCTTGCTCACTGTCCTCCTTGCTCCCTGCTGCTCTTAGGCAGGATTTCTTCTTGAACCGGATGCTGAAAGGATTCTTCCCAGCCAGCCCAAGCCTGGACCAGTATGTGATACATCACTTCCGGCTTCCTGGTTGGGGGCATGCGCAGCTGCATGCATCACCCCGGTATAACCTGAGGCCACATATTTGCGTATGGTCGGCGGAGTTTGGCTTCAATTTGTTAGTGTATAGTACATCAAATGCTCTGCTCCCCCCAGACCGTCAATGCTGCTGTGCAAAGGTGCTCCTTCATCCAGAGTGGGGGCACTCAAATACAGGAGTTGTGTTACTGACCAGATCACCACTTTTAATGAGAGGGGAAAAAGGGGCAGTTCACACCACATGCATTCCAATGGATTTTTTTTATACATCAAAATGTATGGAAAGTAGGTTATATGGTTTTAAATGACATAGTTCACACCAGTGCTTGCAGTTCCAGTGCATTCCAGTTCCAAGTAGAACATTCTGCATTTTTCCTGTATTGGACTGTACTGGAACGATGTAAAACGCATCAAATCCACATTGGAATGCACCTGAACACACCTAAATGCACAAAAAAATGCAGTGGAACACACGTCCTTATTTAACCGGTTCCTGATCGGCTCACGCACATTTACTGCAGCAGGTTTGCATCCCTGACGAAGACGCTGCGTGAGTGTTGCCTAGTGCAGAGGCAGAACGGAGAATTGGGAACAGTTAGATCTGCCATGCCCCTGCCAGCCTAGCCCCCACACAGTTAGAACACAGTGAGGGAACACATTTAACCCCTAGATCGCCCTCTACAGTTTAACCCCCGCCCTGCCAGTGACATTTACACAGTAATCAGTGGCTATTTTTAGCTCTGATCGCTGTATAAATATCATTGGTCCCAAAGTGTCAGTGTCAAAAGTGTCTGATCTGTCCGCCGCAATATCGTAGTCCCGATAAAAACATAAAAAGATTGCCACCATTACTAGTAAAAAATAAAAAATAATAATAATAAAAATGCCATAAATCTATTCCCATAGTTTGTAGGCGCGATAACTTTTGCGCAAACCAATCAATAAACACTTATTGCGATTTTATTTACCAAAAACTATGTAGAAGAATACATATTGGCCTGAACTGATTTTTCTATACTTTTTTTTTTTTTTGGATATTTATTATAGCAAAGATTAAAAAAAAAATGTTTTTTTTTTTCAAAATTGCCACTCAAAAAATAAAAACCGCAGAGGTGATCAAATACCACTAAAAAAATCTCTATTTGTGGGAAAAAAAGTATGACAATTTTGTTTGGGTGCAACGTCGCACAACCATGCAATTGTCAGTTAAAGCAACGCAGTGCGGAATTGCAAAAAGTGCTCTGGTTAGGAAGGGGGTAAATCCTTCCCGGGCGTAAGTGGGTAAGTGATTGTAAAGTCTCTCTTTTTTTTTTTTTAAATAACAAACATGTTATACTTACCTGCCCTGTGTAATGGTTTTGCACAGAGCAGCTCAGATCCTCATCGTCTCGGGTTCCTCTTTGGCTCTCCTGGCCCCTCCCTCCTATTGAGTGCCCCCTCAGCCAGCAGCTTCCAATGGGGGCACCCGAGCCGAGTCACAGCTCCGTGTATCTATTCAGATACTGAGCCCCAACCCCGCCCTGCCCCCTCTCTCCCCTGATTGGCTGACTGACTTTGATTGACAGCCACGGGAACCAATGGCGCCACTGCTGTGTCTCAGCCAATCATGAGGAGTGTCCTGGATGGCTAAGACAATCGTGGACATCGCTGGAGAGAGATGGGGCTCAGGTAATTATTAGGGGTGCTGGGGAGGCTAGAATGCATTAAGATAAAAAAACCTTCTTGTGAAACCCCTTTAAGAAAAAAGAGGGGGAAAAATGCACTGGAAGGCATCAAAAACGCGTCAAAAACATGCATGTAGAAAAGCATCTGGCCCTAAAAAAGGAAAATGAATGCAGCCACCACACCTAACGATTGGTAAGCTGCGATATATGATGTTTTTGGTTTGGGGTTTAACCACTTGCTGACCGCCCGCCGCAGTGTGACGGCGACAAGGTGGTTCCTTGTCGCGAACCGCCGTCACAGGACGGCGGCCGTGATAACTAGCATTGTGAGTAAACACGGACCTTAGTTCTGTGAGGGGGGAAGGGCTGTGATCACAGCCTTCCTCTGCAGGGAAGCTGTGATCACTTCCCTTCCCCTGCTAGGGCAGCCCACACACAGTTAGAACACGCCCAGGGAACACAGTTAACCCTTAGAGCGCCCCCTGCAGGTTAACCCCTTTACTGCCATTGGCATTCACACAGTAATCAGTGCATCTTTATAGCACTGATCGCTGTATAAATGCCAATGGTTCCAAAAAAGTGTCAAAATGGTCCGACATGTCCGCTGAAATATCGAAGTACCACTAAAAAAATTGCAGATCGCCGCCATTACTAGTAAAAAATAAAAAATAAATAAAAACCCCAGAAATTAATTCTCATCATCCGTAAACGTGGCAACTTTTGCGCAAACCAATCAATTAACGCCGATTGTGATTTTTTTTACCAAAAATATGAGGATGAATATAAATCGGCCAAAACCGATGAAAAAAAAATGTTTTTTTTGGATTTGTATTTTATCAATAAGTAATAAATTTGGGTCTTTTTGTAAGATTGTCGCTCTTCTTTTGTTTGTTTATAACGGCGATCAGAAATGACGCAGCGGTGATCAAATACCACCAAAAGAAAGCTCTATTTGTGGGAAAAAAAAGACGCAAATTTTGTTTGGGTACAACGCCGCACGACCACGCAATTGTCAGTTAAAGCGACGCAGTGCCGAATCGCAAAAAGTGCTTTGGTCCTAAAGTGTGAAATCCTTCCGGGGCTGAAGTGGTTAAAATAATAATAATGCTTTAATAACATGCTTTCTTTATGACTTTTTTCTTTTTTTGGGGGGGGGGGTTGATTGGAAGGCATTTCCTCAGAGGCGAACTTGGCACAATAAAATGTATTTACTGTCTTGCCAGCTTTGCTGGTTTATTGGTTACTGATCCTTCCATCATTATAGGATTCCTACATTATTTTCGCTCGGCTGGGCAGAGGGGTGAGAATTTCTCCGAGCGGAGCTGCGAGTTTCATGATTCCCAGCAGAGCTGGTGTTATGTTCTCACTAATGTGATGCTGTGCAGCCTACACTGGAATTGTGGTGTTTAAAGATGAACTCCGGGCAGACATATATAAAAATAGAATATTTAAAGCTGAACTCCGGGCACAAAAACATTCATTTAAATGTATCCTTCAATAGCCATAAAAGATATACATTCACTTTGTGTGCACTACATGCCCTTGCAAACCCAGATTTTACTTTTTAAAATTAGCAGGGACCACATCACTGTGCTGTACATAGTCTGTGCAGAGAGAAGCGCTGTGGGAGGGACCCAGCAGGCTCCACCCACTACAGAAAAGTACAGGAAGAGGCAGAGAAAAGATCAGTCACCCTGCACAGGGAGAGAGAGCAGAGTAGGCCCCACCCACATGTCAGGCTGCCCGTAGAAAACTACAGGAGGGGGCGGAGACAAGACCAGTCACCCTGCACAGGGAGAGAGAGAGAGAGAGAGCAGAGTTGTAGGAGGGGCTCAGCAGGCCCTACCCATTTCAGGCTGCCTGCAGAAAACCACAGGAGGGGGGCGGAGACAAGACCAGTCACCCTGCACAAGGAGAGAGAGCAGCAGTGGAGACCGAGGGCCTGCCCCATTCTGGAACATCGGATAATGGAGGAAAACGCCTGCATAAGTTATAGTAAAATAAAAGTATATCATCTCCTGGGCAAAGCGATCAGTGAACCCTTGCTGTGGGTAAATATTTTTTTTTTTTTTTAGTATTAAAGCCAAAACCAAAAATATAATAGATTGCTGCTTCCCAATGATTAGATGTGGTGGCTGCATTCCTTTTCTTTTTTAGGCTTTTTTCCCTCTTTTTTCACCTGGTGATCTGGCCAGTAATGCACCTCCTGCATTAGAACAACACCCACTCTGGACGAAGGAGCACAGGAGGCACTTTTGGGCAGCAGCACTGTCAGTCTAGGGGGAGTGGTAGATGGACTAGCTAGCAGATTTAAAAAACACTAAGAAATTGAAGCTAAACTTCAGCTAATACTTTATAATCAGTTACAGCAAACAACTTTTTTTCCTGTCGGGATAAAGGTTTTACATAAATAAAATCTGATCATTGTAAGCATCCCTGTCAGTCTCATAGCTGTAAACTGATACATCTGCAGGAGAGCTTGTGCTTTTGAAAAACGGCAGACTTATTGGCTGGATCACCAGATGTAAATAAAATAAAAAAAGACTAAAGCCAATGCGGCTCTCACATCTAAGAATTGGTAAGCTGCAATATATTAAATCTTTGCTTTTGAGTTTAATACTGTTTTGAGTATGACTAAAATAAAAGTTATATACATATATAAAGGGGAAAAAACAATATGCATTCCGAGGCATTGATTTGTAACATATCAATATTAAAACCAACTTTTTAAACAAAATGTAAAAGCTTATAGAAGATTTTAGTGTTTTTTTATGTATGCTTTTATTTTTATTCTTTTAACAACTGTACATCTCATTTTTAACGTTATTCTAATTCATTTTCTTTAGCCCTTTTTATAGTAAAGAAAGAAAAACATGATGCATTCCCGAAGCAATGAATTGTTACAGATCAACATTGAAAACTTTGAAACAAGATGCTACAGTATAGCTTATAGGGGGTTTTAGTGGTCTTTCTGTTATATATTTATTAATTGTTTATATTCCTTCTACTTTTTCATTTATTTTTAATTTAAATTTTTTTTTTTTCAGCCCTGCTGATAATAAAGAAAGGAAGAAACAAAAAAAATAAAAATAAATATATATATATATATATATATATATATATATATATATATATATATATATTCCCGAGAGACTTTGATTTGTAACAAATCAATATTGAAAACTTTTGAAACAAGATGTGAAAACTTATAGGGGTTATCATATCAGTGATTGTTTTTACTACTTGTCCTTTTTCATTTATTTTTTTTAGCCCTGGTTGTTATAAAGACATAAAAAAAACAGAATACATTCCTGGGGCATTGATTTGTAACAGATCAATATTGAAAACTTTTGAAACAAGATGTTAAAACTTATAGGGGGTTTTAGTGTTCCTTTTGTTCTTTTTTTTTTTTTTTTTTTTTTTTTTTTTATTGCTCTTATTACTTCTCATTTTTCATTTATTTTGTTCATTTTCATTTTTTTGGCCCTGAAAAAAATATACATTCATGAGGCAATGATTTTTAATAGATCAATAATGAAATGAAACAAGATGTAAACACTTGTAGGAGGTATTAGTGATTTTTCCCCCTTTTTTTTTAATTGATTTTTACTATTTCTCCTTTTTTTTTAAATTTTGCTCCAACCTTTTCCCTTTTAGCTGTGCCTTCCTCCCTGCTCTCTCTCCCCCAAGCCCTGCACTCTAACCGAATTTGTCTTTGTGACGCTTTCTCTGTATCGTACGTGAGGGTCTCACAAGAGGCGGTGATGCGGTGACCCAAATTCAAAGTGACAGCTCCGGCCAAGCGTCGCCCTCCCCGAGGTCACATGTCACAGCGCGGAGCACAGCGCGCCTGAGTTATTGCATTCTCGCTGTTTTTGTGATACACAGAAAAATATGTTCCAGCTCAATGTTTTTTTTTTTTCTCCCTCTTTGGATTATTTTTATCTCTTGTACCTTTCTACGTCTCGTCCTTCTTTCTCTCTCCCTCTTTTATAGGTTTTTTTTTTTTTCCTTCCAGTGCCATCTGCAGTGCCCATAATACACCAAGTCAGTCGGTCCACTCAGAGTATCACCTTATCCTGGCCTGAACCAGAACAACCGAATGGAAAGGTCCTTGACTATCAGCTGCGTTACCGTGAAAAGGTACCTGCTACAAGTGCCTCTAGGACTCATTAGCCCATGACTGTGATGAACCCAACGCAGCACACACAGACATCTGCTACCAGTAACATCTGCCTCTCTACAACACAAAATCTGTGTGTAGCCCTCGGGCCAACTAGGCATTTGCCTAAAGGCTGCACTCGACAAAGGGGCATCATATGGTATTTTATCATTTACTCTTTCCATCCTGTTTTGTCTGTTGTATAATTAAAGCCCAACTCCAGGCAAAATAAAAAAGTTTTCCCTTGCAGTGGGGCTGTGCCCACACTGCAAGGATTTACTGCTCGTTTTGTTCAGGGGAGAGTAGAAGGCCTATACTCACCCGATCCTCCATTCCATCAGTAAACATCGCTCACCCACGGTCCAGCGGTGGACTGTTCCTGACACCCTCATATCCAGAGCAGGGCTATGGGCCTGACGACATCAGAAACAGTGCACTGCACAAGACCATGGAGGAGCAAGAGCCGCAGGTATCGGTCCTGGGCAGGGAGGATCAGAGGACCAGGTAAGTAGATCTCTGTTCTCCAATCCCCTAGACAAAAATGAACAATTAACCCTTGCAGTGCGGGTACAGCCCCACTGCAAGGGAGAACTTTTTTTTTTTGCCAGGAGTTGGGCTTTAACCTCTTGGCGCTGGCCTTCAGCAAACAGGCAACCTCTCTGCCTGGTCAGCGCAGAGGGGCCGCATATTTACGTGAATTGCCCCCAATACACCCGTGACGAGAGCATGCAGGCTGCACAGTTACCGTCTCATAACTGAAAGCTTTAGGACCAAGTGACCGTGGTGACAGCCAATCACGGCAGTCACGTGAGCTTAAGCTGTGCCCTACCTCTTAAACCTCTTAAAGGGCTGGGAGGCGTGGGCACCAAGAGGTTAAACTTCACATGATTGGAGTGCATTTGTTTTAATCATATTCAGGGTAGAGTAATGACAAAACACAAGCTGTGGTCTGCAATTGCTTATCATTTGCACCAATGGGGTTTAAGCAATAGTTCTGGTTTAAGTCAGGCACATGTGCTATGCATGTTCTTAAAGTATAACTAAAATAATTTTTTTTTTTTTTTTAGTTTTGGATAGAGTGGAGAGGAATTAGAACACCTGACAGTTTTTATTGTTGTCTGTGCCCCTGTTACCTCCCAACTTTTTAAGATGGGAATGAGGCACACCCATTAGCAAAAGTATGTAGCATAGGACACACCCCCTGCCACGCCCCCTTATAGGAGACTTCTACAACAAAAAAAGAAAAAGATTAGTTAAACCCACAAGTGCTTTTTATTTTTACCACTACTAATCCTATATATTGGCTTTTGAAATTCACAAATGCAGCAATTCAGAAAATGGATGAAAGGTTTAGAGCTGGGCAGTGGTGGCTGGTGCTCAATAATCCGGGGGGGGGGGGTGGCAAACTAGAGCCACCCACCCCCTCAGGGAGACGGACATGAATGTGGGGAACATCAGCAACAATCCCCCTGCGCGGGAGAAGGACGGCATCCTTACCTTAGGAGGCAGATGTCCTGCCCGGGATGACTCCGATCTCCTCTATTCCTCCCTCCCCTGCCTTACCTGGGGGGGGGGGGGTGCTGGGTTCTGGATGGCTAAGCCACTGTGGGTGAGCCATCCCTGGAGTCACTGTGGCAGCTGGTGGGTCAGGCTTCCCCTGCGTTTCCTCCGGTCGTGTGTCTCCTCCCTCCTCCTAGGTCAATAGGATTGCTTCTCCTTTCGGCCAATCGGGAAACAATAGCGAATCTTCATTTGCTATTGTCACACAAGTGGGTGGGCTCGGGCGCAGAGCCCACCATTTTTTTAAGCCAATTAGAGCCCCTGGCTCTAATCATGTGCTTCAAAAAAAAAAATTCCCCATTGGAATCCATGCGTCTGGCACCCTGCATGCAGATCAGGGGGCCGGACGCATGGATAGGGGGGGCGGCGCCCGTGCGCCCCTAATGGACGGGCCGCCACTGGAGTTGGGAAATTCTTTTTGAAATATAAGAAGTGCCTTTTATATACAACTATATAGATCAGACCAAAATGACGGACAAATGAGGAGGACAGAGAGACTTTGTTCCAAATTAGGGACAGTCCCTTGAAATCAGGGACAGTTGAACTATGCATGTTACAGAGATTCATCCTCTCTATTTATCCTGTTTACCATTATTATTGAAAGAGATAGTAAAAGAAAATCCCAATCTTCTAATGGGGATACTTGTTCTGGTGATCTGGGGGTCCCCAAGGAATTCCTTTAATTGGCAGGGATTTCCTCTCACTTCCTGTTTGGCTATGGGACGGGAAGTGAAGGGGAATATCTGCAATGGGACACAGATGGTGAAGAAAAATCTGACAGGGGTAATGAGGTGGACCTTTTCTCAGATGTCATCACAAAGCCATGTTCAAAGTAATGCTGGGTTGGACAGAGAGTCATAAAAAGTCTGACATAGCTTTCCTAGAGCAGATGTTGCCCCAGGCTGCCCACATATCTGAAGGTCTAGGCACGCCATTCTATCGAACTAAGCATAAGTCTCGGTTCACACTGATGCGAATTCTATGCGGGTTAGATCTGATCTGAAAGGCATAGATTTGCATGTCATCTGAAAACAACATTGTTTGCTATGAAAGCCATTCACATGTATGCAGTGTGATTCTGATCCGGTCTAAAAATGGGTCCTATGTGAATTTAGTGCATTTTCGGTGCAAATTTTACCTCCAGCTATGCCATACCCCCTCAGAAATTGCAATAATTCACATTACAATCGCACCTGTCACAACAGAAATGGTACTGTGAAATTGTATCATATTCGCACCACATCGGTGTGAACCAAAACTAAATGGTGAGATGACTTGAGCCATGTTAAGAACCATTGGGTTACTGTTTCTGTCAATATGATCAAGCTATTCCATAGTCAAGGACTGTTTCCACTAATTTCTTACAAGAGTCCAAGTTTCTAAATTGTAACCACCCAGCCCAAATTGTATAATATTCCTGAATAATCAGCTTTTTTAAACATAGTAATCTCCTCTAATAGGCAGAACGTGCCGGCTCCAGTATTGGGGCTGGTTTGGTGGCTTTCCAGTACTTGAGGATCAGGCTTTTGCCTGCATCTAAAAAAGAGATTGCATCAATGCTTTTTTGTATTTTTACGTAGACATATACATATTATGAAATAAGACAACCCAGGGATCCTGTGGAAGGGTATTAGTGAGCATGTCCACCAGATATGAAATACAGTTGCTGTAGCTAATCATACATATGGAGTTGGCATTGTGTACATTGTCAGGTTGGATGAGAAGGCCTGGCTCATACTCTGTCTTTCAGTGTATCCAGGAGTTGTTCAATAGGAACGGGGTCAGAGATCTATGCAGGCCACCTGAGTTCTTCTATACCATGTCTTTATGGAGCTGGCCTTGTGAACAGGGGCACATGTAAGCAGGTGCAGTTAGCTACGTTGGCTCTAGGTGGCTCTGTACCCCGAAAGTGTCTGGTCTCAGCAGACAGTGTCATAGGTGCTAGGTCCCATTTAGGTAGAACCCTCCCGCAGTGAAGTCAGGTGTCAGCACCCATATATAAAATCAGGAAGGAAGAGGTACGCTCTCTCTTGGGTCATGGGCGCTAAACAACCCACATCTGTGAGAATGTAGCCAGCACTCGTAGGCAATGGACAGGGCAGGAGGCGGGGTGGAGTGGACCTGTACATAGGAGGTGCTGGCTGTAGCCATTCTGCCTCTTATGGAAGCGGAGGCTAGGGGAATTGCAAAAGGCCTTTTAGGCCAGGCTGGAGATCCCTATGTGAGGCTTATTTCCTGGAGAGATAGTCATGTGGAGGCCTATGGCAATGAGCAGAGAACAAAATGGCGGAGCTTTCGGCCTCAGCAGGGGGGATGATGTTCTATTAGGGCTAAAGTGGGGATAGGGACTTGTGATTTGGTGCCAAAACCAGGCAACCACTAAATCCCTCTTACACACAGTCATACTGAAACAGAAAAGGACACTCCTAAACCATTGACACATGGATGGAAGCACACAGATGTCAGTTATGTCTTTGTATGCTGCACACTAATGGCACTCTTTACAGGAAAATCAACTCAGTCATTTGGAGTTCACGGGGTGTGAGAAGTTATCCACAAATCTTTGGATATATAATGGTTGAGATGGTTAGGTCTCTTAATGGTTTTGACCATATAGTAATTATGATGGTTGGTTGTTCACAAACCTTTTGGCATATAGTTGTTGTGATGGTCAGGTGTCCACAAACCTTTTGACATACAGTAAAATGTAATGGTTAATTCTTTACAAACCTTTGAACATATAGCGGGTGTGATGGTCCGGTGTATACATGGTTTTGACCACATAGTTAAAAGAACAGTTTAAAACTTCTAAACTTAAAAAATACAATAAAATGTACCTAAACCATTAACGTTTCGCTGTAAGATGCCCTCATCTATGCTCTAGAATACAATGCTCTTTGTGATTGTTGGCTCTCTTTCTTTCCAGGCTGACGAGGGGGAGTCTCTGTCTCTTATCAGTGAAACAAATACAGCTACAGTTGGAGGTCTCAACCCCGGAGCGATTTATGCCTTCCAGGTGAGAGCCAGGACGGAGCGCGGCTATGGGTCCTACAGCGGGAACATGTACTTCCAGACTCTGCTGGGCGGTAAGTGTCCCTATGCATCTGGTGTTATCCATAGTCTGCTGAATAATGCACGTCTCCTCATTATAGGCCTCCGCTATATAGCCGAAAGCTCAGTGATACGCAAAGACAAGGGAAGCAATTAGCGGAAGAGGCTGAGTTCAGCGACAAGGGATGTATACACAACTATGACATTTACCGGCTGCGAGATCAGTACTCCTGTCAGCTTGTATTTCTTGTACTGCGACGCAAACGCAATGTGTGTCGTGTCCAAAGAAGTCATAGATGTTGAACAAAGAGCACAAGTGTTCATCAAAACAGAGGCGGTAGTGTCCTACATTATGCACTCAAAGTCAAAGTGCCTTTCTGTGGAAATATTGTTGACAGATGCACATGGAGTATTTAAAATATGTTCTTTGCTTTTCTCTAAGATTCATGCAATCTCTCCCCGAATCTTTTTATCATTAAAGAGACCCTATTAGTTTCCTAAAAAAAATGGCAGCTCCCTTCAACAGAAGAGGTCCTCACCTCTCCGGAGGCTTGTGTCTCCTTCCTCCCTTCCATTCCAATGTTACAGCCTCTATCAGACTCTTTAGAATTTGATATATAGCACCCTCTACTCTCTAGAGGCAGATAAGAACCTCCAGTGGTCGGGTAAGCTAAAGTTTCACTTAGGCTTGGTTCACACAGGGGCGACTTGCGATCCGACTTAAGTCGCCTCAAGTCACCCCAGGTCGCTTGACACAAGAAATCCCATTGAAGTGAATGGGAGCCGTCTTTATGTACACTACTGAAGTCGCTCTGATTTCATGGCGACTTCAGAAGAGATTCCTGTACTACTTGGAGTCGACTTCTATCCGACTTGTGCCCATAGAATTCAATGGAAGTCGCCTCCAAGTCGGATCCCCCATCTAAACAGAAGCGACTTTACAGTGAAAAGAATAGAATTTATTTTAGGGCAACCCCCTCCCTCCCTTCTCTGATTGGCCACAGCAAAGTCGCCTGGCATGAAGTCATGTTGTAAGTCGCCTCAAGTCGCGCTATAAATTTCCCAAAGTTGCTTTCAAATCGCCTAGCAAAGTCGCCCTTGCAAGTCGGATCGCCCCTGTGTGAACCGAGCCTTAGGGTCAGATCTTTGGCATTAGTGGAGTGATGATTACGGATGGGCACCAGTCACCCTTCAAAGCAAATCTTTTTAGTGTTTATTTGCTCTATTCTAACTCCTGGGAGAAAGGGTTATGTCATAGGACATCCATGTAATACGTCCAACTCCGGAAGAGGGACAAACGTACTTACAGCCTCCAAAGGTGGAGAACATTGAAGTCAACCTAGCATCCTGGGAATCAAGCTCCTGGCTTCAGGTTACTGGGTGGTCGAGCTACCAACTCCTTGTGAACAGGTCCGCTAGGCTGAACGTTCCCGCTGAAACGATCCGCTAAACTTTCGTT
>BLSH010142590.1:85995-121154 GCA_018402905.1 Glandirana rugosa | reverse complement strand
TCCCAGGACATTCTCAAACGTGTTACAGTATTCTTTCCAGAGCTTTCTGGAACTTTCTGGAATGTTCCAGAAATTCAGGAATCTAGACTTCTGGAATATTCTAACTTTATAGAACAATTTTCTAGAACATACCATAATATTCTTTCCAGAGCTTTCTGGCACTATGTAGAGCTGGGGTCTCAAACTGGCGGCCCTCCAGCTGTTGCTAAACTACAAGTCCCATGAGGCATTGCAGTTGACAAGTTACTAGCATGACTCCCACAGACAGAGACATGATGGGACTTTCTAGAGCTTTCTAGAACTTTCCAGGACATTCTAGAGAGTTTGGAAATTCTAGAATAGGCTGGAAAGCTCTAGATCAGGGGTCTCAAACTGGTGGCCCTCCAGGTGTTGCGAAACTACAAGTCCCATCATGCCTTTGCCTGTGGGAGTCATACTTGTAATGGCTAGCCTTGCAATGCTTCATGGGACTTGTAGTTTCGCAACAGCTGGAGGGCTGCCAGTTGGAGACCTCTGATCTAGAGTTTTGCAGCCTATTCTAGAATTTCTGGACTTTCTAGAATGTCCCGGAATGTTCTAGAATGTTCCAGAAAGTTCTGGAAATTCTGGGATCTAGGACTCTGGAACATTCTAGATTCTTCTGAAACATTCTAACTTTCTAGAACATTCCAGAACTTCCTGAACATTTTGGGGAAAAAATTCTACAAAGTTCCAGAACATTCTAGAACTTTCTGGAATTTTCTAGAACATTCTAGTGCGAGTGAGAGTGGGCTCTGTGCCGGTCTGCACTCACCCTTCACAACTTATGTTACTACTAAAATCAGTAATAATGGACTGCGAGGCAATGCTTTAACCAATTGAGCTCCGGAAGATTTTACCCCCTTCATGACCAGCCCATTTTTTGCTATTCTGCACTGCGTTACTTTAACTGACAAATGCATGGTCATGCAACACTGTACCCAAATGAAATTCATTATTTTTTTTCACACAAATAGAGCTTTCTTTTGGTGGTATTTGATCCCTACTGGGTTTTCTACTTTTTATTATATAAATTAAATAAGACAGAACATTTTTAAAAAATATACATATTTTCTACGCTATGCTATAAAACATATCCAATATTAAAAAAATAAAAATTATTTCTTCATAAATTTAGGCCAAAATGTACTCCGCTGGCTGGGAGGGTCACTAACTGACTGACACTGACATTACTAGTGACACTGATACAGTGATCAGTGTTAATAATATACACTGTTACTGTACTAATGACACTGGCTGGGAAGGGTTTAACATCTAGGGGGAATCAAGGTGTTAACTGTGTACCTAACAATGTGTAATGTGTGCTGCTTTTACTAAGAGATTTGCAGAGAGAAGAAACAACCACATCACTGCTTTATGTACAGAGCCCTGTGTTTGTAAACACAGGGCTCTGCACTGTGATTGGATACAGCCATTCAGCAGGCCGGGACCTGCTGCCAACCATGTGCTATAGCAAATCACAGCACAGAAAGGGGCGGGACGTGCACATGCTCTTAACCCAGAAGAGCCGGATCACGTACAGGTATGTAATCCAGCCCAACCGGGGTACTCGCAGTAAATGTACTGCAGACGGTCTGCAAGTGGTTAATATAATAAAGAGTAAATACATTTATATAGTCTTACAGATACAACCAACACTTTGAGGGCAACCATAATGCTGATGCAGCCTGCAATGAAATTGAGTACCCCTGCTTTAGTGTATATAAAGCAAAAAACTTTTCCTTAACCACTTGCCAACTGCATATAGTATATATACGGCGGCGAAGTGGCACCGCTGCGCAGATTGTCATTTATAAACGGCGATCGGCGCATGCGCAAATTGCGGGAGAGCGTGCCCGCTGCGCACTCCGTGAGCATGCCCATGGGACGGGCGGATTCTATGATCTAGGACCTGTGATCGCCTGTGAGAAGGGAAGAACGGGGAACCGCCAAGGTAAACACTGCAGTTTCCCGTTCTGACAGGTGGCATGACAGAGATCTACTAATCCCTGTGATCGGGATCAGTTAGATTTGTTATGCCCCTGCCAGCCCAGCCCCAAAATAGTTAGAACACAGTTGGGGAACACAGTTAACCCCTTCCCTGCCAGTGACATTTATACAGTAAATGGTGGCTATTTTTATCTCTGATCACTGTATAAATGCCATTGGTCCCAAAAAGTGTCAAAAATGTCTGACATGTCCGCCGCAATGTCGCTCTTTTTTTGTTTATAGTGGTGATCAGAAGTGACGCAGAGGTTATTAAATAGCACTTCTGCAGTTCCAGGGAAAATCTTGCCCCATAATGCATCATAGAGCACCAGTGATTTAAGAAATCATGGGGCCCCATACTACCTGCCTGTACAGGGCACCATGAGCATCAATAGGACATTTCACAACACGTACCTACCTCCCACCCTCTCCTCCACTGCCAGTCAGTCGTGGAAGGAGGTGGAGAAATGCTCTGACTGGGGGGAGTAAGCAGAGGACAGATTTAGACTGAGGCTTCACTGTTCTCTTGCACTCTGCTGGGATGACATTGATTGGGGCCACCCAATGGCTTTCGATAGAGTCCTCCCCACAGATCAGGATACTACTGGCTGTTTCCATGGTCATTCTTCCGACATGTTTGTGAACTCACTAGACACTACTTCATAAATTGTAAGTATAAATTACCTTTTGCCCAGTGGAAAAAAAGATGGACTTTGGCCTAAATTTTGTTTGTCTTATTTCACCTCCCATCCATGATGTGTTACTAAACCCTAATTTTTTGCACATTAATATTACAAACATGTTATACTTACCTGCCCTGTGCAGTGGTTTTGCACAGAGCAGCCCAGATCCTCCTCTTCTTGGGTCCCACACCCCTCCCTCCTGCTGGGTGCCCCCACAACAAGTAGCTGCACTCCCCAACCACGGCTCTGTGTGTCCATTCACAAATGGAGCCATGGCTCGATCACGCCCCCTCTGCCTCCTGATTGGCTCCCGCTGTTGCTAAAAGCCAATCAGGAGTGTGAGTCCCCGGAGAGATGGGGTTCTCATGAACATCACTGGATCGAGAGGGGGCTCAGGTAAATATTAGGGGGGTTGCTGCACACAGAAGGTTTTTTTTGCATAGAATGCATAAAGTTAAAAAAAAAACTTGTGCCTTTACAACCACTTTAAGCCTGGTGCACGCTATTTAGTTTTTGTTTTTTTTTCTGAAAACTGAACAGCTTGGGAGGAACTGATGTATAACTATGCAAAGTTAGTACAGCGATCTCCCCCGCTGAGCTATTGTGTTCTGACACCCTCTATTTGTCCTGTTTACCATTATTATTGAAAGTAAAAGAAAGTCCCAAATTGTGGGTTGTCCCCAGAAAAGTAATAGAGGGGAAATCTTCCAAAGAGCGCACTAGTTCTGGTCACCTGGGGGTCCTAAGGAATTCCCTTAATTGCAGGTATTTCCTCTCGCTTCCTGTTTGGCTTTGGGACAGGAAGTGAAGGGAAATCTCCAAAATTGGACACATAGATGGTGAAAAAAAATCTGACAAAGGTTATAACCCCTTCCACCCCTTACTCTATCCAGAATGAAAAAAAAAAGTTTTGCCTATAGTTCTACTTTGACCACTTTTACTGCTGCAGGGTGGCACCTCTGCGTGGAATCACATATACTTATATATATATATATATGTGCTCTGCTCTTCCGGGTAGGGGGTGTGCATGCAGTGGGGACCAGCACCAGTACTCTATCCCCGGGGTTGAAAACTCGGGTCTTAGCACCCCGATTATAATCCTTTCTCTGAGCTTACTGGTGAAAATGGGGTGAGGGCACAGAGAGTTGAGACCCAGGGCAGGATTCACAATACTCTCTGACATCTGCATGCAACCCGGGCCAGAAGAATCTCTGGGTTATACTCTCCCTGGTCTTCTCCATAGCCAGATGTTCCCCCATTACATGTCCATGGGCCAGATCTAGCACCATCCTGAGAAAGGGTTTGGGGACCACTTGTTGTTCTACTTCATCCTCCCCGCGTTTTATTACCTGATGCAACAAATTATTTTTAAGAGCCATGTAGGGAAAAGACACCCCCGAATTAGGGTGCACCGGGTCCCCATCCATCACCTTAACGTTTTTTCTGGCTCCAAGGAGAGTGAAAACCCGTAGTTGCTCTGTACAGAAGTCCTCTCTCCGGACCTCTAAGTCAGGTACTACATTCTGTTCACTCTCACGGTCAGGGTCAGAGACATTTTCTGGGTCATTAGCCCCCAGCTGGAAGCTATGTTCCGGCTCCTCCGGCTCCCCAGCCATTACAGGAAAAGGAAGAGGGTCTCCTTCTTCCTCGGTCCTGCCACCAGTCTCCCCTTCCATTTGGCAAAAAGAGTGGAGCTCTTTCCTCCAAACTCTCTGTGCCTTCCCATATCTTCCAAAAATGGGGAAAATCTCTCCCCACTAGGGCTTCATGGAGCAGTGATGGTACCACCCCCACTGAATTTGTCACACTGCCCCAAGGGGTGTCAATCTCAACCACCGCCATCTGGTAGTCACGAGTGTCCCCATGGATGCAAATGATCCCGACAGTGCTAGGGTGTAACCTTGCAGGATTTATACAATTGCTTTTGACCAACGTTATCACACTACCCGAGTCAAGCAGTGCAGTGACTGGTTTCCCATCATTAGAAATTACACACATCTGCTTTTCCATGCAAAACCTGAACATGATGCTGTATATGCGACCTGTGCAAAAAGAGAAAGGCGTCTTTTCACATAAGTATAATTGCATTGCATGGGTTCATCATCCAGGGGACAATTGGCAGAAATATGGCCTAATACATGACATCGGTAGCACTGTATGTGCTCTATACCCAGTCCTCTCAAGGGTCCCCAAGACCTTCCTGGCTTCTTTGACCAGTCTCCAGGTCTAGAGCCCATAGTCTCTTTAACCGTAACAGTCTTATCAAACTTCCCCATGCCCTTGAACCTTGGAACATTCTTACTGGGTCCGCCAGGCAATCTTTCACCCCTAGATACATTGGAGTGGGGCGCAGACGCATTCAACAAGTCCTCAGCCGCCATGTATCTCTCCACGAGGTCCACAAGTTGGTTGGCAGTTTTGGAATCCCCATGAATCCCCATGACTGACCCATTTCCTCAAAGCAGGTGGACCAGGTCGAACATCTGCGAGCGGGGGTGGCTTGTCAATGTGGTAGGTCCACTGATGCACCCTTTGGGCCCGGACTGCCATGTTGACCCCTAGGCGAGCGAGTAACTCTGCCTTTAGAGTCTCATAGTCCTGGGCCTTGTCTGGTTCCAGATCAAAATAGGCTTTTTCGGGTTCACAGGTCAAGAATGGTGCTAACAGTCCCGCCCAATGTTCTTTTGGCCATCCTTTGCAAAGAGCGACTCTTTCATAAGTCGTGAGATATGCCTCCACGTCATCTGCAGGTGTCATCTTCTGCATGTTGTAAGAGGCGCGTACCAACTTTGGTTCCAGTGTCACGGGAGGTGCGAGCCCCTTTTTTAACTCCAGCAGGGCCTGCGATAGCCTGGCGACTCTCCTCTCGCTGAGCTGCAGCGGCCTCTGTGACCTAGTGGTTGGTTTCCCGCTGAGCTGCATTGGCTTGCAGCAGGGCCTTCAACATCTCCTCCATCTTGGAAAGTTGCCCGCTGAACTCCACCACGCGTGGGAGATTAGCTCGTGTGGATCACCTTTCCTGGGAAGAAGGCAGCTTGTAGGCAAACTTAAAATCTGGCTGGTCGCCAGGTTTATTTTGGAAAAAAGTTGCAGTTTATAAAACAAAAAATAAAAACCGCAGAGGTGATCAAATACCACCAAAAGAAAGCTCTATTTGTGGGGGAAAAAAAGACATAAATGTTATTGCATGATACCCGCAATTGTCAGTTAAAGTAAAGCAGTGCCGCATCTCAAAAAATGGCCTGGTTATAAAGAAGGGGTCAATATTTTCCGGAGGTCAAGTGGTTAAAGATATGTCTTTATATTGTTGTTTTTCAGGCTTTATGGCCAGATACATGATAACTGGTACTGAACAATTTTTTTCCTTTTTTTGAGGATATGATGTTTGTTCATGACTCAGAATCATCCTCTATTCTAATTGAAGCTGTGCTGACCACTTGCACTGTTGCATAACAATCTTTGTTGTTGTCGACTGTAGTTGTCATGTTTTGTACAACTTTTGAAAATGAATACAAATGATTTTCCAAAAAAAAAAGAAATTGCACACAAACCTATTTAGGTCTATAACCAACCTAAACAGGTTGGGTGCACTACGAGGAAAGATTAAAAGGAACTGAATTTATTCTCTCTTGAAAAGAGAAGATTAACCACTTAACGTGAATCGCCATATATATACGGTGGCTCCTTTAAGTGGAGGTATCGGGATATAGCCTACAACTGCAGGCTATATCCCGGTACCATTTTTTAGATCGGGTGGTCGGCTATCTGGCGATAACGGGCGATCCGGCTCGGGAGCCGCTCTGACGTTATCCCCGGCTTACGCCGCTCTTCTCCACCCTCCTGTCCCACCGGGAGACGGGAGCTACAATCTGGCGCGTCCGTCAGCTAGAAGAAGACCTGAAGGAAGCCAGAATCGGATCAGATCGGGTCTCCTTCGTCAAATTCCGGAAGCAGCGTCACAACCGGTTTTAAAAATATGACAGTATTCAGAATCGCTGTTATTGGCGATCTGAATACTGTGAAGTTTAAAGGAGGTATTTTTAGACCCCCCCATCCCTCCATAAAGAGTACCTGTCACCGCCTATTACTATCACAAGGGATGTTTACATTCCTTGTGATAGCAATAAAAGTGATCAGATTTTTTTTTTTTTTTAAAGGAATAGTGCTAAAAAAAAATACATGAAAACATTTTTTTTAACCACTTGGCTCGATATCGCAAACCGCCGTCATACGACGACGGCTGCGACATCGCGCACTGTGAGCACGCGCCGCCAAAGATGCGCCTGCACGCTCACTGTGCTCGGGGGGGTCCAGGGAGCGGGTGCGGCAGACTCGATCGCCGCCGGCTACCCGCGATGCCCCCCCTGCATTGAAAGAACGGAGGTCCGTGTAAGTAAACACGGACCTCCGTTCTGTGAGAGGGGGAAGGGCTGTGATCACAGCCTTCCTCTACATGGAAGGTGTGATCACTTCCCTTCCCCAGCTAGGGCAGCCCACACACAGTAAGAACACGCCCAGGGAACACAGTTAACCCTTAGAAAGCCCCCTGCAGGTTAACCCCTTCACTGCCAATGGCATTTACACAGTAATCAGTGCATTTTTAAAGCACTGATCGCTGTATAAATGCCAATGGTCCCAAAAAAGTGTCAAAATGGTCCGACATGTCTGCCCCAATATCGCAGTACCACTAGATCGCCGCCATTACTAGTAAAAAATAAAAAAAATAAATAAAAACCCCAGAAATGAATTCTCATCATCCGTAAACGTGGCCACTTTTGCACAAACCAATCAATAAACGCCAATTGCGATTTTTTTTTTATCACATGAGGAAGAATATAAATCGGCCAAAACCGATGAAAAAAAATTTTTTTTTGTATTTTTTTTTTTTTGGATTTGTATTTTAGCAAAAAGTAAGAATTTTTTTTTTTTTTTTGCAAAATTGTCGCTCTTCTTTTGTTTATAGCGGCGATCAGAAATGACACAGCGATGATCAAATACCACCAATTTCACATCCATGTGTTCAGGGGAATCTGGGATTTGCCAAAAAGTTGAGATTCACCAGATCAGTAAAATACAATTCTATTACTACAATACTACGACACTCAATTTCCAATTGGTAAAGTTTACCTTTAGCAAAAACGTTTTTTTGGATAAAGTGGCAAGATTCACTCTTTCTAACTGACCCGGTGGCCAAGTTGACTTTGCTTCTCACCAAAGAGATTTTCCTTCACTTCCTGTTGTGTCTCCAGGGCAAGAAGTGATGGGAAATCTCCTAAACAGGGGTTAGAAAAAAAACTATAATTGTTTTAAAGCCATTGTAAACCTATTTTTTTAAAAAAAATAGCAAATACCATACTTACCTGCTCTGTGTAATGGTTTTGCACAGAGCAGCTCGATCCTCCTCTTCTCAGGTCCCCCGCTGGCACTCCTGGCTCCTCGCCCTCAGGCAAGTGCCCCCATAATTGCAAGAAAATGAGAAAATGTACAAGAAGAGGTGGAAGAGGTGTAAAGAAAAGTCAAAAGAGGGACATTAAGACCTGTGTAATTCTACAATCAAAATGTATAATCTCTCACATTAAGTGTTCACTGACACTGAACTTGATCTTCTTAGGGTCTCATTTTGCTCATAGTTAGGTTGAAAGAAGACAAAAGTCCATCTAGTTCAACCAATAAAAAGGGGGAAAAATACAATCCTATATACACCATCCCATACCCACAGTTGATCCAGAGGAGGAAAAAAAAACCCAGCAAAGCGTGATCCAATTTACTAAAGCAGGGGAAAAAAATCCTTCCTGATCCATGAGAGGCAATCAGATATTCCCTGGACCAACTTTACCTATAAATATCAGTATCCAGTTATACTATGGACATTTAGGAAAAAATACAGACCTTTTTTAAAGCAATCTACTGAGCTGGCCAAAACCACCTCTGGGGGAACTTATTCCACATTTTCACAGCTCTTACTGCAAAGAAACCTTTCTGTATTTATAGATGAAATCTCTTTTCCTCCAGATGTAAAGAGTGTCCCTTTATCCTCTGTGATGACCTTAAAGTGAATAACTCAACACCAAGTTCACTATATGGAGCCCTGCATTTGTTGGTTACACGTAAAAACATTTTTTTTTTTTTGCTAGAAAATTACTTAGAACCCCCAAACATTATATATATATATATATATATATATATATATTCAAACACCCTAGAGAATAAAATGGCGATTGTTGCAATACTTTTTGTCACACGGTATTTGCGCAGCTGTCTTTCAATTGCAATTTTTTTGGAAAAATTTCACTTTTTTGAGTTAAAAAATAAGACAACAGTAAAGTTAGCCCAATATTTTTGTATATTGTGAAAGAGGATGTTATGCTGAGTAAATAGATACCATACATGTTACGGCTGAAAATTGCGCACACTTGTGGAATGGCGACAAACTCCGGTACTTAAAAATCTCCATAGGTGACGCTTTAAAAATGTTTAACTTGTTACCAGGTTAGAGGTGCAGAGGAGATCTTTTGCTAGAATTATTGCTCACACTCGTCATACCTCACGAGTGTGCTTTGAACACCGTTTCTATATGCGGGTGCGACCTACGTATGTGTTTTCTTTGATGTGCGAGCTTGCGGGGACAGTGGCACTTTAACTACTTCAGCCCCGGAAGGATTTCACACTTTAGGACCAGAGCACTTTTTGCGATTCGGCACTGCATCGCTTTAACTGACAATTGCGCGGTCGTGCGACGTTGTACCCAAACTAAATTTGCGTCCTTTTTTTCCCGCAAATAGTGCTGTACTGAACTCTGCATTTCCCCAAGCCTAGAATTCTGGATTGTTAAACTTTCTGAACCTTCAGAGATAAAGAATAAATAAATAATAATAATAATCTCTGTACACCTTTTTCAGAGAACTGAAAATTTTCTATAAAAGAAAAATTGGCAGATTTTCTTCTCTTCGCTCATCCCGGTTTATAAAAATGCCCTGCTCTGTAATTAGAATTAATGTCATTCCTTAAAGTTCATCTGCGGCGGGGAAGACGGCCCGTCATGTGGAAATAATTTCCTGTTATGTTAAAACGTGTTAAAAATTTGTCCTGACATCTTCCTTGTAATGAGATGAAGATACGATTAGATGAATATTTCCGAGGACCTGAAGGCATTTTATGAGAAATACACGATGAGTTTTCTGTTTCATTGGACTAACTCGCAAAGAGGAAACACAAATGTTTTATTCCTGAACAGAGGCATTAAATACCCAGATAATATGCAATAACCCTTCCTTCCCCCTCAAGAAAATTCCTATAGAAATGGCATTGTGAATCTTTGTTTCAATATTTTATGTGGTACTTATGATTGCATACAGTTTATTATATACACTATATTGTCAAAAGTATTGGGACACCTGCCTTTACACACGCATGAGCTTAAATGGCATCCCAGTCTTAGACCCCATACACTCTATACAACATTTGTTGTCTGATTTCCTTTAAACCATGTAGTGTATGGGACTGCCTGATTGCATACAAATTGAAACTCTTAAGGTTTTACCTCATATTATATGGTTTTGGTAAATCTAAAGGAAAACAATCTAAGGAAAATTGTATAGTATGTATCCATCTGTAAGTATGCATATTATATATATACACACAGTATCTCACAAAAGTGAGTACACCCCTCATATTTTTGTAAATATTTTATTCTATCTTTTCATGTGACAACACTGAAGAAATGACACTTTGCTACAATGTAAAGTAGTGACTTTTGTTTCCAGCGGTTTAGACATTAATGGCTGTGTGTTGAGTTATTTTGAGGGGACAGCAAATTTACACTGTTATACAAGCTGTTCACTCACTACTTTACATTGTAGCAAAGTGTAATTTCTTCAGTGTTGTCACATGAAAAAATATAATAAAATATTTACAAAAATGTGAGGGGTGTACTCACTTTTGTGAGATACTGTAAATATACACTATATTGTGAAAAGTATTGGGACGCCTGCCTTTACACACTGTAAGGGATTAACTCTTGTGGGGATCAGCTTCCCTGGGATGAAGACAGTTCAGACAGCGGTTTCTTAAAATCTGGCTTGCAGCCAGGTTTATTGATAAAATGTGGCAGGTAAAAATAAACAAAACAGCAAAGTAAATCCTTGCCTCTCCAGCTCTAACTAAACATCAGCATTCCTTACTGAGCGGTGTAGGGCTTCTTCCAGACACCCACAAAAAAAAGTTATTGCAAACTTTTTCTTTAGTCCAAAAGCCAAAGCTCAGTGTGTAAGCTTTCTCTGGCTGATCGCTTTTAGAGTCCCAGGGCAGAGCAAACTTTGCTCTCTTCCTGGTTCATTTAACCACTTCCTTACTGGGCACCTTACTCCCCTCCTGCCTGGACCAATTTTCAGTTTTCAGCGCTGTCACTCTTTGAATGACAATTGCGCGGTCGTGCGACGTTGTACCCAAACAAAATTGGCGTCCTTTTTTTGCCAGAAATAGAGCTTTCTTTATTTGATCACCTCTGCGGTTTTTATTTTTTGCGCTATAAACAAATAAAGAGCGCCGATTTTGAAAAAAGAACAATATTTTTTACTTTTTGCTATACTAAATATCCAAAAATAAAAAAACGAATTTATTCACCAGTTTAGACCGATATATATTCTTCTACATATTTTTGGTAAAAAAAAAATCGCAATCGGTGTATATTGATTGGGTTGTGCAAAAGTTATAGCGTCTACAAACTATGGACATTGGTTTATGGCGTTTTTATTTATTTTTATTTTTTTACTGGTAATGGCAGTGATCTGCGATTTTTATTGGGACTGCGATATTGCAGCAGACATGTCGGACGTTTCTGACACTTTTTTTGGGACCAATGACATTTATACAGCGATCAGATCTAAAAATAGACACTGATTACTGTATGAATGTCATTGGCAAGGAAAGATTAACACTAAGGGGCCAGTGAAGGGGTTAAATGTGTTCCCTGGGTGTGTTCTAACTGTGGGGGGGCAGGGTTGGCAGGGGCATGACAGATCTAACTGATCCCAGTGACTTGGATCAGTAGATCTGGCATGCCCCCCCCCTCACAGAATGGGGAACCGCCATGTTTACATCGGCAGTTCCCCGTTCCAGCTCTCTGTGGTCAGATCATGGGAAGTGATTAAACAACACCAGAGAGTGGACACCAGTGGACCACAAAATCCGGTCCGGAACCAGCCCTGCCAAGGTGGCTGGCAAAAGCTGGATTGAATTCCACCTTGGTCCACTCCAAATGAACGCAAACGAAAGGACACATATGGTCCATCTATGACATCCCTGCATACTGTCACAACGCGCATGAACTTTAATGGCATCCCAGTCTTAGTCCGTAGGGTTCAATATTGAGTTGGTCCACTCTTTGCAACTATAACAGCTTCAACTCTTCTGGGAAGGTTGTCCACAAGGTTTAGGAGTGTCTTTGGGAATGTTTGACCTTTCTTCCAGAAGCACATTTGTGAGGTCAGGAACCAATGTTGGATGAGAAGGCCTGGCTTGCAGTCTCTGCTCTAATTGACCCCAATGGTATTCTATCGGGTTGAGGTCAGGACTCTGTGCAGGCCAGTCAAGTTCCTCCACCCCAAAGTTGCTCATCCATGTCTTTATGGACCTTAATTTGTGCACTGGTCCAAATCATTTGGGGGAGGGGAGATTATGGTGTGGGTTTTTTTTTCAGGGGTTGGGCTTGACCCCTTAGTTCCAGTGAAGGGAACTCTTAAGGTGTCAGCATACCAAGACTTTTTGGACTATTTCATGCTCCCAACTTCGTGGGAACAGTTTGGGGATGGCCCCTTCTTGTTCCAATATGACTGTGCACCAGTGCACAAAGAAAGGTCCATAAAGACATGGATGAGCAAGTCTGGGGTGGAGGAACCTGACTGGCCTGCACAGAGTCCTGACCTCAACCTGATAGAACACCTTTGGGATGAATTAGAGCGGAGACTGCAAGCCAGGTCTTCTTGTCCATCATCAGTGCCTGACCACACAAATTCGCTTCTGGAAGAATCGTCCCATAGGCACACTCCTAAACCTTGTGGACAGCCTTTCCAGAAGAGTTGAAGCTGTTATAGCTGCAAAGGGGGGGGGGGGGCAACTCAATATTGAACCCTACGGGCTAAGACTAGGATGCCATTAAACTTCATGTGTGTGTAAAGGCAGGTGTCCCAATAATTTTGACCATATAGTGTATGTGTCACATTTGTCCAACTAATCTTTTTTTAAATAGTTTCCTATGTGTATGTGGGAAACCTAGGCGACACACACACCATCCACAATCCTGCCAGCCAATGCCAAACAATTTACAGTATATGCTAAAACTTCATCCCTAGAGCAAGCAATTGGTTCTTTCACACGATCTAATGCCAACCGTGGATGTTGGGTTTGATTGTGGAGGAGTAGTATGTGACAACGTAAGAAGAAAATGCTGCAGAAAACTTCAACTTTATTTTTTTACTTTCTTCTCCAGGAGAGTACGGCGATGTGTGCCGTGGTCGCCTTTGTCTACCCGGAAAACGAGAGATAGCCGTGTGTATCCGCACACTGCGCTCAGGGAGTGGAGACAAGGAACGTGGGGAGTTTCTCAGTGAAGCAAGCATCATGGGACAGTTTGACCACCCCAATGTCGTGCGCCTCGAAGGGGCTGTGACCCGCAGTCGCCCCATAATGATCCTTACAGAGTACATGGAGAATGGGGCACTGGATGCATATCTTCGAGTGAGTGTGCAGGAGGAGGTTTCTGCTGTGCCTGCATTGGAAACATCTTTCTAAAATACAACCTTCACTCTCCTACCTACCCTGCCCTTTAAACACATACAGGGTAACAGAAACCCTAAAATACTTACCTTGGTTGAAGAAACATGTGCTTTGGAGCACCATAGTGGCTGGTTGGGTGACCAAATTCCCAGACATCTGTATTCTGCTGAGAGGGAAGATGTGATATCAGATTGGCCGATCCTCCTATTCAGCAAAGATCATGTGACCAAATGTCTATATGCCTAAAGCTGGCCATACATTATACTAGGGCTCAAAATGTCAAGTCCTGAGCTACTAGCCAGGCCTTAAGGGTTACTCACCACCAGTTGCCCCACCCAACCCCTACCATGCCCCTCCCCTAACCCCGCCCCTAAACACGCCCTCATAAATTCTCACTGAAATTACACTTAAATGTTGTTTGCAGAATTAAGGTACAAAAATAAATATTAACAACAACTTTATCAGTGCCCATCAGTGCAGCCTCACCAGTGTCCATCAATGCAGCATGACCTGTGCCGATCAAAGCAGCATGACCTGTACCCATCAGTGCAGCATAACCAGTGCAGCATAACTAGTGCCCATCAATGCAGCCTGACCTGTGCCCATCAATGCAGCCTGACCTGTGGCCATCAATGCAGCCTGACCTGTGGCCATCAATGCAGCGCAACCAGTGCCCATCAATGCAGCCTCATCTGTGCCTATCAATGCAGCGCAACCAGTGCCCATCAATGCAGTCTCACCTCTGCCCATCAGTGCAGCATAACCAGTGCCCATCAATGCAGCATGGCCTGTGTCTATCAATGCAGCATAACCAGTGCCCATAAATGCAGCGTGATATGTACCCATAATGCAGCCTGACATGCCCCCATAATGCAGCCTGACGTCCCCCTATAATGCAGCCTGAAGTGCCCCCATAATGCAGTCTGACGTGCCCCCATAATGCAGCCTGAAGTGCCCCCATAATGCAGCCTGACGTGCCCCCATAATGCAGCCTGAAGTGCCCCCATAATGCAGCCTGACCTGAGGAGAGAAGAAGAGGAGAGCTGGGGATTGCAGCTTTAATTTCTGCGGTATTCCTGGAGCTTACCGTCACACAGTCCCACCTCCTGGCCCGGTGATAACGTCACACGTACCGCCATTGGACAATTGGACAGGTGTTCTGTCTATTAAAGGCCAGGAGGCGGGACTGTGCGACGGTGAGCTCCGGGGGCACTGGGAGAATTCTAATGAAAGCTGCAGTCCCCACTCTCTGCAATCCCCGCTCTCTGATGAACCGGCCAGCTGGTCGGCTCGCCTCTCCCTCACCTCTCTCTTCCCCTGGCTGGGAGAATGGCTGGTGGAGTTTAATGTGAGGCAGCCCACGCTTGCCAGCCCTCATTTTTCACTCGCAAAATGCAAGTAGGCGAGTGTAAAATTTGAGGACTGCATTATACAATGGTCTTATTCAATTTCCATTAGAGCCGGTTCACACAGGGGCGATCCGACTTCAGGGGGACTCAAAGACGCCCCGCACAGCGTGACTTCAATGTGGCTTGCAAACTACTTCTGTAATAGAAGTCAATGCAAGTTGCCTGAAGTTGCCCCCAAAGTAGTACAGGAGCCTTTTTCTAAGTTGGAGCGACTCCATTGCACTGCATGGACCGCGACTGTCGCCTGACAAGTCGCCCCTGTGTGAACCGACTCTTAGATTTACCTTCAACTATGTAGTGCAGGGTTTCCCAACCAGGGCTCTGTGGAACCCTAGGGTTCCTCCAGAAGTTGCTAGGGGTTCCTTGAGCAATGGTCAATTTCTACCTCTCAGATAAGTTCCTACTGACACTATTGATCTATTTAGCTATCTGTAAGGGGGTAATTCTTCCCAATTACCACAAGTGTAAGGAGTATTTTTTCCACTGACCATCACACTAATGTATAATGAGTTGTAGATATAGTCATTTTTAGCAGGGTTTCCCTGAGATTGGAAACTTATTTCAAGGGTTCCTTTATATTAAAAAGGTTGAGAAAGGCTGATGTAGTGCAAGGGTCTGCCTGATTGCATACAAATTAAAACCGTTTAGGTGTGCCCTCCATATTATATGGTTTTGGTAAATCTAAAGGAAAGCTGTACAAGAAAATTGTATAATGTATGGCCAGCCTTACCCTGGTTTCTCCAACCCAGAGAACATTAAATAGACTATACTAGCCCTAGATGTCCTCGGATAGAGACAGCGAGAGATATAGATACTGGGGAGAGAGAGAGAGAGAAAGATAGAGAGAGGGAAGGGATAGATAGATAGATAGATAGATAGATAGATAGATAGATAGATAGATAGATAGATAGATAGATAGATAGATAGATAGATACTGCAGAGAGAAAAATAGAGAGAGAGAGAAAGATAGATAGATAGATAGATAGATAGATAGATAGATAGATAGATAGATAGATACTGCAGAGAGAAAAATAGAGATAGATAGATAGATAGATAGATAGATAGATAGATAGATAGATAGATAGATGGATAGATAGATATAGAGAGGGAGGAGAGATATAGACAGAGAGATTTGGAACATTATAGTACATTTTATGTGACCATCCATCCTCTCTTCTCTCCCAGCAATGTGAGGGTGGTCTGTCGGCCCTGCAGATTGTCTCCATGCTTCGCGGAGTGGCGTCCGGCATGCGTTACCTTTCAGAAAGAAGTTACGTTCACAGGAATCTGGCTGCTCGTAGCATCTTGGTGAACGGCCAGCTGGTGTGTAAAGTGTCTGGCTTACGTGGGCCTGGAGATGTGGTAAGCTACTTACTTTGTCAGGTTTTCATGGATATCTGTGTCTTCACTGGTGGGATCTTCCTTCTCTTTTTGTGACCACACAGGAAGAGAAGGGAAATCTACCAAGTGGGTGCACAGACATCATTAAAAACCTGACAGAGGTTCTAAACCATCCACACTCTACTAATCATCTGTTGCTGTGTCTCCATAGGAGAGATTCATCCCATTTCATGTGTGTTTATATTGTTTTGTCATATCAAATCTAACCATTTCTTAGAAGAATGATTGAAGGTTGAGTTCTCTGTCCCCGTAATGGAAGTCATCTGCTACTTTGTTTCAGGTTGGCAGACAGTCATTACGTTGGATGGCACCTGAAGCTCATCAGCAAAGGAAATTCTCCAGCTCTAGTGATGTATGGAGCTATGGGATCGTCATGTGGGAAGTGGCATCCTATGGAGAAAGGCCATACTGGGACATGAGCAACCAGGAGGTGACTGAGCACTAATTGGTTAAGAATTGTCTGTTACACCACCTACCTCAATGTCACTTACATTAGTGGATAAATTATATCCCAGTAAATTACTGTTTTCTGTGGGAGTTGTATACATGGGACAGATCCTCTATGTTAGCCTTTCTTAACCTTTTATCCCCAGAGGAACCATTTCCATATTTTTCTTGCCTTAGAGAAACTGCTGAAAATGATATCTACAACTTCTATTATATCAATGTGATCCCTGCGAGAGGTGTCCTTTTGCATTTGTGGTCAGTGCAGAACGGCCCTCCATTTCTGGTTATTGGCAGATGCGATCAGTGAAATTGTGTTCAGTGCTAAAAGGCCCCTCTTACATTCACAATCAGTGGGATGTTGTCTTCACATACCTCAGTGAACAGATAGATATGTGCCAGGTTACAGTGTGGTCAGTGGGAAGAATTCCCCTTATATTTGGTGGTCAGTGGGAAGAATGCCCTTTACATTTGTGGTCAGTAGGAATAATGCTCCTTACATTGAAGATCAATAGAGGGATTGCTGATTGTATTGGTGGTCAGTGGGAAGAATGATGCTTACATTGGGGGCCAATGGAAAGAATACTCCTTAAATTTGGGGTCAAAAGCAAGAAGGCCCCTTACATTGGTGGTAAGTGGGAAAAATGCCTCTTACATTGGGGGTCAGTGGGAAGACTGCACCTTACATTGGGGGTCAGTGGGAAGAATGTCCCTTACATTTGGGGTCAGTGACAAGAATGTCCCTTACATTGGGGGTCAATAGAAAGAACCCCCCCCCTACATTGGTGGTCAGTGGGAAGAAGGCACCTCACATTGGTGGTCAGTGGGAATAATGTCCCTTACTTTGGGGGGTCATTGGGAAGAATGTCCCTTACATTGGGGTTCAGTGGGAAGGATGCCCCCTACATTGGGAGTCAGTAGGAAGAATGCCCCTTAGATTGGGGGTCAATGGAAATAACTCCCCCCTACATTGGTGGTCAGTGGGAAGAAGGCACCTCACATTGGTGGTCAGTGGGAAGAATACACCTTACATTAGGGGTCAATGGGAAGAACTCTCCCTACATTGGGGGCCAGTGAGGAGAATGCCCCTTACACGTTGGGTATGGGAGGAATGCTCCATGTGTTGGGGTCAATGAAAGAAATGCCACCCCTCCTTACAGATGGCTAAAGGGATCATCGTGTCAGTGGTTAATTTTTGTTGTTTCCATACCTTTCTGCAGGGCTCTGTTATTTACCACTGTTATGTGCTCTCAGTAGGTGGGAGATGGTGTGTGAAGCCAGGTAACTGGCAGGGCATCAATCTCAGGCGACCTCAGACTCACAAGAAGAAACTTGTCATCATAGAATAATGGGGGCTGCCATTGCTAACCGCTCATTCTGAAAAATGCTAATTCAGATTGGCTTGCAATGCACAAGAACATGCTAAAAAATAGACAGACGCCATTTTAAAGGAGCGCACCACAACACACAGTAGCTTGTTGTGGTGCGCTGCAATGTATATGTGTTGGGGCTGTGTTGCCTCAGGGTGAGTCAGGGTGACAATGTACTCTCACTCTAATTTTTTTATTTTACTTTTTTTTGTTAATTTTTTATTACTTGAAGACAAAATTATGAGTCTATTGATTGGGTTTTTCTTGTAGCACACAAAATTGCCCAATTTACTTGAGTAGGGTTTGCAGACTTCAAGCAAGATTCACTCATAATTAATTACAATGTTAAAGCTTATCTGAGGTTTTAATGGTTGGGTCTTCATGTAATTTAATCCTCTCTACTCTCCTCAGGTGCTGGATGCCATTGAGCAGGAATACCGTCTTCCTCCGCCCCCTGACTGCCCCAGCTCCCTCCACCTCTTAATGTTAGACTGCTGGCAGCGGGACCGTTCTCAGAGGCTGCGTTTTGAACAGATTGTCAGCTCTTTGGATCGGATGATTAGAAACCCCAATTGTTTAAGAACTGTAGGAGTTTCAACTACCAGGTGAGTTATGACGTATGTTGAAATTACATATGATGCAAGTAAAGTCTGAATGCATGTATAAGTTTACTTCTATGGTATGTTCTATTGCCAGAACATCATGGCATGTATACAATTATTTAGACTTTATATTTTAAAATACATTTTCCCTTCTCAAATGGAGATATTTCCTTGAGGTCAAACTTTACCTGGATGATCAGCTTATCTACAAATGTTTGTAGAGTTCAAGGGTGCCCAATTAAAATTCACGGAGGTCCGGTAAGTAAAATTGTCTTCCAGCGGAGGTCCGAGTTTCATGTTTGTCCTATGACTCAGGTTCTTCACATCACAACCTCCCGTACACATCAAAGTTCCTTCCCCCCCCCCCCTCCCTCCGTTTGCAGGGCCCGAACATACTGGCCCTTATGGTAAAATGCACACTGTGTCCTTTTTTTTCTTTCAAATGTATTTAAATGTCAAAATTAAATTTCATTCATTTTTATGCACCACAGCTCAGTTGCGATGAATAGAAACAGACTGTATATGGAGCCTTCTGGTGAGCAACAGTCCGTTGCAGAAAAATGCACACAGTATGCATTTCACACTGCATTGCTCAGAACCCAAGAACAGGGCACATAGAGGAGACCTGCAATCTTCTACTGCAGAAAAACATATATCTCTGCACAAGTGTGAACCAGCCCTTACATCAGTGCCTTCCCCTCTTCACATCACAGTCCCCCCTTCACATCCTTCCTAGACCCTCCTTCACAACAAATCCCCCCAATTAACATCACAGTCTCACTTTACATCACAGGCCCCCCTGTCACAGACCCCCTATCACATATTGCCCCCATCACAGACCCTCCCACCCCCGTCACAGATTGCCCCCCATCACATTACTAATCCGGGGGGGCAGTAATTACTTATTACTCAAGGAAACCCCAGCAACCTCTGGAGAAACCCTAGAGTTCCACTGAACCCTGGTTAAAAAGGGCTGCACGACATGGTTCAATTAGTGCCTTTCAGTCCTATACCCAGGTTATATTCTTGACTGTTGTTGCTGGCCAAGCGCAATAGTGAAGCATTGGTGTCAGTGGGTACTTATCTGAAAGGCAGAAATTGCTCATTACTCAAGGAAACCCTAGCTACCTCTGGAGGAACCCTAGTTGATAAAGGCTATACTAGATTGTTGATTTAATCTTCTTTCCATAAACCCAGGTCTTGTTTTTTGATGTTGTTGTTGGCTAAGTGCAACAGTGAAGCATAACATACCACCCCTGCCAAAAAAAAATCATAACAGTCAAATCAAAAGATCTATATTTAGATATACAGTATCTCACAAAAGTGAGTACACCCCTCATATTTTTGTAAATATTTTATTCTATCTTTTTATGTGACAACACCGAAGAAATGACACTTTGCTACAATGTAAAGTAGAGAGTGTACAGCTTGTATAACAGTGTAAATTTGTTGTCCCCTCAAAATAACTCAATATACAGCAATTAATGTCTAAGCCACTGGCAACAAAAGTGAGTACACCCCTAAGTGAAAACAAAAGTGGAAATTTTCCCTCCCCGGTGTCATGTGACTCATTAGTGTTACAGGGTCTCAGGTGTGACTGAGAAGCAGTTGTGTTAAATTTGGTGTTATCGCTCTCACTCTCTCATACTGGTCACTGGAAGTTCAACATGGCACCTCATGGCAAAAAACTCTCTGAGGTTCTGAAAAAAAGAATTGTTGCTCTACATAAAGATGGCCTAGGCTATAAGAAGATTGCCAAAACTCTGAAACTGAGCTGCAGCACAGTGACCAAGACCATACAGTGGGTTAACAGGACAGGTTCCACTCAGAACAGGCCTTGCCATGGTCGACCAAAGAAGTTGAGTGCACGTGCTCAGCGTCATATACAGAGGTTGTCTTTGGAAAATAGATGTATGAGTGCTGCCAGCATTGCTGCAGAGGTTGAAGGGGTGGGGGTCAGCCTGTCAGTGCTCAGACCATACGCCGCACACTGCATCAAACTGGTCTGTATGGCTTTTGTCCCAGAAGGAAGCATCTTCTAAAGACGATGCACAAGAAAGTCCGCAATAGGTTTGCTGAAGACAAGCAGATTAAGGACATGGATTACTGGAACCATGTTCTGTGATCTGATGAGACCAAGATAAACTCATTTGGTTTAGATGGTGTCAAGCGTGTGAGGCAGCAACCAGGTGAGGATTACAAAGACAAGTGTGTCTTAACTACAGTCAAGCTTGGTGGGGGGAGTGTCATTGTCTGGGACTGCATGAGTGCTGCCGGCACTGGGGAGCTACAGTTCATTGAGGGGGAGGAGCTGCAGGGGCTGCTAAAAGTTAATTTTGAAAGGTTGTCAAGGAAAGAAACTTGTAATACCCAGGCCTTCTTTGATTTTCTTTTTGGCGGGTTAAGGGGTCTTTGGAAAGGTGAGATGGTTACAAATCGGGGGTCCATCTGATGGTAAGGAATGGGCCAAAATAGCCAATTCTGGAGCTGACCGATATTAAAGTCTTGTTTTTTTTTTGTTGTTTAAAAATAACAAACATGTTATTCTTATCTGCTCTGTGTAATGGTTTTGCACAGAGCAGCCCAGATCCTCCTCTTCTCAGGTTCCCTGCTGGCTCTCCTTGCCCCTCCCTCCTGCTGAGTGCCCTGACAGCAAGTAGCTTGCTATGGGGGCACCCGAGCCTCTGCTCTGTGTGTCCATTCCGGCTCAGCCCCGCTCCCTCTTTCTCTTCATTGGCTCACTGGCTGATTGACAGCAGTGGGAGCCAATGGTACCCCCTGCTGTCTAAACCAATGAGGAGTGAGAGACCCAGGAGAGCCGAGGCTCCCATGCAACATTGCTGGATCGAGATGGGGCTCAGGTACTGTAAGCATTAGGGTGGCTGCTGCACACAGAAGGTTTTTTTATCTTAATGCGGAGAATGCAATAAGATAAAAAAAAACCTTCTGCCTAAAGGCTTCAGTAAAATCCACCCTTGTCCCCTGCCCAGGGCCTTTTTTAATGTTGATTGGAACCTGGGAAAACATTTTCTTGCGCATAACACCCCCCCCCCCATCCCCCCTTCAAAATTTCAAAATCAGTGTACTGAATCAGATCAAGCAGCAATTGCAATTGATTGTCAGAGGTTACAGTGTATCATTACCGCTCACTGCCTGGCTGCTAGAGGTTACATCACACATTATGGCTCACTGATTATTTGCTAGAGGTTACAGTATATGACTTCTGCTTGTTAATTGGTTGCTAGAGATTACTGAACATCAATACTGCTCACCAATATAAAGAGGAATTTCTACACTGACAACTATGTAATAGGAGCATTTACATGAACCACCAGTGTAAGGGAGAATATACAATGACCTCCATGTAGGGTGACACTTCGACACCAACCACCAATGTTGGGGGGATTTACACTGACCACCAATGTCAAGGGGGATTTACACTGACCACCAATGTAAAGGGGGATTTACACTGACCACCAGTGTAAGGGCAATTCTGCACTTACCACCAATGTAAAGGTAAATGTTGTCAGGGCTGGGCTCAGCTCTCCATTCCCAGAGCAAGCTGCACACCTGAGGGTTAATTGCCAGTTTCAGCTTTCACCTGATGTCCTTATCCTGCTCGTTTAGCCAGCTCTCCTAGCTATATAACCTGCCTGGTTTAGATCTCAGATACCTTCGCCTGGTCAACATCTCTGGATGAATCTCTGCTGTGTTTTCCTGTGAAAGTCTTTTGCCTGTTTGACGTTCCTTCTGGTTCCTGGATTAAAGACTCTGCTCGGCTGACTTCCCTTCTGGCTACTGAACCTGCATGCTGTTTGTTTGACCTCGCTAATCTCAAGATCCCTGTTCGCTGGCTTGCTTCAACCATCCGCTCTGGCTACTGAACCTTGGCTATGTTTTGACTTTGTTTGCTCTGTTTGTTCTATTTTACCATTTGTATTAAATAGTGTGATTTTTACTGCACTTCTGTCTCAGTCTGATTCATGGTTCCTGACAGTGGGCGAAGGCCATGAATTCAGAAGATGCAGTCAATCCACTTGCTGGTAATATTTTTTCTAGATTGGATGAGCAGGATCAACGCATGGATCAGTTTGCCATAGTATTACAGACCCTCCTGAATCACACTGCTCACCTGGTTCCTCCTACGGTGGCTGTTCCAGCACAACCTGTGTTGCAGGCCATTCCTGCTGATGCTCAAGTCTCTGTGCAGGCACTGCCTCAAATATACAAGGGGTAGGTCTGGTTCCGCTCCACTTGCCCAGTGATTTGGGAGTGATCCAGTTCAATGCAGAGGGTTTCTCAACCAAGTTGGGATATACTTTGAGATGCTGCCCCAGGCGTTCCCCATGGACAGAAGCAAAGTAGGCTTTGTGATTCCTTTGCTTTCTGACAGAGCCTTGGCCTGGGCAAACCCTCTATGGGAGACGCAAAAACTCATTGTCCAGAATTACCCAGAGTTTGTGGCCTCCTTTAAAAGGGTATTTGACGTTCCTGCACGCTCCACTACTGCTGCCAAAAGTCTCATGCCCATCAAGCAGGGTATGAGAACAGTTGCTGATTGAATTCCGTACTCTGGCAGCAGAGGTTTCTTGGAACATTGAGGCTCTCTTGGCTGCATTTTCTCATTGTCTCTCAGATACCATCAAAGATGAGATAGCAGCCAGAGACATACCCACTGAGCTGGAGAGGTTGGTCACATTTGCCATTCTCTTTGACTCCAGACTCAGAAAGAGACCTTCCTTTAAGGAGCCCCTGCGGAAGCCTCCTGTACGTTTGGCTCCAAGCTTTGTAATCCCCCCCCCCCCGTGCCTTCCTCACCTCCCATACATCCTGGTTCCGAGCCTGTCAGTGAATTATATCCCATGCAGATGGGCTTCACATGTCTCTCTGCGGATGAGAGAGCCTTTAGGAGGAGGGAGAGATTGTGCCTTTATTGTGGCCAGGCAGGTCACTTTTTGAAGTCTTGTCCTACCCGTCCAGGGGGACGCTTGCACCTGAGGTCCTGTAGGGGACAGACTATAGGTGGCACTGTTACATCCCCAGTCATCCGTAAGGATAAGTCCCCGGTTCCGGTTACCCTTTCTTGGTCTGAGTCATCCATCAAGATACAGGCTCTAATCGACTCTGGGGCTGCAGGCATGTTCATAGATAGTGCCTTTGTGTCTAAGCACTCGATTCCGCTGCAGCTTCGGGACTCTCCACTCACCATTGAGGCTATTGATGGGAGACCTCTACAGCCAGCCCATGTGACTCATGGGACTGCTCCATTGACTGTGGCCATAGGGGCTCTTTACCATAAGATAATCCAAATCCAAGTCATTTCCTCTCCTCATTTTCTGGTGGTTATTGGTTATCCTTGGTTACAGAGGCACAACCTCTCTTTTGATTGGTTTCATGCTGAGGTTCTTTCCTGGTCTCCATAGTGCAGTAAGACATGTTTTCAGAAAGTGGCTAAGGTCTTGTGTACCGCTTCACTCTTCTCCCTGCCGGAGAAATACCGCAAATTTAGCGATGTCTTTGATAAAGGTCAAGCCGGTAGTTTGCTTCCACACCGGTCGTATGATTGCGCAATTGACCTTCAACCTCATGCAATACCCTCTTGTGGCCGGGTTTACCCTTTGTCTGTTTGGGAGGGTTCATCCACAAATCCTTGTCTCCTGCTGGTGCTAGATTCTTCTTTGTGAAAAAGAAGAGTGGTGAACTGAGACCTTGTATCGATTATAGGGGTCTCAATCGCTTGACGATTAAGAATGCTTATCCGATTCTGTTGATTGCGGAATTATTTGACCGCCTCAAGGGAGCAACTGTTTTCACAAAGCTTGATCTGAGAGGAGCATACAAGGAGGAGGAGGAGTGGAAAACTGTGTTTAGTACCAGAACAGGCCATTACGAATACCTTGTAATGCCGTTTAGTCTTTGCAACACTCCGGAAGTTTTTCAGGAGTTTGACTATGTCCTTCGAGATTTGCTGCAGCAATGTGTGGTGGTGTATCTCGAGAATATCCTCATATATTCCAAGTCCCTAGAGGGCCGCCACACAGATGTCTGTCGTGTGCTTCAGAGGCTGAGAGATAATAACCTGTATTGTAAATTGGAGAAATGAGAGTTCCATCGTGAACAGGTTAGATTCCAGGGTTATGTCGTTTCCACTGCTGTTTTTTCGATGAACCCAGAGAAGCATTTCTACACTGGCCCCGGTCCGAGGGTTTACGTCCACTACAACGTTTTCTTGACTTTGCCAATTATTATCTGAAGTTTATTCCTAACTTCTCGTCTCTGGTCAAACCCATAAATGATATGACCAGAAAGGACGGTAACCCACAGAATTGGTCTCCGGAGTCCTTTAAGGCCTTTGAAACTCTCAAGGCTGCCTTTGTTTCTGCTCCTGTGTTGGCACATCTTGATCCTACGTGTATCCAGAAGTTTCGGAGTATTCCTCTGGCATACAGACAATGGTGTTCATTGCTTAACACGGGAACTCCCTCTAGTGCTTGTCTTTGGAAAAGACTGTAATTGCAGCCAGGATGATGCTTTGTGGGAGTTGTAGTGTGGAACGAGGAAATAGTCAGCAGACTTCTGGGAGGTGCAATGCATTGTAGGAGACTTATTTAAGGGGAAGGAGGAGCTAATAGCAGCCTCTTGGGATAGCGTGATCGATCACAGAGGAACCCTGCATGCTGCTGCCATCAGATTTAGGCCTGCAGCCTAAGCAAAGCGTCCCAGCTGACTGAAATCATCTGCAGGTGATACAGCTAGTGTTTGCTCTTCCGTTGTTCGCTCACTGTATTGCTGAACTATCCAAAGCTCATCTCTATCTGGATTAAAGCCGCATCAGCTACTGCAAGTCATATCTATCGATCAGGAGAGCTGCAAGGAGTGAAGCAGATGCTTTATACCTCCCAGGAGCAAACAGTCTACATGAACTGACGGTTCCAGCGTTCCCAGCATCATCGATTGAGTGCCGGATCATTTATCTTCATTCAGTCCCTTTCAGCCGATGAGCGGACTCAGTGCCCATACATAAGAGAACACATACTGTCTTTGGAGCATATCTTTATTGCCTTTTGGAATAGTTTATTTATACTGGATAGCAGTTGTGACTAATCTTATTCAAGAAGTCAGTGGAATTTAACCTATTTGTGCCTCGTCTTACTGATTAGAAGGACACAGTATTCATAGGTACCTAATTCTTATTGCCAGCCGAAGATTGCTTGGACATTTCAAGACAGGAGAACTGCAACTACATCTACCCATCTTCTCCTCAATCATATACTCAGGGCTATTGCTTGGCATCGTTTTACCTTCTAAGAACTCTTTATGCTAGAACAGGGGGAATAATATATAAGCCAATGTTATTTAGTGTGTTTGTTTAGCTATAGTTCAATTGCTAAATGATATAGTGTATTTGTACATTGTAGAATACTGTTAACAAGTTAAAATAGAATCCATTGAGTGGTACCAATTTATCCTTTGGTCATCGGTTTGAAATAGGGATTCACTGTACCATTTCATTTATCAAATTCCAGTAGACACTATCAAATTACCTCTTTCGCAAAGACTCATTAGGTATTGTTTAAGCTCAATTTGAGGAATTGCATTGTTTTCCATTATTGATATTGTTGGAGAATACAGGGAGTGGTAAAAATACACAAAACTTTTACTCGTTTTGTTTGCCAGAACCTTCAAGTTGACTACTTATGTGAAGAATTGTGCTATTTACTGTTTACAGTTGTTATTCTTTTCCTAGAAATAGGAGATAAAGGTAAACCTTTCTAACTCTACCTGTGTTGTGGTCTCCATTACTAAAACAGAGTTATTGATCATAAAAACGTGCAATATGAGTGAACCAAGAGTGTCAGGGGTGGTGGAGGACCGTCTGAATGAGGAGATCCAAGGGGGAATTGATTCTTTCAGCAACCCTCAAGAGGGCAGCGCTACATACGTTACCCTTGAGGTTGATGCATCTGAGACTGGAGTTGGTGCCCTTATGTCTCAGCGTCCCACCCCAGAGAGCGCTATGCATCCTTGTGTCTACTTTTCCGAGAAGCTGTCTCCTGCGGAATGCAATTACGAGATTGGGGACAGAGAGTTGCTGGCGATCATTTTAGCCCTTAAAGAATGGAAGCATCTCACCCAGGGTACCACTGTTTCGTTTCTCATTTTGACTGACCACAAGAATCTCACATTCTTGTCTGAGGCTAAACGCCTCTCCCCCAGGAGGGTGCAATGGGCTCTGTTCTTGTTAAGCTTCAATTACATAGTCTCATTCTTACCCAGTACTAAGAATGTAAGGGCCGATGCATTGTTCCAACAGTTTTCCTCTGCTTCCAAGATGGAGTCAGTTCCTTTTCCTGTGATACCTCCTGGTCGTATTCTGGCTACGGTTCGTACCGTCACACTTCACCTATGGGTGACAAAATCCTTGCTGCTCAGATTCATGCTGCTCTTGAGAAACCTTGTGACCACTGCTTTGTCCCTGAGAGTCTCAGTACTGCTGTGACTTACCATTCTCCCGAGGCTGCTGGTCACCCAGGGAAAAGTCAACTCATTTGGGCCATATTCTAACAGTTCTGGTGGCCTAGTCTCTGTGCTGATGTAGCCACCTTTGTACCAGCCTGTTCCGTGTATGTTCAGAACAAAACACCACAACCTCTTTCAGTGGGTCTTCTACAACCCATACCCAATGGAGAGGGGCCTTGGACCCACCTGTCTATGGATTTTATTGTGGAGTTACCCAACTCTCAGGGTAACACAATTATCCTTATGGTGGTTGACCGATTCTCAAAGATGTCACATTTGTATTCCACTTAGGAAGTTGCCCATGTCCAAGGCACTGGCATCCATTTTGCTTGAGAGATATTTTGCTTACATGGACTTCCCAAGGTGATCGTCTCGGACAGGGGTAGCCAGTTTATGTCCAGGTTTTGGTGAGCCTTTTGTGCACAGTTGGAAATTCAGCTTTCCTTCTCTTCTGCATATCACCTCCAGTCCTTGGAACCGTTTTTTCATGTTGCTATATTTCTGACCACCATAACTGGTCTGACCTGTTACCTTGGGCGGAGTTTGCTCACAATTGTGCCATCAATGCCTGTTTCCAATTGTCTCAGTTTATGGCGAATTATGGTTTCCAACCAGCCATGTTGCCTGACTCATTTGTTCCTCAGAGAATTCCTGCATTGGAGGAGCATCTCCGTGGTCTTCGCTCCACTTGGGTACAGGTCCAGGAGTCCTTGCGAAGTGCCAATGATAGGTACAGACTCCATGCTGACCGCAGATGCTTACCTGTGCCCTCTTATCAAGTATGGGAGAGGGTCTGGCTGTCTTCTCGCAACCTCCAACTCAGTGTTCCCTCACTGAAGCTGGCATCACATTTTATTGGGCCTTTCCATATTCTCTGCAAAATCAACCCAGTGGCTTACGCTTTAGACCTGCAATCTAATAAGCGAATTTCTAATATATGCCATGTCTCCTTGTTAAAACCTTTGGTATGCAACCGCTTCACCACCTCAGTACCACATCCTCATCCTGTTCATGTTGAGAAACAAGAGTAGTATGAAATACAATCTATCATTGACTCCCGTAGGTTCTGTGGGTGCATACAGTACCTGGTTCATTGCATGCTCCTGTTCTCCTTCGTGCTTTCCATAGATGTTTTCCCCTCAAACCTGGCGGCTTCCCGAGATGGGGGGTTGTTGAGGAGGGGGTACTGTCAGGGCTGGGCTCAGCTCTCCCTTCTCAAAGCAAGCTGCACAGCTGAGGGTTAATTGCCAGTCTCAGCTTCCACTCTCTCACCTGATGTCCATATCCTGCTCGTTAGTCAGCTTTCCTAGTTATATAAACTGCCTGGATCAGATCTCAGACACCTTCGCCTAGTCAACATCTCTGGATGAATCTCTGATGTGTTTTCCTGTGAAAGACATTTGCCTGTTTGACGTTTCTTCTGCTTCACGGATTAAAAACTCTGCTTGGCTGACTTCCCTTCTGGCTCCTGACCCAGCATGCTATTGGTTTGGTTTGGCACCCCTAGCTGAGCTGCCAGGGGAGTAACTCCTCCAGCGAGGGTGGGCATGAAGCCAGTGGAAAGGTAAGACAGATTAGTAGGGGACTCCATTCTTAGAAACACAGAGAGGCCAATCTGTCACAAAGACCTGAAGCACCGAACTGTAAACTGTTTACCGGGCGCTCGGGTTTGGGACATCACGGATTGTGTGAACAGATTGCTGGGAGGGGCTGGGGAAGACCCGGCTGTCATGGTGCATGTTGGCACCAATGACAAAGTTAGTGGTAGGTGGAGTGTCCTAAAAAAAGATTTCAGGGACCTAGGAGCAAAATTGAGGCTTAGGACCTCCAAGGTAGTATTCTCAGAAATACTACCGGTACCTCGAGCCACACCAGAGAGGCAGCGGGAGATTAGGGAAGTTAACAAGCTGCTGAGGAGCTGGTGTAGAAAGGAGGGTTTCGGGTTCCTGGAGAACTGGGCCGATTTCTCAATCTGTTATGAGCTCTATAGAAAGTATGGGCTGCACCTAAATGGGGAAGCTGCAGACCGGCTGGGAATGAGGATGGACGAAAAGTTAGAGGGGCTTTTAAACTAGGCAGCGGGGGGAGGGTCCAGACTTAGAAATAGCCAGAGTGGAACTGAGTTCAGGGGGTAGTGTTGGTAGGAGGAGTGATAGGCCAAATAAAGAAGTTCAATCCGAGGCAAGTAGCATAACATATCCGATATGCAAAAGAGGATTACCCAACAGGGGAATAGTAGGTGTCCAGGCAAAACTCCGTGGCTTATTCATTAATGCCAGGAGTCTGGCAGACAAGATGGGAGAACTAGAGTTACTACTGTACGAGGAGGAATTAGACTTTGTGGGAATTTTGGAGACTTGGTTCAACAGCTCTCATGATTGGCTGGCTACCATTCAGGGGTATTCCCTATATCGCAGGGACAGGGTGGGCAAAAAAGGGGGAGGGGTATGCCTGTATATAAAAAATGACATAAGAATAAATGTGAGGGAAGACATTAGTAGTGGATCCAGGGAGGAAGTTGAAGCCTTATGGCTAGAGCTACAAAGGGAGGATAGCAGGGGGAAAGTAATACTGGGAATATGCTATAGGCCCCCAAATCAGAGGGAGGAGGAGGAGGCAGACCTCCTATCTCAAATTGGAATAGCGGCTAGGATGGGAAGTGTTGTTATAATGGGGGATTTTAATTACCCAGATATTGACTGGGAGGAAGGTACTGCATGTTCAGCTAAGGCTCGCCATTTCCTAAATGTCTTACAGGACAATTTCATGGGTCAAATAGTAAATGCACCAACAAGAGAAAAAGCATTATTAGACCTTTTGATCACTAACAACACAGACCTGATCACAGACGTGGAAGTAAGGGGCAATCTAGGAAATAGAGATCACAGGACAATTAGTTTCAGTATAAATTACACAAATAAGAAAAATAAGGGGAATACAAAGAATTTTAAGAGAGCCAACTTCCATAAACTACGCTCTATGCTGGAAGATATTAGCTGGGATAAAATTCTAGGAACAATGAATGCGGAGGAGAAATGGGAGTGCTTCAAGAACACACTAAACAAAGGTATTAGCCAGTGTATCCCAACGGGGAATAAATTTAAAAGGGCTAATCAAAGACCAGGATGGCTTAATGCCGACGTAAGGGCACACATAAAAGCAAAGGAGAAGGCCTTCAAAAAATACAAGACTGAGGGGACCATATCAGATTTTCATATGTATAAAAGGGGCAATCAGAGCAGCTAAGATAGAACATGAAAGACACATAGCAGAGGGGAGTAAAAGGAATCCCAAGAAATTCTTTAAGTATATAAAGAGGGAGGTCAGATCATGTTGGCCCCATAAAGAATGATGAAGGTAATCTGGTTGCAAAAGATGGAGAAATGGCAAAGGTGTTAAACTCATTTTTCTCCTCAGTATTCACGAAGGAAACCAGGGGCTCAATTATTCAGAACTACAATGCTGATCTTCACGGCACGTCACAGGAAACACCCTCATGGCTGACTGAGGATAAAATCAGAAATAGGCTTGAAAAACTGAACACTAATAAGTCACCGGGACCAGATGGCTTACACCCGAGGGTCCTTAAGGAACTTAGCCAAGTTATTTCCAGACCCTTGTACCTAATCTTTAAGAGCAGTTTTCTGACTGGTATGATACCAGCTGATTGGAAGAAAGCCAATGTAGTACCAATATATAAAACAGGACCAATATATATCCCTGGGAATTACAGACCAGTTAGCTTAACATCAATAAATTGGCAAGCTCTTGGAGGGAATAATAAGGGATTACATACAAGATTATTGTAACGAGAACAGTTTCATTAGTGGTAATCAGCATGGGTTCATGAAGGATCGTTCTTGCCAAAACAATCTATTAACCTTCTATGAGGAGGTGAGCTGCCATGTAGATAAGGGAAGGCCTGTAGATGTGGTGTACCTGGATTTTGCGAAAGCATTTGATACAGTTCCCCATAAACATTTACTGTACAAACTAAGGTCCCTCAACATGGCTCAAGGGGTGAGCACCTGGATTGAAAATTGGCTACAGGGGCGAGTCCAGAGGGTGGTGATAAATGGGGAATACTCAGAATGGTCTGGTGTAGAAAGTGGAGTTTCCCAAGGTTCTGTCCTGGGACCAATCCTATTCAATTTATTCATAAACGACTTGGAGGATGGGGTGAAGAGCTCAATCTCAATATTTGCGGATGATACCAAGCTAAGCAGAGCAATAAACTCTCCACAGGATGTGGAAACCTTGCAAGAAGATCTGAATAAATTAGTGGGATGGGCAGACAAGTGGCAGATGAGATGTAACGTAGAAAAATGTAAGATAATGCATTTAGGCTCCAAGAACAAAAAAGCAAACTACTCACTAGGGGGAGAGCCTCTGGGGAAATCTAGAATGGAAAAAGACCTAGGGGTCCTGGTGGAGAACAGGCTCAGCAGTGGCATGCAATGCCAAGCTGCTGCAAACAAAGCTAACAAGGTGTTGGCATGCATCAAGAAAGGGATCAACTCCAGGGATAAATCAATAATTCTCCCGCTATACAAGTCTCTGGTGAGGCCGCACCTGGAGTATGCCGTCTAGTTCTGGGCACCAGTCCTCAGGAAGGATATCCTGGTATTGGAAAGGGTACAGAGAAGGGCCACAAAGCTGATTAAGGGATTGGAGGACCTAAGTTATGAGGAAAGATTACAAGCACTGAACTTATTCACTCTGGAGAAGAGACGCTTGAGAGGGGATATGATTTCAATGTACAAATACTGTACCGGTGACCCCACAGTAGGTACAAAACTATTCCGGGCGCACACAAAGACACGCGGCCATTCATTAAAAATGGAAGAAACGCGGTTTAGACTTAAAAAGTGTAAAGGGTTCTTTACGGTGAGAGCAGTGAGGATGTGGAATTCTCTTCCACAAGCAGTAGTCTCTGCTGGGAGTCTAGAAAATTTCAAAAAACTATTAGATGCGCACCTAAGGGACCACAAAATTGCGGGGTATACATTTTAATACTGATATTAAAAACACACACATAGGTTGGACTTGATGGACTTGCGTCTTTTTTCAGCCTAGTTTACTATGTAACTATGTAACTATGACCCTGCTGATTTCTGGATCCCTGTTTGCTGGCTTGCTTCAACCGTCCACTCTGGCTACCAAGCCTTGACTATGTTTTGTCTTTGTTTGCTCTGTTTGTTCTATTTTAGCATTTTTATTAAATAGAGTGATTTTTACTGCCCTTCTGTCTCGTGGTTTCTGACAAATGCACACTGATCTCCAATGTAATGAAGAATTTACAGTAACCACCAATGTAAGGAGGGATTTACACTGACCACCAATGTAAGGGCGACCTTTACACTGGCCACTAGTGTGAATGAAAGGATTGTACACCAAACCCCAATATAATGAGAATATTTACACTGACCACTAATGTAATTGAGTAATTTGTGTATGTCTGGAACGCATGCAAATCGCTTTCCTGATACCACAGAAACGTGCTGCCCTTTAGCAGATACACAGCAGTGCCATTAATTTCTAATGGCACCCTAACACGTCTGCTGAGATGTGCTTATACATATCCACCAAAATTTACAGTGCTTTGGCACCATGTAATTTTAAAAAAGGGTTCCATCTCCAATTTGCTTACCTTTAAAGAACAGGCTGATGTTAGGCTGAACTACCACAGTTGTAGGCAGGACTTTCAAGCTTGCCTCTTTATCTCCCCAGTGGGCAGCATTCAGCAGAGGTGATGGCGAATCTGACCTCAGGGAGGCATGATATATATATGAATGCCGCTGTTCCTTCAGATTAGGCGACCCGTAATATCTTGTAATGGTAGTGACGTTCCATCGCCGCCATCTTGCTACACCCGGCACTCATCCGCAGTAAGAAAACAGTGAGAAGGTGGCAAGCGGACATCTTTTTACACCCAGCTCAGTTTTTAATTTCACACTTCTTTTTAACAGTAAACAGAACTTACATACTGAAATACAGTGTTTAGAAATACGTGACACTGTTTTGATGTTGAATTTTAAAAGCAGCGGTAAGCCTGCTGATCTCACAGGTTTGCTAATTTTTACAGAACACCACTGCTTTTACAATTCAACATCAAAACAGTGAGACGGATTTCAAAATACTGTATTTTGCTATATAGGCTCAGTTTACCATTACAAATAAGTGTGAAATGCAAGACTTCGGTGGGTGTAACAAGATGTCCGCTTGCCACCTTCTCACTGTATCCTTACTGCGGGGCATAGCAAGAGGGCAGCGATGGAACATCACTTTTGTTACCAGATTTGATGGGTCACCTAATCTGATGGAACACTGCCTCTATTTACATATCAATGCAGCCAATCCGTGGTTATTAACAGTATCTCACAAAAGTGAGTACACCCCTCACATTTTTGTAAATATTTTATTCTATCTTTTCATGTGACAACACTGAAGAAATGACACTTTGCTACAATGTAAAGTAGTGAGTGTACAGCTTGTATAACAATGTAAATTTACTGTCCCCTCAAAATAACTCAACACACAGCCATTAATATCTAAACCGCTGGCAACAAAAGTGAGTACACCTCTAAGTGAAAATGTCCAAATTGGTCTCAAAGTGTCAATATTTTGTGTGCCCACCATTATTTTCCATTACTGCCTTAACCCTTTTGGGCATGGAGTTCACCAGAGCTTCACAGGTTGCCACTGGAGTCCTCTTCCACTCCTCCATGATGATATCATGGAGCTGGTGGATGTTAGAGACCTTACGCTCCTCCAGCTTCCATTTGAGTTTGCCCCACAGATGCTCAATAGGGTTTGGGTCAAGAGACATGCTTGGCCAGTCACTCACCTTTACCCTCAGCTTCTTTAGCAAGGCAGCAGTCGTCTTGGAGATGTGTTTGGGGTCGTTATGTTGGAATACTGCCCTGCGACCCAGTCTCCGAAGGGAGGGGATTATGCTCTGCTTCAGTATGTCACAGTACATATTGGCATTCATGGTTCCCTCAATGAACTGTAGCTCCCCAGTGCCGGCAGCACTCATGCAGCCCCAGACCATGACACTCCCAGCACCATGCTTGACTGTAAGCAAGACACACTTGTCTTTTTACTCCCCATCTGGTTGCCACCACACACGTTTGACACCATCTGAACCCAATAAGTTTATCTTGGTCTCATCAGACCACAGGGCATGGTTCCAGTAATCCATGTCCTTATTCTGCTTGTGTTCAGAAAACTGTTTGCGGGCTTTCTTGTGCATCATCTTTAGAAGTGGCTTCCTTCTGGGACAGCAGCCATGCAGACTAATTTGATGCAGTGTGCAGTGTATGGTCTGAGCACTGACAGGCTGACTCCCTACCTCTTCAACCTCTGCAGCAATGCTGGCAGCACTTATACTTCTATTTCCCACAGACAACCTCTGGATATGATGCTGAGCACGTGCGCTTAACTTCTTTGGTCGACCATGATGAGGCCTGTTCTGAGTGGAACCTGTCCTGTTAAACTACTGTATGGTCTTGGCCACCATGCTGCAGCTCAGTTTCAGGGTCTTGGCAAACTTTTTATAACCTAGGCCATCTTTATGTAGCAACAATTCTTTTTTTCAGATACTCAGAGAGTTCTTTGTCATGAGGTGCCATGTTGAACTTCCAGTGACCAGTATGAGAGAACATGACATTTAACACACCTGCTCCCCATTCACACCTGAGACCTTGTAACACTAACGAGTCATATGACACCGGGGAGGGAGAATGGCTAATAGGGCCCAATTTGTACATTTCCACTTAGGGGTGTACTCACTTTTGTTGCCAGCGGTTTAGACATTAATGGCTGTGTGTTGAGTTATTTTGAGGGGACAGCAAATTTACACTGTTATACAAGCTGTACACTCACTACTTTACATTGTAGCAAAGTGTTATTTCTTCAGTGTTGTCACATGAAAAGATATAATAAAAT
>BLSH010142590.1:50175-74932 GCA_018402905.1 Glandirana rugosa | reverse complement strand
GACGACAAGTACAGGGGTTAAGTCAATCCCTAAAACGTCTCGTCACAATCGTCGAGACGTGTACAAGTCAAAAGTCCCAAAGATACGACTCGTAAAGGAGGGATAGTGTAGACTCGTCGAGTACACTGATATCTCAGTGTGTACCCACATATGTGTCACGATTTACTATCGGGTGAGGGTTAAACGTCGAAAGTCGCGATAACGTGAAACTTACTGTTAACAAGTGAGTACGTTACGACATGGGTTTGTTATAAAAATCGTAAAAAAAACTCTGTCGATCTAGAAAGAAAACCACCATAAATTAGTGGTGACAAAAAAAAAAAAAAAAAAAAAAACGACTTGTTTAGTTTTTTTAAGACTTTTACGACATTTATATATGCAAAAAAAAAAAAAAAAAAAAAAAAAAACAGTGGTGATTAAATACCACCAAAAGAAAGATCTAGCTGTCTCAAAAAAAATGCTAAAAATATTGTTTGGGTACAGCATTGCATGAGTGAACAATTGTCATTCAAAGTGCAATAGCGCTGAAAGCTGCAAATTGGGAGTGGGCTATCATTTAGCACTGTGTATACACCCATGTGTGACTCTATAGTCACATGAGCTGCTCAGATGTGATAGGGAGGAAATGCTCAGCATAGAAACCCTGAAAACTGAACATGTGCAGAGCTGCTAACACTGCTCTGCAAAATCCCTAACTGAATTGGGGACATGAACAGCAGGGGGAGATAGAGAGCAGCAGGATCAACCAGGTTATTGGCAGAGTACCGAAAATTAATCTCATAGCGACTTAGTGAGTATGAACAGCATGTAATACACCATTTATTGAGAGTTTTTTATGATGTAGGTGTAGTAACACTTTATTGCTACAGAATACAGTTTACAGTTGTGTGTTTCTAACTATGTGGTAACAGTTTGGGAAATACCCCTTTGTGCTCCAGCATGATTGTGCCAGTGTGCACAAAGCCAGGTCCATAAAGACATGGTTTAATGACAAATGCTGTTTTGGCTGAATGGGTACGAATTCCCACAGACACATTCCAAAATATTGTGGAAAGCCTTCAAAGAATGGAGGCTCTTTAAGCCACAACGAGGGTTTTCACTCCATATTAAAGTCCATTGCTTTGGAATGGGATGTCCAACAAGTTCATTTCAGTGCTACAGTCAAGTGCCCACAAACTTTTGCCCAAATAGTATATTAGTCACCTGCACCTTCCATGCCATATTTAGAGACTGTAATGTCCTATGTATATATATATATATATATATATATATATATATATATATATATATATATATATATATATATATATATATATATATATACACACACACACACACACTATATTGTGAAAAGTATTGGGGTGCCTGCCTTTACATGCATATGAACTTAAATGGCATCCCAGTCTTAAGCCTCATACACATGATGCGAATTTCGGACAACAGAACGTCCGTTTTTTGTTGGATACTTGTCTCATGTCGAAAGTGAAGAGCGCTCTAACAATACAAAAATTTTCGCACAACCAAATTCAATGTCAAAATGTGTTGAATAGGTTTGCATGTATTTTTTCGTTTCTGAGCATGCGTAGTCTTGATGGTACATTTTTTTCGTACGAAAACCGTACTAATGATACGAAAATCAGACGTTGAGTTGCTGTGCAAAAAAAAAATTTCTAGTCTGCACATCCAGCTTTTGTCTTACAAAAAAATCTGAATCGGCTGTCGAAAGGAGCATACTAACCGTAAGAATTTCGGACGAACGGCCATCGGACAAAAATTCCCATCTGAAATTTGCATCATGTGTATGGGGCTTTAGACCCCATACACACTATCCAATTTTTGTTGTCAGATTTCCTTCAGATTTACCAAAAACATGTAGTGCAAGGGCCTGCCTGAGTGTATACAAATTGAAACCCCCAAGGTTTAACCTCATATTATATGGTTTTGGTAAATCTGAAGGAAAAAATCTACAGAAAATTGGATAGTGTGTATCCAGCATTAGTCTGTAGGGTTCAATACTGAGTTGGCCCACCCTTTGAAGCTATAACAGCTTCAACTCTTCTGGGAAGGCTCTACATAAGGTTTAGGAGTGTGTTTATGGGAATGATGTTGGACGAGAAGGCCTGGCTTGCATTCTCCGCTCTAATTCATCCCAAAGGTGTTCTATCGGGTTGAGGTTCAGACTCTGTGCAGACCAGTCATGTTCCTCCACCCCAAACTTGCTCATCCATGTCTTTATGGACCTTGCTTTGTGTATTGGTCCAAATCATTTGGTGGAGGGGGGATTATGGCGTGGCGTTGTTTATCAGTGGTTGGGCTCGGCCCATTGGTTCCAGTGAAGGGAACTCTCAGCATACCAAGACATTTTGGACAATTTCATGCTCCCAACTTTGTGGGAACAGTTTGGGGATGGCCCTTTCCTGTTCCAACATGACTGCACACCACTGCACAAAGCAAGGTCCATAAAGACATGGATGAGCAAGTCTGGGGTAGAGGAACTTGACTCACCATTGGGGGTGTGGAGACTGCAAACCAGGCCTTCTCATCCAACATCGGTTCTTGACCTCACAAATACGCTTCTGGAAGAATGGTCAAACATTCCTATAGACACTCCTAAACCTTGTGGACAGCCTTCCCAGAACTGTTACAGCAGCAAAGGGTGGGCCAACTCAATATTGAACCCTATGGACTAAAAGTGGGATGCCATTAAAGTTACATAGTTACATAGTTAGTCAGGTTGAAAAAAGACATGTCCATCTATTTCAACCAAAAAAAATAAAATAGAAAAATTATATATAACCATACAATCCCATACACAATCCTTCACCCACAGTTGATCCAGAGGAAGGCAAAAAACCCTAGCAAAGCATGATACAATTTGCTATATAGCGGGGGAAAAAAATCCTTCCTGATCCCCCGAGAGGCAATCAGATTCTCCATGGATCAACTTTACCTAAAAATGTTAGTACCCAGTTATATTATTTACATTAAAGAAAGAATCCAGGCATTTTTAAAGCAATCTACCGTGCTGGCCAAAACTACTTCCGGAGGGAGTCTTTTCCACATTTTCACAGCTGTAACTGTGAAGAAACCATTCCGTATTTGGAGGTTAAATCTTTTTTTCCTCTAGACGTAAAGAGTGCCCCCTTGTCCTTTGTGATGATCTTAAAGTTCATGTGCGTGTAAAGGCAGGCGTCCCAATACTTTTGGTAATAAAGTGTATGTTATTGTATGTCCTAAAAAATTGGGGTAACTGTTGATCAGACACCCGGTGCACTTCAAAATTGTGTGAATCCACCACCAGATAATAAGGGAGCTTACCAAACCCAGCTGGAAGCCAAGCATGGGATTATACTATCCGGATCACTGTCCAATACATTCCCACAGTAACGAAGATCACTGTATATGCGTTCCCACAGTAACAAAGATGTTCAAACGTTCACACGGTAACATTAATATATTCACTATCAGGCTGCCTTCGCATATATTCCTCGTTCCGTTAGGCAATGGTTTCCACGAACCACCGACAGAGAAATAAAGAAAGGGCTCCAATAGTGAAGTACTGTATGTAAATTTATTTATATATATATATAAAACGCAGGGTACTCACATAGACGAAGCAAATGTCAGCAAGTAAACGATAAGAAAGCCGGCTCTTTCAAAACACATTGGTGTCGCTCCCTTCCGACGTACGCTTCGTCAAAACTGACGTCGTCTGAGGATAGGGCGCGCCGCTAAGTCACCGCATTTATATCTAACAGCTGCCCCTGGATCTGAGGCATGAGTGGCCATTTTGTCTAATGGAACCAATTCCCTTACTTCGGAATATCAATCCCGGAAGGAATGTCAATACTCCGCCCCTAAGTCTGAGGCATAAACGACCATCTTAGTTCTTGGAGGTGTTCACCTTTCCCAAGGAAGCTATTAGGGACCGTCAGCGTCAATGTGCTCCGCATTGTTGGAAACATCTCACAGCACTCACTAGGACACTTGCCCTTAGCCTTGTATTCAAAATGAGTATTAAATAAATATAAAAAACTTTATATGAAAATATTAGTAAATAAATAACATAACCTAGGTAGCCATTCTCCAGCCATTAGTGAAGGGTATGCCATCCTACATTAAAGCGGTAGTAAACCCTAAAATCAATTTTTACATACAGGTAAGCCTATAATAAGGCTTACCTGTAGGTAAAAAGAATATCTCCTAAACCTGCATGGTTCAGGAGATATTCGCCCTGCATGCAGCCGCTGACATTAGCGGCGCATGCGCTCTGACGATCCGGCCGAGACGGCCGGCATCTCAGAGCTGGCTGCCGGTGCGAAGAGCTCCCGCGCGCATGCGCGGGAGTGACGTCACGCGGCTCCGGCCACTCACAGCGCCGGAGCCGCGTACCCGGAAGACAGAAGAGGACAAAGATGTCAGCGTCCTTAGCGCTGACCGACTCGGGCATCGGGGGCCTCGTTCTAAGGTAAGTATTTCATAATATGTTAGTATGCGATGCATACTAACATATTATGCGATTTTCTTGCAGGATTTTTTTTTATTTTTAATTCTGTCAGCGGGTTTACTACCGCTTTAAGGACTCTAGACATGCTATTAATATTTTGTCCAATCACACTCCTTCCGAGGGTCTGCTTCTGGTGACAGCAGATGTCACATCCCTATATACTGTCATACCCCACGATTTGGGGTTGTTTGCACTGAGACACTATCTGGAGAGAGATTCAGAGCTGCCTCAGGAGCAGGTAAATTTTATAATGGAGTTGTTGGAGTTTGCAGCCACCCACAACTACTTCTGGTTTGATCAGAAGTACTATAGTCAAGCCAGAGGGGTGGCAATGGGAGCTAAATGTGCACCCAGCCTTGCAAACTTATTTATGGCCCTATGGGAGGAGGACATCGTCTATGCCCAATGGAGACCAGAAGTGGTCCTCTGGGCCAGATATATAGACGACGTCCTCCTCCTATGGGATGGAGATCTGGTTGGCCTGAGAGCCTTTTTGAGTCTCTTAATTGTAATAATAGGGGCATAGAATTAAAGTATGTGGCCCATCCAGAGAAGGTAAACTTTTTGGATCTCAATATAGAGATAAGGAATGTTCAATTCGTCACTTCAACCTATTTTAAGGCCTCTGATCGAAACTCCTTCATCCCCTTGAAGAGTTGATATCACTCGCCCTAGCTTAAAGGAGTTCCTAAGAGCCAATTTATGCGGCTTCGCCGTAATTGTACGGAGGTAGGGGATTTTTTTCAACAGTCCGAAATTCTAACAAAAAGGTTCTTAGAAAAGGGGTATAATAATGAATTCTTGTCAACCACTTTGAGATAAGTGGTGATGATGAACAGAGAGGACCTTCTGAGAGAGAGGCCTTGTGGCGAAAGACATCGTAACTCTCCCCAATTACCGTTTATTACCACCTACTCCTATCAGGCTAAACAGGTTAAACAGCTAATCTCCAAACATTGGCATATTCTGAAGAGTGACCGTATTTTGGGAAATAGCCTTCCTGATCGTCTTGCGGTAATTTATAGGGGTGCCCTCCCTCTGAGTAATAAGGTGGCCCCTAATGGGTTAAACCTCCTGTCCATAAGATAGCGTTTTTTCAAGAACTGACGAGGTTTTTCAAGTGCGGCAGATGCAGGGTCTGTGATTTTAATAGTCTTTCGGTGAAGAGGGCCCAAACCTTTGCATCTACGAGTAGATCGGTCCAGTTTAAAATTAGACCTTTTATTACCTGTACGACAAAGGCCGTAGTTTATCTAGTCCAATGCCCCTGCGGTTTGCAGTATGTGGGCCGGACTAAGCGGCCTTTGCAAGTACGGCTTAATGAGCATATTACTAATATACTCATGGGCTTTAAGAATCATTCCTTGTCAAGGCATTATCGAGACTGTCATAATAGAGACCCCTCTAAGACCCCCTTTTTTGGGGATTGACTATTTTAGACCCCACTGGTGGGGTGGATCTTCAATTAGGGGTATCTCTAAACTCAAAATGTCTTGGATCTGTAGTATTAAAGCTTACATTCCATATGGGCTGAACGTTGACACTGATGTTAATGCCTTCATAGAGAATTCTTAATTTTGCTATTTGTAGTATAAAGAAGGCTGATGAGGTTTATGTTATCTGGGCCCCATCCTTCATTCTTAATTTTATTGTAATTAATGTGATGGTTCGTTTTTGTGAACTGGGTGTGATACATGATTGATCGAGTTCATGTTTTGTAACTGGTCTCCCTGTTTTTGTTTTTTGTAGCCCCTTTTTGGGTAATTATTTCTATTTAATATTTTTCAGTTTTTTTTTTTATAAAATATTACATTATATAATTTTTTGCATTTATATATTTTTTTTACATAATTGATTTTTTACCAAATATAATACTTTTCCTTCTCTACCTAGGTTATGGTATTTTTTTTACTAATATTTTTATATCAAGTTTTTATATTTATTTAATACTCATTTTGAATACAAGGCTAAAGGCCAGTGTCCTAGTGAGTGCTGTGAGATGTTTCCAACAATCCGGAGCACATTGACGCTGACGGTCCCTAATAGATTCCTTGGGAAAGGTGAACACCTCCAAGAACTATGATGGCCGTTTATGCCTCAGACTTAGGGGCGGAGTATTGACATTCCTTCCGGGATTGATATTCAGAAGTAAGGTAATTGGTTCCATTAGACAAAATGGCCGCTCATGCCTCAGACCCAGCGGCGGCTGTTAGATATAAATGCGGTGACTCAGCGGCGCACCCTATCCCCAGATGACGTCAGTTTTGACGAAACGTACGTCGGAAGGGCACGCTGACGTCACCAATGGGTTTTGAAAGAGCCGGCTTTCTTATTGTTTACTTGCTGACATTTGCTTCGTCTATGTGAGTACCCTGCGTTTTATATATATAAATAAATTTACATACAGTACTTCACTATTGGAGCCCTTTCTTTATTTCTCTGTCGGTGGTTTGTGGAAACCATTGCCTAACGGAACGAGGAATATATGCGAAGGCAGCCTGATAGTGAATATATTAATGTTACCGTGTGAAAGTTTGAACATCTTCGTTACTGTGGGAACGCATATACAGTGATCTTCGTTACTGTGGGAACGTATTGGATAGTGATCCGGATAGTATAATCCCATGCTTGGCTTCCAGCTGGGTCTGGTAAGCCCCCTTATTATCTGGTGGTGGATTCACACAAGTTTGAAGTGCACCGGGTATCTGATCAACAGTTACCCCAATTTTTTAAGACATACCGTTATATGGACTGACACTACGGTGTTTTATTCATTACTAGTGCAGCTTTATATATTTTTATCTTGTCTTCTGTTTTTTTGGCTGCTGCTTACTTTAGACCTTAGCGCAGTTTATTCTTTTTTTCTATTCCTTATTAGCACATGGAAAATTTTTGACACATTTTAGTTTTAATAGAGCTATCCTTAAGAGACCCTTCTTCATAGAGCATTCATCTGAAAATAAAAATGTAATCTTTCACAAACCGGCTGTGAAAATGAATATTTCCATCAAATTGTCTTGTATTACTGCAAATATAAAATGTCTTTCATATTTGTCTAAATAATTTACATGGCAAGCACATTTTTATGCTTTTGTGGCACGATGTCTATTTAATCATCTTCTCCCTTTCCTCACTTCCAGAGACATTCAGCTAATTGGTGTGACACTCTCTGGCCACCAAAAGAAGATACTCAGCAGTATTCAGCTCCTGAAAGCTCATCTACAGCCACTGGAACCCGTGGAAGTCTGAGTCCTTGGCAGAGACAGGCATTCGTTGAGATTCAGGAGACGTTAGCGGCCGCGAGAGGCGGGGTGAATTAAGGATACGAGACAGACTTATGCCGAAATTTCAGGCAAGACTCACAAATTCACAGAGACAAGACAATAACCAAGAGGAACACTGACTGACGTCAAGATCTCAGTGTCACTACCGGCCAGCACGACTCCAGGGGACACAAAGACAACTCAATGTACCGGATGCTACAAGATTCTTGGGCACAAGACAAGAATATTTATTGGCATTTAAAACAGTTACTGATGGACGGTGGTGAAAAAAGGACAGTCAAGACAAGATTATTAATTGGCAATTGAGCATCTAGAAACCAGTTACTGATGGACAGTGGTAGAAACGAATAAAGACAGACATCTATTCAGCACAAATACAACATAGTTATCATTGTGTTCTCAAATGTACTTTCTTTTTGAAACCCCTGAAATATCATGTGATCTGGATTCCAGCAAAAACAGAGTCACTTTTTGCTTAGGTTTGCAAGATAAAGAATGTTGCATATGCATCTTTTTTCATGTTGAAGGGGCTGTGATGGGCTGAGTATGCGATTTTAAATGGTATGCTCATAGTAGTAGGTAGTCACAATGAAATGGACTTGTTCTGTAATGTTGAAGATGCCTCAGCGATTATCCTAATGGCTTCCTCAGATCTAATGAGTGTCAGGAACATACTCCAGCATTTATAGCCACGAGGGTTAACAAACTACAACGTGGCAAAAATGTATACCTTCAGCCATGGGACTAGAACAATCAACACCTGTCCTAGACATTATGGAACCACGTGGAATGAGTTGTAAGTTAGAACATCTTGCTCTTGGACAATCAATATCACCTTTGCACAATCCATTGAGATTGGATTAAAGTGATTGCGTTACGTGTGGATATAAATTCTGGGGCAACTACTTGGAGGAGCGGTGAAACATCTCCAGCATTATATAACAAATTTAGTTGAATGTGACTAAATGTTACTAGATAAGTCATGACCTGGATAAATGAGAACCTTCACAGACACAAATGGTACATATTGTTTAGATTTATCTGAAAGTGGTTATCATTATTATGCTAGAAGTGCATAGGGAGTATAGAGAGCCCTGAAAAAAACACAAATGTATAGATTTAACACTATGGTGCATTTGAAAAGAGAGCAAATCCTTAATGAACCAGCCCCATGTGTGAGTAAGCTGCAGCATGGTGTAGTGGCCAGTAAACACACAGAGTCCTAGTTATGCAATAGCAATATATTGTAGAAAGGTCCAACACAATACTACTAGGCAGGACCATTCGGAGCCACTTATGAACTGTAACAGCGGTTTGTAGTCTTGAGAGATGCCAACAGCATCTGCCATGAGGAGCGGGATGGGGCCTGGCTGGTCCACATCCAAAGGGGAGACTTCCTTGAAGCGAGGTAGGCGTAGCCCCTGCACTGTTTCTACTCTTCTGGAAGTTCTCCCTACCTCTAAACACTGTCCCTGCCAGACAGGGAACCTTTCCCTACACTATCCACTCACACAAACCCGGGAGCCGGAGTCTTAAATAGATATTGCCTGACCCGAGATGCAACTGAAGTCACGTGGGGCGCCAGTGTCCAATCGGACAGCTGCCTTTTTGTAAGTACAGGAACATAGAGGTACCAAGTTCCTCAGAACTTTCTTCCCCTCCTGCATTTCCTCTTCGGTCGAGCGCAACCTGCAATGGGGAGTACAGACTGTACTTGCCTACACATGCAAATCTGATCCAAGAGCAGCTTGATCTAGCTCACACACTGTTGGCTGCTATACCATGGGCTTGCTTCTCCCAATACACTGCAATGTCTCTTGCAGCCTCCCCTGTGATTGTATTACAATATGCCCATTGCTGGTAGCAAGGCTTGCAGGATATATCAGCTCTGTAAACATTGGTAATAGAGAAAATCTTAAGTAAAGCACACATCTCTGGCCATAGCAATATCCTTTAGAAATCTCTAGAATGTTTTTATGTCTTTACTAACAGAACAGCGTTTGTCCAGTGTGCATGAAGCCTAAAGGAAACCTGTACTGGGAGAAACACACTATATGGCTAAAGGTTTGACACATGACCACCACATTGATAGGAGCTTGTTAAGCATCCCTTACCAAAACTGATGTTGAATGAGAAGATCTGGCTCACAATCAGTGTTCCAATTCATCCCAGAGATGTTCAGTAGGGTTGAGGTCAGAGCTCTGTGCAGGCCATCCAAATTGCTCCACACCAAACCATGTTTGTATGGAGCTGGCCTTGTGAAGAGAGACACATTCATGCTGGAACAGAAAAGGGTCTTCTTCAAACTTGCCACAAGGTTGAACATTCACAGTTTTCCAAAATGTCTATATGGTAGTATTTACAGTACCATTTAGTGGAAATATCTGAATTCAATCATTTGAAAGGGTGTTTGCATACTCTTTAGCCACGTAGCATATGTAGACTGATATTGATGGCTTCTATATGAAAATACCAGCTGCCTAATCTGCATCCTTGTTCTGGGTCAGTAAATGGGAAACAATTGAAACCACCGAATCATCATAACAGCTAGGAAGAAGAAAACAGCAGCCTGCCTATCTAATTAGTACTGGCTTTACAGAAAATCTGTAAGGTGTCCTTACATTGGACCGCCTCCCCATCACCCCCGGTCCTATTGTACCTAACTGCCACAACCCTCCCCCCTGCTTCACCGGTCTGGGGATTTGAAGCGGCTTAACCTTGTGTCAGTTGTATTGCTTAGGTAGTACGCACTGCAGGAATTCTAATTAGCCAGCACCGTCACATGCATGGCTCTGACCAATCAGAAGCTGTCTAGCCTGTACGGAGAGAAAGCTGCCAGGATTTCAAATCCCCAGACCAGTGAAGCTTTTTCGTGTTTGACAGCAGTCGATTTTGGCAGTTTGGTACAGCAGGACCGGTTGGTGGGGAGGGCGTTCCAGTGTAACGTCACCTTACAGATTTTCTGTAAAGGCGAACTTACACTTTAAACAATGACGTGTTCATTGTCTGTGGTGCGGATTCTGTCAACCAGAAGGTAGAAGATGCTCCCAGTTGATAAGTTTCCATTTACCTATTATACACTTCTGTTTACTATTGTCTCCCCCTATATTTGGCTTAAAGGAGAGGTAGGGCTAAAACTCTTTTGGTCCTACTTCTCCTGTAGGTCATAGAAGTTCAATTTGTTTGCACTTCCATTACCTGTATTCAACTGCCAGCAGGCTAAAGCCTGCTGTCAGCTGACGTCGCTCAGCCAGTCCAGATTCTGAAGCCAGGAGTCAGCTGCCATTGCTCAGCAAGTCCAGACTCTGAAGCCAGATGTCGGCTGCCGTCGCTCAGCCAGTCCAGACTCTGAAGTCAAATGTTGGCTGACATTGTTTAGTCAGTCCAGACTCTAGAGGGATCCCAACTTTAATGTCAGGATCCACCCAGATGCCTGGCAGCTGGCTCAGCCTCTCTACATGCCACTGAAAGCTAAAGCCAGCAACGCTCCAGTAAGCGATGGAGGGGCAGAGCAGAGAGCTGGTGTCTGACACACACCTCTCTTTGCTCATCGAAGACTGAATTTTGGGATCTTTGTGGTTTTTGATCTTGCAGTTCTGTTGTAGAGATGGTGGGGGACAGCTGTGGCATTGGAGCCATCTAGTTGAGTATGTATGTTTGTTATTTTCAAAACATGCACTTCTGTTTTAATAAAAGACCCACTAGATATCATTGATTGGATTTGGAGACACTCACCTAAGAATTTTTTGAAAGGCATTCAATGCAGACTTGAAAAGGGGATGTAGCATCCAGACCGACAGGTAAAAGTCTTCAAAAAGGTAAAGTATATTTACAACCAGCCATTGCTGACTGGGGTTACTAAAATAGAGGCTGTTCTTTTAGCAAAGTAAATGTTGGTAAATAAGGTGAACCTATGTTCACTTTGAATACCCAATCATGTACAAAGAACATTAAATAATAATACAGGATTTTTGCTACGGTATGATTGGGTGGACACAGGTTCACTTTATTTACTAGCATTCAATTTGCTATAAGAATAGCTTCTACTCCTTTGGTAAATTAACTCCACTAGTTCTGTCTTCACAGGGGAACTCCCTTATAGATGGTCACAAACAGTCCCTAACTGGAAAAAAAATATAAAAGTCCTTTGTGATATAAGACAGTTGGGCGCTCACCAGTTTGCACTAACCTTTCCCTGATTTTCAGGATAATCATTGGCTTAGGCAATGTCACCAAATGAAGTAGCTATGGGGCTACTTCTTACACTCAGGGGAGTGAACCTCCAATAATTTACATCCTGCAACAGCGCAGTGGTCTGTCATGCTGCAAAGAAGAAAGCAGCAGTTTCTCTACAGTGGTCCAACATCCCCTAAGTAAGAGTTAGAGCTTTAATAGAAACAACTCACCAGTACAGCATCAACGGAATCTCTAATCCAGTCTGTCTCCAGTGCCCAAATTATTCATCCATTGGACACTGCCATCTTGCCTCCAAGACTGCACAGGAAAGGTGAATCCAGGTTGTTGATCACAGCCTGCACATCAAAGACACACCCTTCCTGCAACAGTCATGTCTTACTGCACTTTGTACATGCCAGCAGCCAGGGAGATGGGTTAGAGATTGTCATGAGGTGTTGACTAAAAACTAACAAAGTCACAATTTACATTTTAATAACATCACTGTGTTTTAGGGAGGTAATGAATGTACCTCTATGTTTACATATCTGATGAATGGAAGGGTCCACTAATGCATCCTGCTATGATTCATTAGTCCCAGGAGCATTGAAAAGTTGTCTAACAGCATTTTATCTTTCCTTCTAGGGCTGACCACATCAGTACTCACTCTCTCAGCACAAGACACATGACTTCTTTTTCCTCTCGCATTTCAGCCTCACACGTGACCCTAATAATTCCCTAACTCCTAGAACTTCTTGCACCTTATACAGTTTGTCTCCTACCCCTAGGTGGAGTGATTTAGCTGTATGATTGTCAATGTGATGGCACTCAAGAGGGCATTTGGCTAAGGTGTGATAGGCCACTGCAGATGGATTTCTGTGTCCTCCTGGACCCACCAGTTACACACACCTGTAAGGAGGTCTAGTTACCATATACTTTATGATAGTCAGTAATGTGCGGAAATATTCTGAGAGAAAAAATACATAAGCTGGCATTTTACTTTTAACTTTTAGTAGAACATCCAGGTAACTGCCAAAGAAATGATTCAATATAAAGATTGAGTTTTGATTAATTTTAAAATGCAAAGTTACTCCATCACTTTTTAACACCAAAACTCTGTTAACATATCCTTTAGATGATATTGCTAAAGTAAAACACATCTTATTCGGAACTTTTCCAAAACCTAAAAATAGGGTTGTATGTTCCTCCCACTGGCTATATCAGTTGCCATTATTTTTGAGAAAGGCCAAGTTCATGGAAGGGCAAATGCGCCTGCTATGAAACTTTATAGCTCAGCAATGCTAGTGGGGGGGCCAAGCGCTTCCTCTAAAGGCTCAGTAGAACCTAATGGGGTGTCACTCAGAGCAGATTTGCATAAAGACGGCATCAGAACATCGTTCTAAGATTCAAACGTTGGCTGCCATGTGTCCCTTTGTCAGTGATCTGGGAGATCCTTCCTGACAAAGGATGAGTCAAATTAAGGACATTAGATCAGGACATTTTGGAAAAAATCACCATTTCACCAAAATGCATCGGTGTCAATTTCAGCTACATGTTTAGTGGTGATGGTGGTGTTGGGGTGTATAAACAAGGTTTTAGACATATGTGTGTGAAGGGCAGTCACTAGCTTGGTTTTGAAATATACAGCTGGGTTTCAGGTGGTATAGGGGCCAATAGCTGGATTAGAGTGGTGTTGGGAGCACGTTGGCTAGGTTTCAGGGGTGTATAAGGGGGTCACTACCTTGGTTTAGAGCAGGGGTGGCGAACACGCGGCTCCCGGCCAAAATGAATGCGGCTCTTTGCCTCTTATCATATTTTGTATATACTGTGGCTCTTTGCCAAGTTTCATGTTTCTATTATTTTCTCAAATTCATTAGGGCCGGTTCACACTGGAGCGGTGCGACTTTGCGGCCCGTTCACATTTAGGCGAATTGTCAGGCGACTTGAGTCGCCTGACAATTCGCCTCACTGCTGTGCAAATTGGACCGTTCTAATAGGAGCGAATCGCTTCGCTCCGCCTTAGAAAAATGGTCCCTGCACTATTTTCAGGGCGATCTCAGGTGGCTTGCATTGACTTCTATGATAGAAGTCTCCTCGCAAGCCACCTTGAGATCGCCTCGAGCGCCGCATCGCGCCGCTCCGCACCGCTCCAGTGTAAACCGGCCCTTTGGCAGACTGGATTTTGTTATGCTGCTTCTGACCTAAGGGACTGCCCATCATCTCTGTGGGTTACGTCTATGCCGGGAAATTAAGTAAACATACACATGCAGGATGTTACCATCGTCGACAAAATGGCAAAATGCAAAGCGAAACGAAAATATGAAGATGAATACAGGACATTTTTGGAAGAATCAGAAGATGCTTTCTTCTTTATTGAACGGAATGGGAAATCGCTGTGTTTATTATGCAATACTACGATATCACATTTCAAGGCTTCAAATCTTCAGCGTCATTTTAGCACTCTTCATGCTAATATTGACAAGGAATTACCCAAAAGGTACTGAACTACGCAAGCACAAATTGAGCACCTTGAAAAGCCAGGTAAAAAGACAGTCTAGTCTCAAATGTTTCAGCAATTAACCAAGCATGGAGAAACTGACACTTGCATCCTAAAGGGAATAAAGTGTTATTGTGAATAATATGGTTTTAATTATGTGTTTTTGTGTGTTTGTCTGTTTTGGCAGGTCACTGCGTGGTGTGGCTCTCTGACTCTCACAGTTTAAAATTTTGGCTCTTTGTGTCTAACTTGTTCGCCACCCCTGGTTTAGAGGGTGTACATTTTTTGGGGGTGTGAGGCACTGTGATGTGCCACCTTGCAGGGTTTCAGGTAGCATGGGAGCCACTAGCTGGATTTCAGTTGTGTGTTTGGTGGTGTTGGGGGCACGTTAGCTAGGTTTCAGGTGTGTGTAAGGGGGTCACTAGTGTGGTTTTGGGGGTGTGAGGCATTATAATGTGCCACCTTGCAGGGTTTCAGGTGACATGGGAGCCACTAGCTTGGTTTTAGTTGTGTGTTTGGTGGTGTTGGGGGCACGTTAGCTAGTTTTCAGGTGTGTGTAAGAGGGTCACTACACTGGTTTTGGGGGTGTGAGGCACTATAATGTGCCACCTTGCTGGTTTTCAGGTGGAATGGGAGCCAGTAGCTGGGTTTCAGTTGTGTGTTTGGTGGTGGTGGTGTTAGGGGCACATTGGCTAGGTTTCAGGTGTGTGTAAGGGAGTCTCTACCTTGGTTTTGTAGGTGTGAGGCACTATAATGTGCCACCTTGCTGGGTTTCAGGTAGCATGAGAGACACTAGCTGGGTTTCAGTTGTGTGTTTGGTGGTGTTGGAGGTATGTTAGCTAGGTTTCAGGTGTGTGAGTGTGTGCAGGGACCACTAGCGCGGTTTTGGGGATGTGCAGCAAAAAAAAGCAATATATTAATGAAACATTAATCCCCTCTTAACTTTTTCACAGAGGTTAACCTGCTCTAATCTACCACTTTGCTGTAGCATGCTGGGTCCCGCACTACCATCTTTAAAGCAGTTGTCTACCCCCAAAAGTGATGTTTACCTACAGGTAAGCCTATAATAAGGCTTACCTGTAGGTAAAATGAATATCTCCTAAATCTGTATGGTTTAGCTGATATTCCACTTGTGCAGTGATGTCCCGGTGAAGGTCCGGCGCACAGCGACCTGCCGGAAAGTCCGTCGGAAAGATGGGCTCCTGCATGCGCGGGAGTAACATCTCATGGCTCTGGCCACTCACAGCGCCGGAGCAGCGAACCTGGATGAATCCACACAGCGAAGATGTTTGCTTCCTCTGCAGGGACTGGGCAGTCCTGCGGGAGCTTCGTTCTAAGGTGAGTATTTCATAATGAGCTAGTATGCGGTGCATACTAGCTCATTATGCCTTTGCCTTGAGGTGTTTTTTTTTCCGGTATACAACCGCTTTAATAATTATGTCATTGGGAGTCAGCTGCCTCTTCCTGGCTCCTACAGCCGGCCCCCTGATGACGTGCCATTGGGCCTCTCCTCCTCTGGCCGTGGTGTACAAGCCATGTGATGTGCATATCCCAGGAAGCTTCAGGTCCAGTACTTGTCTTGGTCTACATTTCCTTTTTACAAATGTGTTATATTTTTTGTAACTTTCAAATGATGAAAATGTCCATTCATTTATATATTTGCAAAGTCATTTTTTTGTGTGAAGGTCATTCACGTTTATATCAACTTGGTAGAAATGGCCAACTCTAGAATAAAAGCATTTTATGCAATAAAATAGACACAGACGCCAATTAATTCTGACATACAATGACATAGCACGACTGATAGAAGGATTGGTCTTGTGTTTTTTAAAACTGATAGAAAAATTACAGGGTTATCCTTGTATATTGTGTGGACCAATAAAGTATTAGCAATTAAAAGACAATGTCAGTGGAGTCCTTTTATTAATAAGGTACAATAGTAAAGGTAGATAGGAGCATCCCACAGCTCCTGGTAGTAATGTCATTATTAACAGAGATTCTGTGTAAAGCTTTCTATATTACAGTAGCAACCGAACTGTGTTTTGTATTTAAAGCAGTAGTAAACTGCATTGATGAAAAAAAAATCCCCTACAAGGCAATGTTATAATGTGCTAGTATGCATCTCAGACAGACAGAAATGACTTAGTGCTCTGGATTGAGACAAGCACATACTATAGAGTGATATGCTTTGTTCATTTCATGTCTGAGGTTTACAACTACTTTAAAGTAGTTGTAAACCCTAACTGGGTTGCATTTGGTTTGCTGAAGTTTTTTAGCACCAACAATTGATGGCATGCTTTACATATTGTCCATTAACATACGTTCCTGCCCCAAAGAGTATACAGTCTAAGGCCCCTTTCACACGGGCTGACCGATCAGGTCTGTCTGTCAGTTTTTCAGGAGGACCTGATCAAACCCTCCATTCACTCCTATGGAGTGGCAGATGTCAGCGGCTGACATCCGCCACTATCCAATCCTGTCCACAAAATCCAGATGGATGGTGGTCCTAGTTTCCATCCGTCTGGCGGATCAGATCGGATATGATTGGATGAAAATGGACAGGCGGTCCGTTTTCACCCGATCTCCCCATAGAGGAGCGCAGGACTGTGTTTGTCTCCACTCTGCTCAGTAAGAAGAAATGGACCTGTCATCCACCTGCTCAGAGTGGATCAGCGAAGCGATCCCCCATTGAGCAAGTGGATTCCGTCCAACGGAGGCGCCCATATGAAAGGGGCCTTAGAACCTTATCTCACATGCATACATACACACATTAGGACTAATTTAGGCAGGAACCAATTAACACTAAAGCCTCGTACACACGGGACGACGTTCGTATACAACAGGTCGTACGAACGACCGTTGTATGCTAAATCGATCATTAGTACGCGCGATTAGAACAGCCGACGTACGACGGTCATACAACAGGAGTTGTATGAGCAAACAATAAAACTTGGTAGTACCAACAAGCGGTTATACGACCGTTGTATCTTGTGTACAGAGAAGTTGGTCCAACAAGTTGTATTGTGCAAAACACGCAAGTCAGGAATGGCCGGATGCTAATTACATGCAGCTGAACGTTCTTTCTTTGGTCGTACGATCGTGTAGTGCAGTCAGTATGCTCGATACAACAGCCAACATACGATTTGAGCCGATCGTACGTATGATTGTCGTCTCGTGTGTACGAGGCTTAACTTGTGTAAGAAAGCTGTATAAACGTACCTATTTTCAGCCCGCTCTGGTCCAGTCACTTGATCTTGTATCAGCCAGCAGTGGCTGGACTGGTAACATAACCCATAGGTTTCAATGGTCCATCCATCGTCGGCGTTCGCTCCTTTCCCCCTGCAGCCGCCACTGATCACACAGGGAACCGAAGCACGTGACTGGACCAGAGCAGCTGAAAATAGGTAAGTATATACATCTTCTTTTTAGAGGTTAGTTAGCATAGATGTTAGGAGGAGAGAGGGGAAAGTTTTAAGGCTAGTTAGGGTGTGCCTGGAATTCCACTTCAAATGTTCAAATATCAGTATATTATTTTAAGAAAGCCCTGGATTCTTTCCTGAATGTACATAATATAAATGGATACTAACATTTATAGGCAAAACGGATCCAGGGAATATCCGATTGCCTCTTGGGAGATCAGGAAGGAATTTATTTCGTTTTTTTTTTCCTTCATCTGGATCAACTGTGGGTGTTGGATAGTCTATATGAAGATTTTCTATTTGAGTTTGTTGGTTTTCTTTTTTTTCTCTGTTGGTTGAACTGGATGGACTTATGTCATTTTTCAACCAAATTAAATATGTAACTATCAAAAACAATGATACCAGCTGCTAACGTCTGAGCATTTAGCTGGCATGTTTTGCTTGACACCTGTTCAGAAAGCATGCTGCTATGAACCCTATTTTATTTGGAAAGGAAACCACAAACAGAAGGAGGAGAGACCGTGTGAAGCCAAAAGAGACAACACAAGTGTGGTTTTTGCTAGGACACACGACTTGTCTCGTATCATCAGCCATGTCTGTCCCTCTGATTCTCTTGCCTCTATTCCTGCCGTTCTGTCTGCCTTTAATTATCCAGAATCCCCCTTCCATTTTTACCCATGTGGGTCAGGGCACTTCCCTTCTTTGCACGGTGTTAAACAATGGGGACCCCCATATGTACTGGTACAGACGCAGCCTGAACGGAGGTCCCCTGATCTTTATCTCATACTCTCTGGGCACCACATCGGTAGAGGAGTTCCAACACTTCAAAGGAACAAGGGTCAGCATGACAGAATTTAATCTAACGGCGAGCAAGATTGATCTCAGCGATTCCGGTATCTATTACTGTGCGTGGAGTAGCACAGGGGGAGATGTTAAGGGTAGACAGCTGCAAAAACTACCGAGCCAATATTCATCCCACTGTCATAGCTTTCAACATTTCAAAATAATTACCAGGGGTGCTTTGTGGTTGAAAGAAGAGGATTAGTTCAAGTTGTATGACTAATTTTATCAGTGCTTTTTATTTTATTTTAACATTTTTTTTGTCAAACTACTTAACTTAAATAACTATTGCCTAGCTTTTACATTTTTTTTTTAATATAATGAAGCCACTGTCATAATTGTTTAGCGACTTGCACAATATGGCCTATTCCTAATTATTGAGTTCATGTATTTCCAGTGAAGGGCACTGTTGATGGTACAGCATCAGGGCCAGGACAAGGGGCTTGAGGGAGGGTGGCTGTCCTGAGTGCAATGGTTTACTGTAGGAATGGGGGTGCCTTCTTTCTGTTACACGGCTAACAGGATAAATTCCGACAAGCGAGTGACTGCTTGGCGTCGGATCCCCTAAGCTTTCACATCATAAATATTGGAGAGGGATACAGTTTGGCATCTTTGTCCTGGGCGCTGGATGACCTTTTGCCGGCACTGTACAGCTTACAAAGATATTTTTAACAGTTGTTCCCTCTGCTGATTTCTTTCCCAAAATGCCATTTAGCAGATGGGAAATGGAATGAGCCCTATATGGGCATTTGCTTTCTGTTACCCCGAGCCTGCTCCCCCCTTTTGGGATTTTTTTTTCTTTCCTACAATCATTTTGAAATAGTGAATGGGCACACAGATAGAGAATACCATATTGAGCCTGAATGGGTTATTTTGAGGGAGGGAGGGATAAAGGGGTTGGGTATGGGAATGGTGAAGGAAAGTAAGGATAGGACTGGGGAGGTGCAATCCTCCCAAGCTTTTTTCCCCTAATCTATCACATATGGTTTAAGGCACTATTTTTTTTTTTCTTCACAATAATTTCTGGAATAGTGAATGGGTGCATGGGTTATGCCACAAACACAGGGAGTAAGGGGAGATGGGGGGTGATGAAGGTGGGAGGATAAGTGGGCAAGGAGGGTGGGGGGGGGGGATATGGGGAGCAAGAATTAGAACATCTGTATTTTTCTTAGGGGAACGACCAGTTGGAGTTTTTGCATCTGGATGTGGGGTGCCCCCATCTCCTAAATTATCTCTTGCCTTCTCCATGGAGAAGAATCGCAATACATAGTATTATTATTATGATGGGGTCCTAGGAGATACACATTTTATAAGTGTTTGTTACTGTACTGTTGTGTTGTGCTTGAGATGTTAGTCTATTGGAATTTGGAAGAATACTGCATTGGCTTTTTTATGGTGATGTTTTATGTTCTCTAACTTTTTCTTAAATTGAATAAAAAGAATTCAAACCCAAAATGCCATTTACCTAGCTGCTATGTCCATCCAATTGATTCAATAGTTTCCCAAGTGCTGACTAAGAGAAAGAATGCAGATTGGGAGCTGGTATTTTCAGGAAGACATCAACACCAGTCTATATACACTATAGGACCAAGAGTAAATGGATGATCACCAACTGATTGAGTTCAGGTGTTTACAGTAAAGGGTACTGTTGATGCTATAATATATATATATAGACATTTTAGACAATTGCGCTCTTCCATCCTTGTGGTAACAGTTTGTAGAAAGCCCTTTTCTGTTCAAGTTGACTGTGCCCCTGTGCACAAAGCTGGCTCCATAAAGACATGGTTTGTGAAGTTTTGTGGGGGGGAACTAGAGTGGCCTACACTGAGACCTGTCTGCAAATTCCCACAGACACTCTCCACAATCTTGTGGAAAGCCTTCCCATAGTCGCAAAGGAGAGGAGACAACTCCATAATTAATGCTCATGGTTGGATTGAGAAGTCGAACAAGCTCATATAGGTGTACACACTAGCCATGTAGTATATTGCCACCAAAATCAGCTAATTTTCTTGGTTTAATCAGAAGAAACTTCATAAAAAAAAATCGTCACAGCTATTACATGGCAGAAGCTAGTGAAATTCTAAAGAACACTTGAACTGAGCAAATTATGGGGATGGTCAGGACATTGTTCTAAGATTCCCACATTGGCTGCCGTGTCTTCCTTTGTCAGTGATCTGGAAGATGCTTCCTGACAAACGATGAATGAAATTAAAGAAATTAGGATCAGGACATTTTGGAGAAAATCACCATTTCACCAAAATGCATCTGAGTCAATGGGGTTTCAGCTATGCGTTTAGTGGTGATGGTGATGTTGGGGTATATAAGTTAGGTTTCAGGCATATGTGTATGAAGGGCAGTCACTAGCTTGGTTCTGAGATATACAGCTGGATTTCAGGTGTTATAGTAGCCATTAGCTGGGTTAGAGTTGTGTGTGTTTAGTGGTGGTTATGGGGGCAGGTTAGCTAGGTTTCAGGGGTGTGTACGGGGGTTACTACCTTGGTTTTGAGGGTGTAAGGCACTATAATGTGCCACCTTGCTGGGTTTCAGGTGACATGGGAGCAACTAGCTGGATTTCAGTTGTGTGTTTGGTGGTGTTGGGGGTAGGTTAGCTAGGTTTCAGGTGTGTATAAAGGGGTCACTAGCTTGGTTTTGGGGTGTGAGGCACTATAATGTGCCACCTTGCTCGGTTTCAGGTGGCATGGGAGCCACTAGATGGATTTCAGTTGTGTGTTTGGTGGTGTTGGGGGCACGTTAGCTAGGTTTCAGGTGTGTGTAAGGGGGTCACTAGCTTGGTTTTGGGGGTTGAGGCACTATAATGTGCCACCTTGCTGGGTTTCAGGTGGCATGGGAGCCACTAGTTGGGTTTCAGTTGTGTGTTTGGTGGAGTTGGGGGCACGTTAGCTAGGTTTCAGCTGTGTGTAAGGGGGTCACTACTTTGGTTTTGGGGGTGTGAGGCACTATAATGTGCCACCTTGCTGGGTTTCAGGTGGCATGAGAGCCACTAGCTGGGTTTCAGTTGTGTGGTTGGTGGTGGTGTTGGGGGTATGTTAGTTTTAGGTGTGTGTGTACAGGGACCACTAGTATGGTTTTGGGGGTGTGCATCAAAAAGCCATATGTTAATGGAACATTAATCCCCTTTTACCTTTTTCACAGAGGATATCCACAGTAAACATACACACATGCCCAGTGAACCCAGCATGGTCCTGCTGTAATCCACCACTCTGCTGCAGCAAGCTGGGTTCTGCACTACCATCTTTACTAATGTCATTATAGGAGTCAGCTGCCTCTTCCTGGCTCCTACAACCGGCCCCCTGATGATGTACCATTGGGCCCATCCTCCTCTGGCCACGGTGTGCAAGCCTGTAATATCCTAGGATATGTGATGTGCATATCCCAGGAGGCTTCGGGTCCAGTATTTGTCTTGGTCTACAAATCTTTTTTACAAATGTGCTATATTTTTTGTAACTTTCAAATTATGAAAATGTCCCTTCTTTAATATATTTGCAAAGTAATTATTTTGTGTAGGTCATTCACGTTTATATCAACTTGTTAAGTTTCATTGCTAAAACCATGGAACAGGCCAACTCTAGAATAAAAGCATTTTATGCAATAAAATTTACACTGCTCAAAAAAATGTAAAGAAACACTTTTTAATCAGAGTATAGCAGCAAGTCAAATTCCTGGGATATTGATCTGGTCAGTTAAGTAGCAGGGGGGGTTGTTAATCATTTTCTGCTGCTTTAGTGTTAATGAAATTAACAACAGGTGCACTAGAAGGGCAACAATGAGACAACCTCCACAACAGGAATGGTTTTACTGGTGGAGGGCACTGACATTTTTTTTCCCTACTCATCTTTTCCGATTTACAGTGAAAACGGTATAAGTGACCAGTGCTGGAGACGGCTCACACAATCCACAACCCATAGTAAATGTCATCTTTTCTGATTGTTTTTCACTAGTTTTGCATTTGGCTAGGGTCAGTGTCAGTACTGGTAGCATGAGGGGATACCTGGACCCTATAGAGGTTGCACAGGCAGTCCAACTTCTCCAGGATGGCACATAAATACATGCCATTGCGAGAAGGTTTGCTGTGTCTCCCAGTCTCAACAGCATGGAGGAGATTCCAGGAGATGGGCAGTTACTCTAGGAGAGCTGGACAGGGCCATAGAAGGTCCTTAACCCATCAGCAGGATGAGCACTGCCAGAGCCCTACAAAATGATCTCCAGCAGGCCACTGGTGGCCTGAGGGCCTGACGTCCCCTAGTGGGCCCTGTGCTCACTGCCTGGCACCGTGGAGCTCGATTGGCATTTGCCATTGAACACCAGAATTGGAAGGACCGGCATATGCATGGAGAGACCCACAGACCTCTACAGGCTAGACAATGGCATCCTGACTGCCATTAGGTATTGCAATGAAATGCCCGGACCCATTGTCAGACCCTATGCTGGTGCAGTGGTTCCTGGGTTCCTCCTGGTGCACGACAATACCCGGCCTCATGTGTATGCAGCCAGTTCCTGGAGAATTAAGGAATTGAAACCATTGAATGGGCCCCCCCCCCGCCTGACCTAAATCCAATAGAACACCTCTGGGACATTATGTTTCAGTCAGGGGCGTATCATGAAATCAGTGGGCCCATGTGCAAGATCCAAAGTGGGCCCCCTATGCAGTAGGAAAGGGAAAGCTGTGGCATGCGAGGAAGTGGGCGTGGTTTAAGTTGCACTAAATATTGGGCCTGGCGTAAAGGGGTGTGGTTAAATAGAGTCTGAGATGACTTACATAGTTCAGAATGTGGTAATGTTAAATAGGGAATACCTGAGTCCTGGCCCTGCTGAGGGACTTCAATCAGCAGGACCCAGGTACTTCCTCTGCCACTCTATACACCTGGGCTAGCTTGGGGGGCTCTCTTACCAAAGAAACACGCGTGTGTGTGTGTGCGCCACTCCACTCAGCAGGGCCACCAATTACCACTGCGTCAGTACAGGCTGGAGCAGCTTCCAATCCAGTCCTCACATCAGCACCCAGCTTTCTCTCTTCACAGCTCCGCCCTTCAGAGGCGTAATTAGAACCTTCAAGGCCCGGTACAAGAAATTATGAAGGCCTCTTCCCACTGATCCTGGGGCCCTTCACTCTCATCTTGGGTCTCTTTATTATGGTCCCGCAGCAGCACCCTTTCACAAGTTCTGCAGCAGGATCCTTACTGCCATCTTCGGGCCTCCCCATGGTGGTGAAATGCCAGGGCCCAGTCGCAATTGAAACCTTTGCAATCCTGATAGTTCCCTCGCTGGTGTCAGTAGTTTTTAATTTTTATTTTAATTTTATTATTTTTTTCCCATTTCATTTTATTTCTTTTACAATGTTATTTTTATTATTTTTTACAATTTATTTCAGGAGCTCTGTTGGGGGGCTTTGATGAGATATCAGGGTCTGAACAAACCTCAGCCCTCAATCTCCATCTGTGTAACCTCATCTGCACAGAAGCAATGGACAGGAATAGCTGTGCACCGAGCCTCCCATTTATTCAGAAATGGAAGTATAGTAAAAAACAGTGAATGAACCAATTGGTACCAATCACCGACTCTGTTCATTCAGAAAAGGAAGGAGCCGGTAAATGGCAAATTTACAGACCCGTTCCCATCTTTCCATCATGGCACATCTTCTACAGCAGCTGGGAGGAGAGAAGAGGGGGAAGACAGCAGCTCTGTGGGGTGGACAAGGGAAGCACCCAGGAACCCTGGGAACAGCAGAAGACAAGTAAACTGGATAGGAGGGGTGGGGGCAGCATATAGAGGAACCAATCTCCTGCATTAGGAGGAAAATGGACGAGATTGGTTCCTCTGAATGCCGCCCTGCCATCCCTCCTATCCAGGTGTACAGGGGAGGCACGCAATCGCAACCTCTGCAGCCCCTATCGTTATGCCCCTGCCTCCCTTGCAATTTATAGAGTGCGCCAATGCCGAGACAAGGTCATCCAGTACCCAGGGCAAACTCCTCAAAACCATAAACCCCCATCTAGCACAAATTCTCACTCCCCATATC
>BLSH010142590.1:14431-29614 GCA_018402905.1 Glandirana rugosa | reverse complement strand
CAACTGAGCACAAGATTACAAAAGAGAGTAAGCTAAAGGAAAAAAGCTAAGTGGTACGAAAGTCCTAAAATTTATATCGGGTCTATCCAATGACACAGTAACAATAATTTTTATCAAATACTACTGAGGAACAACTCTTAACGTAGTAGGTAAACGATACTCGCAACGTCACACTCTCTCCAGTCACAACATCTAATCTGACGTCCAAGTACGTCGAATTAAAACACGAGACTCCAAAGCTGTTTCTTATTCTGTAGATAGGCACGAGAGAAATGTGACTCAAGACCGAGGAGGAGGAAGGTATTACCTCGAGCCATTACCTCTTGTGTAAATAATATGTGACACACGTCTTGTAGTAGGCTTTCGAGCCTATACAGCTTGGAGTAAGACAACATGCATAAAGAGGATGATGTGGTCAAAATACTCATTTGCCTAATAATTCTGCACACAGTGTATAATAAATGTGTTCTCCATTACCGAGCTCCATTATGGAAGGAGGAGGAGCCAGAACTCAGTGTAAAGAGAGCACGGATAGATGTCTTATTCTTTGTCGAAACCTCAGAGCACAAAATTAAGCTGCATGAACCTGCAGTCTAATCTACAACACTGACCTCTCTCACACTGCAACGCTCATAGCAAATGGATGATGCAATTCTCAACAAGGAGTCATCATAAACTATTTTTAATAACAATGACACAGTAACCTATCTGGGCTATATTTAAAATCCTGAAAGCATGGTGAATCGAAAAAAGGAAATCGAATGAGAGAAAACATTAGAACACGAGTCAACATGTCATAACATTCGTATAGTGCTTGCCCCAAGGTGTATGCTTCTTTTTTCCCCACAAAACTGCATTTATACTAATTTGAATCAAACTTTTTTTCAAAGAAATATAAATAGAAGAATAACTTTTTCAGAAAAAAACAAACAGCATCTTTGTCGACTGGTGGAACGTAAGCGAATATAGGCGGCATCCATCCATTTGAAAAAAATCGCACTGCCCGTCATAACAATGTGTATCCATCTCATTGTCCTTGCTCTCTGCCTGACTCCATGCCTGCCTCAGTCCATTCTACAAGATTCCCCAATGATAGTTGTGAGTCCTGGGCAGTCAGTGAAGTTGAATTGCACCTCAACAGCTACTGGAGATCCCTATATGTATTGGTATAGGCAGCCGATGACCGGAGGGGCTCTTGTGTTTATAGTCAGATCTCTTGGGAAAGGCTCGGTCGCAGAGCTGACACTCACCCATTTTAAAGCCGAGAGAAGCGAGGACAAAGAAGCCGAATTCACCTTGGAAAGCGATAAGATTAAGTCTGAAGATGCAGGGGTCTATTACTGTGCGTGGAGTATCACAGATGTATAAGTGGAGGGGACAACATTACAAAAACTTCTATGAACACTCAGCCCTATCAGTGGTTTATATTTCCTACCCTACCCTCCTTATTTTCTAATGCAGTGTTTCAACCTTTTTTCAGTCAAGGCACCCTTTAAAATTATGGACAGTCTCAAGGCACCACATTCTAAAATGTAAAAAAATATTCTAATAATTTTACATAATGCAGCAACATCAATACATGTAGGACACCCAACATTAGAGGTGATTTTTTCTTCCAAAGCAAACACACTTTTGCACACTGGTACCGACTAGTAGTCCAGTGTTTCTTCTCTCCCTTAGTTTCTCTCCATCACTCAGCTAATGTCACCCCATTGTGGGTGGAGAGGGGCAGGGGAGGGTCAAACAAGGATGCCGTGCAGGCGATCAACACCCTTCTTATTAGCACTGATGACATCACTGGTTGATAGGATGCCGGTGGCTGGAAGGTTGAAATGGTGCACAATAAAAACCCATGGCTTTGTGTAACTAAAAGGCTGGCTTGATCCACCTGCTGGCTTGTATACATTTTTGGACAATTTTTAGGCATTTTGCCAAGGCACCTCTGAAGAAACCTCAAGGCACCCTGGTCGAAAAAGGGTGTTCTAATGAACATTCCTTCATCCTAGTTCAGCTTGTGATCTCAATGTTCTCTTCAATGGCCACCCTTAGTTTTTCCCTTTCTTTTAACCTAGTATTTTTTAACCACTTGCCGACCAGTGATGTACCTGTATGTTGCTGGACTTCAGGCGGTTGTATCAGGATGATGTCTGCAGAATCAGGGGTCATCCTGGTACCGTTTTTTAGAGGCAGCTGTCGGCTCTCTTGTAAAAGCGATCCCAGTGGCTAACTAGCCACTAGATTGCTTTTATAAGCAGCAGAAGAAGAAATCCCCCCCTCCCACCACCTCCCTGGCTTTACTAGGATCTCCTGTCCAGTGCTGATCAGAGAGCTGAACAAACCCTGGATCGGCTTTGTTCAGCTCTCGCCTATAGCAACCTGGAAGTGATGACCTGACTTCAATTCCCGTTTACGCGGATGTCAATGGCGCCATTTTAAAAAATCAAAGGCACTCGAAAACCCTGATCTTGGCGTTTTGAATGCTTTTAAGGGCAGTGAAGGGATTTGGGGTCTTATAGAGTACCTGTCACATACCTATTGCTGTCACAAGGATGTTTACATTCCTTGCGACAACAATAAAAGGAATAGAAAAGAAATTAAAGCAACAGTGTAAAAATAAAAATAAATAAATAAAAACAATGTAAGTGTCCCTGTCCCCCCCCTGTGCTCGCACGTAAAAGTGAACGCACCCGTCGGTCCCACATGCATGCAAGCAGCAATCATCTCACACATGTGAGGTATCACTGCAAACGTTGGATCATAGGCAGTAATTTTAGCACCAGACCTCCTGTGTAAATCTTTCTTTTTTAATTGATAATTTTTATTACATTTTTTATAGTACAACAGAATAAAAGAAGAAGCAACAAACAAAGGACATCCAATGAGGTGCACAACAGACCGATGTACCATAAAATCAATAACCATAAAGGAATAGAAGTATTGCAGCTGCATGGCCCTCCTGTGTAAATCTAAAGTGTTGCACGGGTATGCGCAATTTTAAAGCATGACATGTTTGGTATCTATTTACTAAGCATACCATCATCTTTTATATTTTACCCAAAACTTGAGTTATGTATTATTTCTTTTGCATTAAAATTCAAAAAAGTGTATTTTTCCCCAAAACGATTGTGTTTGAAAAACTGCTGCACAAATATAGAAAAAAAAATTGTAAAACCCACCATTTTATTCTCTAGGGCCTCTTGTGTTAAAAAATTATATACAGTTGTGCTCATACGTTTACACGCCCTGGCAGAATTTATGATTTCTTGGCCATTTTTCAGAAAATATGAATGATAACGCAAAAACTTTTCTTTTACTCATGATTGGTGTTTGACTGAAGCCATTTATTATCAATCAACTGTGTTTACTCTTTTTAAATCATAATGACAACAGAAACTACCCAAATGACCCTGATAAAAAGTTTACATAACCCAGTTCTTAATAACGTGTACTGCCCCCTTTAACATCAATGACAGTTTGAAGTCTTTTGTGGTATTTGTGGATGAGGATCTTTATCTTCTCAGATGGTAAAACTGCCCATTCCTCTTGGCAAAAAGCCTCCAGTTCCTGGAAATTCTTGGGCTGTCTTGCATGAACTGCACGTTTGAGATCTCCCCAGAGTGGCTCAATGATATTGAGGTCTGGAGACTGAGATGGCCACTCCAGAACCTTCACTTTATTCTGTTGCAGCCAATGACAGGTCAACTTGGCCTTCTGTTTTGGATCATTGTCATGTTGGAATGTCCAAGTACGTCCCATGCGCAGCTTCCTGGCTGATGAATGTAAATGTTCCTCCAGTATTTTTTGATAACATACTGCATGCATCTTGCCATCAATTTTGACCAAATTTTTCTGTGCTTTTGTAGCTCACACATCCCCAAAACATCAACGATCCACCTCTGTGTTTCACCGTAGGAATGGTGTACCTTTCATCATAGGCTTTGTTGACTCCCCTCTAAATGTAGCGTTTATGGTTGTGGCCAAAAAGCTCAATTTTGGTCTCATCACTCCAAATGACTTTGTGCCAGAAGGTTTGAGGCTTGTCTCTGTGCTGGTTGGCATATTGTAAGCGGGACACTTTGTGGCATTTGTGTAGTAATGGCTTTCTTCTGGCCATTCGACCATGCAGCCCATCTTTCTTCAAGTGCCTCCTTATTGTGCATCTTGAAAAGTCACACCACATATTTTCTGAGAGTCCTGTATTTCACGTGAAGTTATTTGTGGGTTTTTCTTTGCATCCCCAACAATTTTCCTGGCAGTTGTGGCTGAAATTTTAGTTGGTCTAGCTGACCGTGGTTTGGTTTCAACAGAACCCCTCATTTTCCACTTCTTGATTAGAGTTTGAACACTGCTGATTGGCATTCTCAATTCCTTGGATATCTTTTTATATACCTTTCCTGTTTTATACAGTTCAGCTACCTTTTCCCATAGATCCTTTGACAATTCTTTTGCTTTCCCCATGACTCAGAATCCAGAAACCTCAGTGCAGCACTGGATGAAAAATGCAAGGGTCTGTAAGGAGTCCAGAAACTCATTGACCTTTTATACACACACTAATCACAAGCAAACCGATCACAGGTGAGGATGGTTACCTTTAATAACCATTCAAACCCCTTTGTGTCAACTTGTGTGCATGTTAGGCTAAAATCACCAGGGTATGTAAACTTTTCATCAGGGTCATTTGAGTGAAAGAAATGTTTTTGTGTTATCATTCATATTCCCTGAAATATGGCCAATAAATCATAAATTCTGTCAGGGTATGTAAACTTATGAGCACAACTGGAATGTTTGGGGGTTCTTACAATTCTTTTGGCAAAAAATACTGATTTTTTACATGTAAATAAAACTGTCAGAAAAAGGCCTGAAGGTCAAGTGGTTAAAAAGAGGTCACCAATGGAAATGCCAGATTCACTCTTGGGACAGATTTACGTTTAAATTCCAACTCCAGGAATTAGAAGACAATCTACCCTTACAAATAAAAAAAAGACCAATGAAGGCTTCTTCGAAAAAGGAAAAAATATATTATTGTGTTTTGTTTTTACAAAACAAAGAATGGAATTTAATGTGGCCTGCTCCCCTTATGGGTTTGGGGATCATTTCACCCTCAGCCGTCTCTGTACTCAGGTCCTACAAGGGGTTGGTGATGGTTATGTAATAAACGTGCGCTCCATTATGGAAGTAGGAGGCGCCAGAACTCACTGTAAAAAAGCAAGCTCACATGCCTCATTCTTTAGCAAGACCTCAGAGTGAAGAAAACTAGCTGGCATGAACAAGCAGGCTATTCTATAACACAAATCCTCGCTTACACTGCCACTCCATAGCAAATGGACAACGCATTTCTCCACATTGATTTATAAACTATTTTTTAATCAGGTTACAAGGAAATCTTAATCTGTCTGGATCACATTGTCTGGAGCATATTTTCAATGTTGGATTGAAATAGACGATCAGATGAGATAGAAACTTAGTATACAGTACGTGTCAGCATATCATAGCATGTTTTGGCTCCTTTCCCATGATTTTTTTATTTGTTATTTTTTTGTTATTTTAGTCGATCTTTACGATTTTAAATTTCAATCAAACCATTTTTTTAAACTATAAAAGAGGAAAGTTTTTTTTTTTTTTAAAGGAACTTAAAGCAACAAAATTGCACTGCCCACCATAACAATGTATATCCATCTCATTGTCCTCAACCTCTGTCTGACTCCATGCCTGCCTCAGTCCATTCTACAAACTCCCCCAATGATAGTTGAGAGCCCTGGGCAGCCAGTGAAGCTAAATTGCACCTCTATGGCTACTGCAGATCCCTATATGTATTGGTATAAACAGCCGATGGGTGGAGGGGCTCTTGTGTTCATTGCCTCATCTGTTAGTAAAGGTTCGGTTGAAGAGCTAACACTCAAGCATTTCAAAGCCAATAGAAGAAAGGATAAAGAGGCAGAATTCACCCTGGAAAGCGATAAGATTACAGTTGAAGATGCAGGGGTCTATTACTGTGCGTGGAGTATCACAGATGTATAAGTGGAGGGGACAACATTACAAAAACCTCTATGAACACTCAGCCCTATCAGTGGTTTCCATTTCCTCCCCTACCCCTCCTTATTTCCTAATGAACATTCTCTCATCCTAGTTAAGCTTGTGATCTCCACACAAATGGAGAAGACAGTTAGCAAGCTTCAAGCAGTGCAGAAGTTTCCTAATAGCCTGCTAAAGCTAGATAAATGCTTGCTTAACCCTTTAATGGCCAGAGAGTGTATGGTTATACCCTAGTTTGTGGTATGCTAGGATAATACCTATTTTAAAGTACAACGTATAAAGCAATTTAAAAGTAGCCATTATCCCTGCACATATGTACAAACATATAAGAGGTAGAGCTTTCTGCTTCTTTTAATATGTACTCCTCAGGCTCCTTATCACTTGTAGAAAAGGCCTCTTTATAGGGCTCAATAGCTCAATTTGAAATATATATACACACAATTACTGGGCAATTTGTTGAGTGACATGGACCAGGGTCTTTACCCACGGAGAGATGGACAGTCCAAGTTATTGCAGGAGCATACCTGGGGGTAGAGAGGCAACAGATGGTATTGTCAGTGGAACATAGCACACCAGACAACTGTGGGGCATGGCAAACATGGTGTGGAAAGACAGGTATCATGGAGGTGCACAGTGTGCCCTAGGAGTCACTAAATGGCACAAGATGATCTGGGGTGCACTGGAGCCATGGGGCTCACAGGGACATACTGTGGTCACTAGATGATACAGAATGCTCTGGGGTGCACTGGTGCCATGGGGCTCAAAGGGGCACACTTGGGTCACTAGATACAGAATGCTCTGGGGTTCACTGGTTCCATGGGGCTCACAGAGGCACACTGGGGTCATTAGATGACACAGGATGCTCTGGGGTGCACTGGTGCCATGGTGCTCACGGAGACACACTGGGGTAACTAGATGATATAGAATGCTCTGTGGTGCACTGGTGCCATAGGGCTCAAAGGAGCACACTGGGGTCACTAGCTGACACAGGTTGCTCTGGGGTGCACTGGTGCCATGGGGCTCACTTGGGTCACTAGATGACACAGGATGCTCTGGGGTACACTGATGCCATGGTGCTCATAGGGGCACACTGGGATCATCAGGTGTCACAGGATGCTCTGGTGTGCACTGGTGCCATGGTGCTCACAGGGGCACACTGAAGTCACTAGATGGCACCGGATGCTCTGGGGTGCACTGGTGCCATGGTGCTCACAGGAGCACACTGGGGTCACTAGATGGCACAGGATGCTCTGAAGTGCACTGTTGCCATGGGGTTCACTGGGGTCACTAGATGACACAGGATTCTCTGGGGTGCACTGGTTCCATGAGGCTCACAGGGGCACACTGGGGTCATTAGATGACACAGGATGCTCTGGGGTGCACAGGTGACATGGTGCTCACAGGGGCACACTGGGGTCACTAGATGACACCAGATGCTCTGGGGTGCACTGGTGCCATGGTGCTCACATGGGCCCATTGGGGTTACTAAATGGCACAGGATGCTCTGGGGTGCACTGGTGCCATGATTCTGACAGGGGCACACTGGGGTCAGTAGATGACACGGGATGCTCTGGGGTGCACGGGTGCCACGGGGCTCACTGGGGTCACTAGATGACACAGGGGTGCACTGGTGCCATGGTACTCATAAGGGCACACTGGGGTCATTAGATGACAAAGGATGCTCTGGGGTGCACTGGTGTCATGGGGCTCACAGGGGCACACTGGGGCCCCTAGATGACACAGGATGCTCTGGGGTGCACTGGAGCCATGGAGCTCACAGGGGCACACTGGGGTCGCTAAATGATACAAAATCCTCTGGGGTGCACTGGTGCCATGGGGCTCACAGGGGCACACTGATGTCACTAGATGACACAGGATACCCTGGGGTGCACTGGTGTCAAGGGGCTCACAGGGGCACACTGGGGTCACAAGACAACATAGGATGCTCTGAGATGAACTAGAGCTATGGGGCACATCGGGCGCACTAGGGTCACTATCAGATACATGTACTGTGATAGCTGGAGCCCTACTACACAATTTTGCTTGCAGTGAATCTTAATTATTGAGAGCTCATTCACACATATGCTGTCTATTTTAATTCATTGTTATTGAACTGCCAGCAAACCACATTGCACCAAAAACTTCTGCAGCACATAAAAATATGCTACATGTACTGTACAATATCATTTGTACTGACTGCTTCTCTATAGTGCATTGGGATGCCACTGAAATTAACTGCATTAGTATATGTATGCATGTTAATATGCTTTAATGCATAAGACTGAACGATCTCTAATAATAAAATATAAGTATTAGGTAGCTTCAGCGCCTAGGACCAATCCAATGAAACAAAAAGAAAACCACAACAGCAGGCAGTAAAAAAACAATAAAAAAACAATGAACAGACTGGATGTACTACTCAAAAGTCTAAAAATAAAAATAAAAAATAAAAATAAAACCAGCTGCGATAATGCAATGGCTGGTAGCCGTATTAGAAGTAATAATGAAACAATTCACCACGCTCAGTTTAGAGGTAGAATTAATGAATGCAGTCTTATTTAAATAGTCCTTGGTGAACAGCTGTTTTTCAGAAAATGATGCAGATATAAACTGTCCCCACTTATGGTGAAAAAAAGTGCTTGTGCTTGCACCGAATTACGGGGAATCGTACGGGAGGCGGCATTACAAACGCCAGGTTTGGGCTTATTTCCCCATTAAGAAAATCGTCTGCCTTTACGTTCGGTGCCAGGACTTATGGGCGCCTGCAAATTTGAGTTTTGATTTTACTTTTGTTTTTTTAACCAAATACATTTTAAAACGTTATTTGCACTATGAGTTTTTTTCTCTCCATCTACATGGTGATCTCTATGTTGGAGTAACTGCTGGAGGTGCAGAACGCCGAAAAAATCCCACAGGGGATAACTGCACTCCCCAACAGCCTTACTAGACCACACTAGAGATAGGTGGTCACTGGAGGAGGGGTGAGTGCACATCCATGTGGGGCACATTGAGCACTTATGTTCATCTAACCACAAGCACTTTTTTCACCATAAGTGGGGACAGTTTATATCTGCATAATTTTCTGAAAAACAGCTGTTCACCAAGGACTATTTAAATAAGACTGTATTCATTTATTCTACCTCTAAACTGAGCGTGGGGACTTGTTTCATTATTACTAATAATAAAATATACTTTCATTTTCATTGGTGATTGGTTGTTCATCTGTCTGAAAATATATACAGTATTTTAGAGTCATTGGAAGGTTAAGATCCCCTCACTTCAATGGCTACCTTTATTTTTTTGTTCCCTCTTTCCCACATTGTAAAGTTTTAGGACAGGTCTGCAATTGCTGCACCAGAATTATTCTTGGGATACCCAACATCAGCACCGGGATGTGAAACTGGGCCAAAGCTAGAAGAGGATCTGTAGTCATCTACCTAAAAAAAAGTTTTGGCTTTGGATACTTTAAGCCTACTAGAGCAGTGTTCCCCAACCCAGTCCTCAAGGCCCACCAACAGGTCATGTTTTCAGGATTTCCCTCAGATTAATCAGCTGTGGTAATTACTAAGGCAGTGAAACTGATCAAATCACCTGTGCAAAATAATGGAAATCCTGAAAACATGACCTCTTGGTGGGTTGGTTGGGGAACACTGTACTAGAGGCTCAACTAGCAGATAAAAAGAGAGGGTAAAGGCTATTTTAAAGAAAGCAACATTCAATTTTCTTGAATTTAGAGGTAACAAATAAAACAAAGAATTACAGGGGTCTTCTCCCCTTATGGGCTCAGGTCCTACAAGGGGTTGATGACGCTTATGTAATAAAGGTGTGTTATATTATGGTAGAAGGAGGAGCTAGAACTCAATGTAAAGAAAGCAAGCCTGAATGTCTCATTCTTTAGCAAGACCGCAGAACACATGAACCTGCTGCGTAATCTATAACCCTGACCATAGCTTATACTGCCACACTCATAGCAAATGGGCAGTGCAATCCTCCACATTAAATCACCAGAACCTATATTTTAATCAAGTTGCAAGGAAATCTTAATCTGCTTGGATCATATTCAGCTTTACCGGAGCATGTTTTCAATGTTAGATTGAAAAAGGCAATTGGATGAGATAGAAAATGAGTTATTAGATATGTGTTAGCATATCATAACGTGCGTATGCCGCGTGTCCCATAGTAATAGCTTGTTTTTATTTTTTCACTTGGTATTTACAAATTTAATCTTACATCAACCCATTTTTTAAAGAATAATAAAAGAGGATTCTTTTTTTTTTTTTGCAAAAAATTAGGATGCAAAGGAATATTTGTTTCTAGGCAGCAACGAAAGCAACGTCCATTCTGAAAAATTGCATTACCTTCTATAACCATGTGTATCCATCTCATTGTCCTCGCTCTTTGCCTGACTCCATGCCTGCCTCAGTCCATTCTACAAACTCCCCCAATGATTGTTGTGAGCCCTGGGCAGCCGGTGAAGATGAATTGCACCTCTACAGCTACTGGAGATCCCTATATGTATTGGTATAGACGGCCAATAGATGGAGGGGCGCTTGTGTTTATAGTCAGATCTTTTGGGAAAGGTTTGGTTGAAGAACTAACACTCACCCATTTCAAAGCCGAGAGAAGTAAGGACAAAGAGGCCGAATTTACCCTAGAAAGTGATAAGATTACGGTTGAAGATGCAGGGGTCTATTACTGTGCGTGGAGTATCACAGATGTATAAGTGGAGGGGAAAACATTACAAAAACCTCTTTGAACACTCAGCCCTATCTGTGGTTTCTATTTCCTCTCCTACCCCTCCTTATTCTCTAATAAACATTCCCTCATTCTAGTTAAACTTGCGGTCTCCACACTCATGGAGCAGACAGTTAGCAAGCTTCAAGCAGTGCTGACTCTTTATAAGAACCTTATAAAGACAGATACAAATATGCTTAACCCATTAATGAACTAGGAGCCTATAGTTATACATTAGCTTGTGATGTGCTTCTTCTCTGGAATGATACCCGTTTTAAAATATAATGCAATTTAAAAGTAAAAGTGCAATTATCTCTTTTGCCTCTATGCACATATTCACAAACATATAAGAGGTGGAGGTTTCTACTTATTTTAATATTTACTCCTCTGGCTCCTTATCACTTGTAGAAAAAGCCTGTTGTATATAGGACTCAATAACTTAAGTTGGAAGGACCCACTGCAAGGGTAGATTTATTCCTAATTCCTTGAGTTACCTGCAATGTAAGTTAAGATGTTGAGGTCCATCCACAACCCGGAGAGCTGGAGGGAAGAGGAGAGTGCCAGCTACTGGAGGAGCAAGGGATTAGGTAAGTTCAGTTTTAAGGCTACTAGAGCTCAACCAGCAGATAAAAAGGCAGCGAAGGGAAGCTTTGAAGAAAGCAAAATACTACACCACTGAATGCAAAGATGGTAAAGAATTTGTTTTACTGGGGTCTCCTCCTCTTATGGACTTGGGGATCATTTCACCCTCAGCCACCAGACTCAGGCCTAACAAGGAGTTGATGATGCTTATGTAATAAAGGTGTGTTCTATTATAAAAGAAGGAGGAGCCAGAACTCACTGTAAAGAAAGCAAGCCTGAATGTCTTATTCTTTAGCAAGACCTCAGAGCACATGAACCTGCAGCGTAATCTATAACCCTGGCCACCGCTTATACTGCCACATCCATAGCAAATGGACGATGCAATTCTCTACGTTAAATCACTATAAACTATTTTTTGAACAAGTTACAAACAAATTCTAATTTTCCTGGATCATATTCAACATCACCAAAGCATATTTTCAATGTTGATTGGATGAGACAGAAAATGTTGATACGTGCCAGCATATCATAGCGTGCGTATGGCGCTTTTCCCATAATGTTAGCCATTTTTTTTCAGTTGTTTTTATGAATTTAAATTTAAACCAAAAAATTTTTTAAACAAATATAAAAGAGGAAGGACTTTTTGCATCAAAAAGGACATAAAGGAATTTTTGTTTCTAGGTGGGAACAAATGCAACATCCATTCTGAAAAATCACGCTGCTCACCATAACAATGTGTATCTATCTCATTGTCCTCGCTCTCTGCCTGACTCCATGCCTTCCTCAGTCCATTCTACAAACTCCCCCAATGATAGTCGTGAGCCCTGAGAAGTCGGTGAAGCTGAATTGCACCTCGATGGCTACTGGAGATCCCAATATGTATTGGTATAGGCAGCCGATGACCGGAGGGGCGCTTGTGCTTGTAGTGTTATCTTATGGAAAAGGTTTGGTTGAAGAGCTAACACTCACCCATTTCAAAGCCGAGAGAAGTAAGGACAAAGAGGCGGAATTCACCTTGGAAAGCGATAAGATTAAGTCTGAAGATGCAGGGCTCTATTACTGTGCGTGGAGTATCACAGATGTATAAGTGGATGGGACAACAGTGCAAAAACCTCTAGGAACACTCAGCCCTATCTATGGTTTCTATTTCCTTTTCTACCCCTCCTTATTTTCTAATAAAAATCCCCTCATCCTAGTTAAGCTTGTGAGCTCCACATGGAGCAGACAGTTAAGAAGCTTCAAGCAGTGCTGAAGCTTGCTAAGAGCCTTCTAAAGACAGATAAAAATATGCTTAACCCCTAATGGACAGGGAGGCTATAGTTATACACTAATTTGTGGTGTGCTTCTTCTCTGGGATGATACCTCCAAATACAAAAAGGTTTCTTTACAGTAAGAGCTGTAAAAATGTGGAATGGAATCTCTCTAGGAGTGTTTCTGACCAGCTTAGTAGATTGCTTTAAAAAAGGCCGGGATTCTTTCCTAAATGTACATAATATAACTGTTAATAACATTTATAGGTAAAGGTGATCCAGGGAAAATCTGACTGCCTATCAGGGGATCAGGAAGGAATTTATTTACCCTGCTGGAGCAAATTGGATCAGGCTTTTTGGATCAACTGTGGGTATAGGATTGTGTATATGGGATTGTATGTTTTTTTTTTTATTGGTTGAACTAGATGGACTTGTGTCTTTTTTCAACCAGGCTAACTATGTAACTATGTAACTAACTATACCAGTTTTAAAGTACAATGCAATTTACAAATAAAAGTGAAATTATCCCCTTCGCCTTTATGCACATATTCACAAACACATAAGAGGTGGAGTTTTCTGCTTCTTTTAATATTTACTGCTCCAGGTCCGTATCACTTGTATAAAAAGCCTTTTGTATATAGGACTCAATAACTTAAGTTGAAAAGACCCACTTCGAGGGTAGGTTTATTTGTAATTCATTCCTTGCGTTACCTGCAATGTAAATTAAGATGTTGAGGTCCATCCACAAGCCAGAGAGTTGGAGGGAAGGGGAGAGCGCAAGCTACTGGAGGAGCAAGAAATAAGGTAAGTTCACTTTTAAGGCTACTAGAAGCTCAACTGGCAGATAAGAAGACAGAGAATGGTTGCTTTGAAGAAAGCAAAAAACTATACTGCTGAATGCAAAGATGGTTAATAAAGAATCAGTTCTACTGGGGTCTCCTCCTTTTATGGACTTGGGGATCATATCACCCTCAGCCACCAGACTCAGACCTAACAAGGTGATGCTTATATAATAAAGGTGTGTTCTATTATAAAAGAAGGAGGAGCCAGAACTCACTCTGAAGAAAGCAAGCCTGAATGTCTTATTCGTTAGCAAGACCTCAGAGCACATGAACCTGCAGCGTAATCTATAACCCTGACCACCTCTTATACTGCCACATCCATAGCAAATGGACGATGCAATTCTCTACATTAAATCACCATAAACTATTTTTTGAACAAGTTACAAACAAATTCTAATTTACCGGGATCGTATTCAACATTATCAGAGCATATTTTCAATGTTGATTGGATGAGACAGAAAATGTTGATACGCGCCAGCATATTATAACGTGCGTATGGCGCTTTTCCCATAATGTTGGCCTTTTTCTTTTCAGTTGTTTTTTTAAGAATTTAAATTTAAACCAAAACATTTTTTAAACAAATATAAAAGAGGAAGGACTTTTTGCAAAAAAAAAGGACGTAAAGGAATTTTTGTTTCTAGGTGGGAACAAATGCAACGTCCATTCTGAAAAATCACGCTGTTCACCAGAACAATGTATATCCATCTCATTGTCCTCGCTCTCTGCCTGACTCCATGCCTGCCTCAGTCCATTCTACAAACTCCCCCAATGATTGTTGTGAGCCCTGGGCAGTCGGTGAAGCTGAATTGCACCTCGACAGCTACTGGAAATCCATATATGTATTGGTATAGGCAGCCGATGATCGGAGGGGCTCTTGCACTTGTAGTGTTATCTTATGGGAAAGGTTCAGTTGAAGAGCGAACACTTAACCATTTCCAAGCAGAGAGAAATAAAGACAAAGAGGCGGAATTCACCTTGGAAAGCGATAAGATTAAGTCTGAAGATGCAGGGGTCTATTACTGTGCGTGGAGTATCACAGATGTATAAGTGGAGGGGACAACATTACAAAAACCTCTATGAACACTCAGCCCTATCTGTGGTTTATATTTCCTCCCCTACCCCTCCTTATTTTCTAGTTAAGCGTGTGATGCCCACACTAATGGAGCAGACGGTTAGCAAGTGCAGTGCTAACATTTCCAAACAGCCTGCTAAAGATAGATAAAAGCTTGCTTAACCCTTTAATGGCCAGGGAGTGTATAGGATACCCTAGTTTGTGGTGTGCTACTTCTCTAGGATGATACCTGTTTGAAAGTACAACTTATAATTAGAGTTGAGCGAACCTCTGGAAGTTCGGGTTCTGCTGGTCCGTCCGAACTTCGGGACAAAGTCCGGGTCCGGGTCCGGACGGAACCCGAACGATCGCACGCCGTGAACGGGATGGGAATGGGGGTAAAATGAAGGAAAACGTCGGGAGACCCCGAAAGGTCCTGAAACGATGTCGGTAAAAACACGGATTTTCAAGCCCAGGGGTAACTAAAGTTACCCCAAGCAACAGGCACGCTAGCAAGCCCAAGGCAGGCCTGGGCCTGGGCCTGAAACAGGGCTTCAAGCCTGCCTGGTCGTCTTGGGCTTGAAGGTCTCCAAGCGAGTTGAGATTAATATTCAACATGAAAGTTTGTCCATAGTAGGATCTCTTCATCGTGTGGTGTTTGATCCCATAGGATATGTGAGGGACCGGTAAT
>BLSH010142590.1:0-12629 GCA_018402905.1 Glandirana rugosa | reverse complement strand
ACTCCGTGACACCACATACGGCCAGATAAGTAAATCTTCTGGACTAGTTCTTAAAAGGAGGTAAAAACAGTGAAAATAGTGACCTGAACAAATAAGTGAATATATACCTGAATATACCCTAACCTCTAAATACGTCCATATATAAGTGAATAAACAAGTCCAGTGATAAAAGTGACAAAAATGGAGGAAAATTCTTGATCAGGTCTTCTAAATGAATAGACCGGCATACACCACAGTGCCTCAAAAGTGAAAAAACACCTCCACCACAGATGGTTGTGCCCTTACCAGATCACTTGGACCTCTTGTTACAGGAGGTCTAAAGCGCTTGTGTGGATCAAGGCCTCCACAGGCCCGTAACGATCTGTAGTCTATGGGGCGCCCTCTCTCTCCGTTGGGTCGGATCCTTTCCTATCCTTTGTGGAGGTGTCTGAGACCACTTCCTTAGGTGTGTATTAGGTTGGAAGTACTGCACGACCACAGGACCAAATAGTCAGCTCAACTCCAGGAGAGCCACGATACCCAAAAGAAAGGGGTGGACTAGATAGTGTAATATCGTTTACACAAAATCGGTTTATTTAAAAATTGTTAAACTCACATGAATCCGGATAAATGACAGCTGTATACAAGTAAAAACACTCAGCGGTGATAATGAGACAGCGCTCCACCCGATCGATTTCGTCTCCAGCAGACATCTTCCGGGGTATGGAGGCTGTCTCCTCGCACCGCTTTACATACATTTCAACAAGCCTAACCCAGCCAATCACATCCTCCGTTGGAGGGATAAGTCCCTCCCCTCCTATAGATCATACAAATTTGAATGTCCAGCTGAGCTGGTACGCTGACCTTATTCCAGGTGATCGCTTTACCCCAGGCAGAGAAGTCCATGTGTCCGCCACCTCAGCACACTCAAACGCCGCATCGCCATCGCGGACCGGAAGCGTGCGTTCCAAGCAAGGCCACGCAACTTCCGCTTCCTGTATCGCGATGGCCGGATGTTTACAACATTGCGTGCCAAAGAAAAGAGTGGATGGGAGAAAAATCCCTGATCTATAGTCACAAAGATCATAAAAAGTATCATAACTAAAAGAACTAGTTCGGAGGGTGATGGCTGAAAATAGGGCAAAATTTGCGTTACGGGCCTGTGGAGGCCTTGATCCACACAAGCGCTTTAGACCTCCTGTAACAAGAGGTCCAAGTGATCTGGTAAGGGCACAACCATCTGTGGTGGAGGTGTTTTTTCACTATTGAAGCACTGTGGTGTATGCCGGTCTATTCATTTAGAAGACCTGATCAAGAATTTTCCTCCATTTTTGTCACTTTTATCACTGGACTTGTTTATTCACTTATATATGGACTTATATGGGATTGGAGATTTATGAGTTTATTCACTATATTATTATTTGATACGTACACATTTGGATGTTTATAAGTTCACTCTCATATTATATTGATTTATGTCCTACACACAAGCGCAGCCTTCTTTATATCTTTATGTTTTTGGGTGTAGAAATCACACTTTATTGTTGCAGCTGTGTAAAAAAGGACACAGTGATTACTAGGGTTAGCGCAGTCTTCCTATATATAGAAATTAAAACACAGCAGATAATATAAAAAGTAATGGCAATATTCCAGAAGTAAACAACCAACCAATATTTATAGTGATAGTCTTCCAGATTTCAATGTTATACTATAGCGAGGTTAGTTAACTGAAGATTATTGGCCTAGTGAGCCATTTGTTATGCTCCTGTAGGACCAGAAAGGATAAGGAAAGGGAGGATAAAAAAATGGAGAAGGAGAGTGTATTCCCCCAAGTAAGTACAAAAAGGGAGAGTGACAGAGAAAGAGAAGGGGATGGGGGAGAGCAGGATGATGATCAAGTATCCCTACGGGAAGCATTCTGCGGCATGGCATAGGCGTGCGCACAGGGTGGGCCGCATGGCCTGGGCACACTGTAATCACCTAGTGCACATTAGCGTTATCACTCTATGCCTATGGGGAGATGGAAAAGATCTCTCTCCTACCTGCTCTGCCATATGCACTTCTTTTTCACTGTGCCAGCAGGGAGATTAATGTACCGGGGCCATATACATGTAGACACACGCGTGTTCAAGATTTGGGGTGCACACTCTAGTGCTATAGGATGTGCACACCTTTGCAGGGTGGTCTTATATGTGAGTATTAAAGCAGACCCAGGGGGTCACATACTTAAAGTAACTTTCTTTAGTCACATTGGGGTTGATTTACTAAAACTAGAGTGTGCAAAATCTGATACAGCTGTGCATGGTAATCAATCAACTTCTAACTTCAGCTTGTTCAGTTAAGCTTCGACGAAAAAACTAGAAGCTGACAGGTTTCTATGCGGAGCTGCACCAGATTTTGCACTCTCCAGTTTTATTAAATCAACCCTATTGGGGGATGGGAGACCGGGCAGGTATGTGGCTGGGTTGAGCGTGAGATGAGTTTCGTAGTAGGAGAGCGTAATTGGGAACTTCTTTTTCCTGCCAAGATGGGTGCATCTTAGGAACCTCCCCTTTTTAAAGTATGAGCACGATTTATAAAAATGTGCAATTATCCATTTTGCCTTCACACTCATTAACAAACACAGTGCTTAGTTTCTTTTGATATGTACTCCTTGGCTCCTTATGACCTGTAGAAAAAAGAACTGAAGTTTCAGTCGGACAGAGGGAGCTAAAAGGTAGGGAGCCTCCATGGTACATTCTTTTTAGATAACCCAAAATGCTCTGGGAATCCTTTGTTATGTATGAAATGTTTATTTCTTGAGCAAAGATTGTATATATTTATTAAAAACTAGATAGATATGGAACATCAATTTATATCTTATCAAAAGTTTCAAAAATATTAAATAAAATTGACCCCAAGTTGCTGTTTTGTTCTTAGCAATGGTGTACTCCTCTTACATATTTATATATGTAATGGAAGTCCTTTGTTGTATGTACTTATACTTCTAAACATTTGTTGGATTATTACCTTGAGGGATGATCCAGTTGTGTACTTGTATCTGGAAACATGCCTCTTGAATGTAAGACACTGTTTGAGAAGTATTTTTAATAAACTACGTTATAAAAAAAATGGACACCAAATTACCATTGTTTCTCTTTACAGTCTTCTCACAGCAAGGCACAAATTACCCCTGACCATGAAGGGGTTGAGGCTTATTTCAGGTAAGGGTTTTATTGCATGGTCACATTGAATACAAGGCTTTCTCTGCTTGAATCATGTAGAGAGGTGGGGTGGTGTCTTCATGACCTCCAACTCATCCAATCAGAGAAGGGGCTTTCCAAGAAAACTGCTCAATATTTGTTCAAGTAAAGTAATGGACTGATAAAATTGGAGAGATCCTAAGGATTAATTAGACTGATGATTGCTCCAGATGCCAATAAAGCCTTAACTGACATTCGGAGCAATCAGGTCTATTACTCTTCAGGATCCGTTTTTTCAGTCCAGTACATACTTAGCTCAACAGTACCAAGCCATAAAGAAGAAGAGCTCTTTAAACCCCCAAAACGCATTGGATTTTTATGATACAAGAATGGGAACACATTTAAACCTGGAGTTTAAATATTTTACATTTAGTGCTTTCCTTGTATACTTTAGTCCCTCTTTAAGCAAATAGTCAACCATTGGCCACCACTCCTAGGAAAACTGCCTAAGGACAAATATTCCCTCTACAATGTTTAGGAGCTGGCTGAGCACACCTCCTGCTTTAAAAGAGTCTGTACCCCACACTATTCCTCTACTTCCCAAACATATATAACTTAGCAGAGGATCTAATGCTGCCCTACTCTATCAAAAACAAAGCAAAAAAGGGGCATGACCGACTACTGAAGGAGATGGAAGCAGCCTGCTGAGCTCCGAACAATCCGCTGCCATCCTGCACTCTGAGGGCTCGGTGAGTCTCCAAAACACCACATCCCTATCCCCTATACACCTCACTACTCACCGGGGAAAAAATTAAGGCCAAAGCCGAGCGGGAAGACACACAAATGCGACCTAGGCCACTGGGGAATCGGCTGGAGACATCAGGGCATTTGACAGCATATCTGCGCTAATCAGCCCGCGGCCTGCCACCAGTACAGCGGCCCCGACCATCGCGTTCTAATTTAGCCCAAAATTAAATCATCCAAAAAGCGGCGCCGATGTCAGGTGCGGAAGCGGCCCGAAATTGAGGCCCAGGCTTCAGTGAGGCCTCCACGGCTGCCATCTTGGAACACCTGGCGGCAGGCCCTAGAATTCCATCATTTGCTCTAAAGAACCGGGGTGTGAAGGAACAAGAGCCAGGAGCCAAGAGCCAAAATTAACACATCAAAAAAACGGGGCCAATTTCAGGTGCGGAAGCGGCCCGAAATTGAGGCCCAGGCTTCAGTGAGGCCTCCACTGCCGCCATCTTGGAACACCCGGCGGCAGGCCCTAGAACTCCAGCATTTGCTCTAAGGAACCGGGGTTTGAAGGAACAAGAGCCAAGGTGTGGAGGGAACTTTCTAAGCACTGAGGGGCACGTTCATCCTCCCAATACTTTTTTAATACTCCACTGCCTTACACACGGCGGCCATATTGATACACCCAGATGTTATTAACTAACTGCTTATATTAGAGAACAGTAATACTCTGCCTCTCTATGAACTAACAGCAAGGACCTAAAGAAGTAATAACTGCAGCATGGGGATAAGCCTCCAAGCGGCCTGAAGAAAAACCTTACTCATTTAAGACCTAGGACTGTATCACATATACCTAGAGGACCACTCCACATCCCTGGCTGTGAGTAAATCTATCAAACTAAATTACTTCAAAACACCCTGGCCCCACTAGCAGTAACCATACTGAACCAATCGACCTACCACAGACTCTACCTGGAGCCTTAACTCTAACAATCAGTATCAATATTAAGCACCCCAATCTCACCTCCGCCAAAAGGTTAACCATCTCCTAGCGGCAAACCAAGAACTGAAATGAACCTTCTCCCGTAAGCTCCACACCAGTACGGGCCACAGGTAGTAATATCGGCAGCTCGCAACTCAACATTGAGCAATCACTTGCTCTGCTATTTCCCCAAGATCAAACTCTAGATGGCTAGCAAAAGGAAAGAAGACAGACCTATGCAAAAGCTAACAGCTTACATGTTTCAACCTGCAGACCGGAGACCCCAAGAGAATGTAAATACTACAACCCCACGGGACCGAAGTCCTCATCACACAACATCCCCCCAGAGGGGGACACTAACAACAGAAATGGATCCTACTATAGACGGTGAATCTTTGGAGATGGACAGCACTCCCCCAAACCCCAATGGCCCAACTACCATTACGTCGATATCAGGAAGCCCAGCCAAAGCAAGGATGAGGCTGGACACCCCAGGGCATACTACCAAAGAGGTGATTCATCTGCCTTCACAATTACCTGCCTCAACCAACAACGGAGATGCTATAGCTCTATTTCTGACCTCTAATCAACCAGTAATGGATACCATGCTTAAAGAGATGTTAGTATCTTTGAGAAACTCGATACAAGCCGACATGGTCTCATTGATGCACCAATTCAAACAAGAAATCTCCTGTGTCAACAATAGAGTATCTCATGTAGAAACCCAACTAGTCGCCTGTTCTTCCTCGGTCAACGACCTAATCGACACTCATAACGAACATAAGGAAGAACATGAATGGATAAAAGACAAGCTGGCAGACCTAGAGGACAGGTCTCGCCGGAATAACTTAAAGATCCGAGGGGTGTTGGAAGAAGTACAAAACCAGGACCTGATGGCATATGTCCGCACTCTAATCAAATCCGTATGCCCGGAATTCAAAAATATGGAGCTGACCGTGGACCGCGTCCATAGGCTCCCCAAGCTATCTCACCTACCCAACTCCATCCCACGAGATGTAATACTACGTATCCACTTTTACCATGTAAAATCTCAGTTTCTGACAAAGACCCGCACTATGGGAACACTACCTGACCCATACTCCCATCTCCAGATATTTGCTGATTTGTCCCAACGCACACTACAGAAGCGGAGACAACTTAATACCATCACAAAGGCTCTTCGGAACCACAAGCTAGTGTACCAATGGGTGAACCCAGCTATAATTCTGGTTACCTACCAAAACACCAAATATCTCATAACATCCCTCAGTGATGGTCTGCAACGACTAAGAGCATGGGGAATTGTTCCAGAAGTGGAAGAACAAGATAAAATTCATCATACTGCTGGTCATGCATCTGCTTCTACTCCGCTACCACCACGCACAACCAATAAGCATCGTCCACGCTGACATAAGTTGCGACAAAAGCAACTACAATGGCCCAGAACGGTGCCAAGAGCCTCAGGTCACCTTAACTTTTTACCCCAGTTGGAAGTTTTATAGCGCCAAGTTTGAGCTTAATCTACAGTTTGTATTTTTCTTAATTTTGTTCTTTTTTTTTCTTCTTTTTTCTACTCACTTCTGCCAAATTGCTCCGACATCTCGATTCTGATAACAGTGAACTATGGGCATTAAATTGCTATCCATTAATGCTAAAGGACTTAACCACCCTGCAAAAAGAGCCTCCCTAGGAAACTAGCAACTCAATCGAACTGCGACATCGTATGTGTACAGGAGACTCATTTCCGTGCCTCACAGCACCCAGTATGTACACATAGGTTGTTTCCTCACAATTTTATTGCCTGCACTTCAACAAAAAAATGCGGAGTTCTTTTAGCCATTAAGCATACAATTTCTTTCAAACTTATAACAAACCAATCAGATGAAAATGGATGATACATTATCCTAGTCTGCTCCCTGAATGATATCGTTTATACTATTGTGAACGTCTATGCACCGAATACCCATCAGATTCGCTACCTTCGGAAACTTCATAAGAAAATCTCTAAAGTGCAACAGGGTCCTCTAATCTGGTGCGGAGACTTTAATACAATCGCAGACCCAGATCTTGATTCTACTAATCCACGTATAAGGAGGTTCACTAGCCTCAACCCCCTGCTTAGAGACCTACGACTATTTGACATCTGGCGCTGTCAACACGCCAAGGAAAGGGACTTCACATTTCACTCACAATGCCACAATTCCTACTCACGCATAGACTTCTTTTTGACAGACCAATGGCTTTTACAAAAAGTATCATCATCCACTATAATGACTGCTACATGGTCTGACCATGCACCAATCTGCATTACTATTGAAGACCGCCCCTGCCCTAATCCAACCTATGTCTGGAGACTGAATTCACACTTACTGCATACAGCCCTGTACTGCAATGATATGCAAGACTCTTTATCCAAATTTTTTCTCCTCAATAAGGGCTCAGTTGATAACCCGGAGACCTTATGGGCCTCGCATAAAGCATTTATTTGAGGGGTAGCTATTAAATTGGGTGCCAGGGCCAAGAGGGAGAGGACGCAGCAACTGGAGAAACTCACCAGAGAAATACAATCTACCGAAAGTATCAATAAACAAAACCCTCAACCCACGCTGAAAAACAAATTAGGGAGACTTCGCCTAGATCTCAGGAACCTGCTCCTAGCCAAATACGAAATGCAGCAAAAGAAGCTCAAAATGAACTTTTTCGCTTCTGGAAATAAAACGGGTAAATTACTATCCTATTTGACTAAGGCGCAGCGACTGAGATCAACTATACCCTATTTATATCACCCAACGTCTGGCAAACGCTTAACTAACCCCCAAGATATCGCAGATGCTTTCAGCACCTACTACGGGGCTCTCTATAACCTTAAAGACGATCCCTCCGTACATCAACCCTCATTAGCCAACATCCAAGGTTTCCTAGATAGCATTAAGCTCCCGCATTGCCAACGGAAGAATTGAATGAACTCAACAGACCTTTTACTCACTCAGAATTAGGTAGAGCCATTGATTCCCTACCCAATAACAAATCTCCTGGACCAGATGGTATAACAGGGGAATACTACAAAAAATTCAAGGATATTTTAATACCCCTGCTTGGTGAGTTCTTCAATGCTGCTGGCTCCTCTTCAACGCTCAGTACAGAGTCTTTAAAAGCATTAATTGTCACATTACCAAATCCGGGGAAGGATACTTCCTTTCCCCAAAATTATCATCCGGTGTCGTTATTAAACCACGATGTAAAACTCTATGCAAAACTATTGGCCATCCGATTGGTGGACGTTCTGCCAACTTTGATCAACCCGGACCAGTCCGGCTTTACCAAAGGACGGCAAACATCGGATGCTACCAGGCGAATGGTTAACATCATACACCACTTAGAAAAGACTCGAACGCCTTCTCTGATCCTCTCTCTGGACGCGGAGAAGGCGTTTGACAAAGTCTACTGGCCTTATATTAGTTTAACTTTGCAAAAGTTTGGCTTTCATGGATGCATACTCTCCGCCATCATGGCCCTCTACTCCAACCCCTCGGCCCAGGTATACTGCTCTAGTATGTTATCTACATAATTTCGAATAACAAATGGTACCAGGCAGGGGTGTCCACTATCACCCTTAATCTTTAATATGGCTATGGAACCCATGGCGGAGATGGTGCGCTCTAACCCCAAAATCAACGGTATCCGCATAGGCCATCAAGTTCACAAAATTAATCTATTTGCAGACGATGTTATATTAACATTATCGGACCCTCTTCACTCCCTGGATTCGGTACAACAAGTTTTGTCTGATTATGCTAAAGTGTCTTATTATAAAGCTAATGTAACTAAATCATTTATTTTAGATATTAATATCTCACAGAATCTCAAAACTGTACTTCAAACTCACTACTCCTATCAATGGGCAGTTAACTCCATTACTTACCTAGGAATTGAGCTTACCAGAAGCACCACGGAACTTTTCCAAGCAAACTACTCTCCTGCTCTACAATCACTACAGGGAGAATTGGATGTATTGTCAAGACCTTTCTTGTCTTGGCTGGGACGTCTGGCCCTTTTTAAAATGTATAAACTCCCCCAGCTCATCTATCTATTCAGAGCTCTCCCTATCCCGGTCCCAAATTCCTTCTTCTCGACAGCACAACGCATACTCGGCCAATTTTTATGGCAAAGGAAAAAACCACGTTGTTCACGAATCATACTACAAAATCACAAAAACGCAGGGGGGGCGGGACTGATAAACATTAAAGACTACTACATGGCATCCATTCTGGCCCAACTTAAATCTTGGGTGTCGCCTTCTGCATCCCAGCCCTGGTGTGATATTGAGGCCACCTACGTATCTAACAGCAACTTAAACTCTTGGCTGTTATCTGGCATTACACAACATACAGCTCCCACGTTAAAAGCCTCTGCGATAGCCTTTCAATACCTTAAGAATAATACCGACACAGACACAGCACCCTCATACCCTCCCCTCCCACTGTCAATACTACAGCACCATATCCCGGACCTACCCATACATCAATGGACATCGAAGGGAATCACCAATGTTCAGGATCTCTATTCCCAAGGCCTCCTTAAGCCCTTCACTTCTTTACAAGAGTCCCATTCTATTCCCAAATCAGAATATTTTAGATATATACAAATGTCGCACTGTATATTAAACAACCCGGCACTACTAAAACCTCTCCATAGGCAAGCCTGGCAGTATATTCAGGATATTAATCCCAAGAAAAAAGGAATATCTTTTTTCTATAACCTTCTACACAACAAGCAACATTTTTACAAAACCTCTCCAATCCTTAAATGGGAAACAGACTTGGGAAAAATGTTTTCCCCTAACCAATGGTCCACAGCACTTCAACACACCTATAGATCAACAAAGTCAGCAAATCTTTGGGAACTACATCTGAAAGTTATACTCAGACGGTACGCCACTCCCAACAAAATCCATGCAATGACCCCCACATCCTCTCCACTCTGCTGGAGGGAATGCGGGGATCAGGGGACCATGATGCATATCTTTTGGGCCTGCCCCACACTGAAAACTTTATGGGAACATATATTTACTTTGATCTCCGCTGTCATCGCAACACCGGTGCGGAGATCCCCAGAATTCGCACTCTTTCATCTTGGCATTACAGAGGTCTCGGCTAAGGCAAGGAAGGTCACTGTTAATATTCTGCTAGCTGCAAAATTGGCGTTGGCTAGGGAATGGTTATCTTCGGATATCCCAACTTTAGAAAATATCATCTGTTTGGTGCAGAACCATATTTCTTATGAAACTATGTACGCTAACTCAGAAGGTTTAGCAGAACGGAATTCAGAAAACTGGTCGTTATGGTACAACTGGTACAACCACAATAAGAAAAACCCATAGACATTACCTCCTTTTGTTGGTTGGGGGAGGACATGGGATCCGACTGGCCACAGCAATAGTACCCTAAGGGGTGGTCAGACTGGGCTTCATTTCCCTCCCACTAACTCAAGCATACGGCACATTATCCATTACTAGAAATACTGCTCGTCTTTCGTCCGATTGGCATAAAATGCTGTTAAGCATAGATTACTGGAGCAAAAGCAAGGCACTGTCTCTACTTTACAGATTCTGTAAGAACTTATTCCTTGTGTTGGTTTATATCTTTCTAAGATGTTGAGCCAACTAGGCTCATTCTGTTTACTATATGGCTTTTGATTTATGTAACTGAACTTTAATAAAGTTTTTCTTTAAAAAAAAAAAAAAAAAACAAAGCAAAAAAATGGCTATACATGCACTCTAAACATTCTCTTCCAGGTTAGAATCTGGTGGAGCACTACTGCTACCAGCCTGTCATTGATTATGTTCCATGTCAGAACTTATACACGGTTAATGAACTTCTTCCCACTTCCTGTGTCATTGATCATTGATTGGTCTTGTGATTTGCCGCTTTCACCAGAGCACTGCATTCTGTGAGGAAGGGGAGAAGGTCACATGCTTTAACCAGATAGATGAATTGAGATGTGGGAAAGTGCAGCAAACCTGACTCTGAATGTATGCGTTTGGGAAACAAATCGCTTTGACCGAAATGCACAAAGCGACAGATTTAGTTTAACTAAAGGCAAAACTTTTTTTTAAAGTTTTAGACAGAGTGCAGAGGGATTAGAACACCGGTCCTTTTGTATTGCTGTCCTCGTTATGGAGATTCACCTCTCTATTTGTCCTGTTTACCATTATCATTGAAAGTGAAAGAAAATCACAAATTTTGGGTTGTCCCCTGAAAAGTAATAGAGGAGAAATCTTCCAAAGGAGACAATAGTTCTGGTGATCTGAGGGTCCCCAAGAAATTCTCTTAATTTGAGGAACTTCTTCTCATTTCCTGTTTTGGCTATGGGACAGGAAGTGAAGGTAAATCTCCCCAATGGAACGAAGAGGGCAAAAATAAACCTTTCAAAGGTTATATTAGGAGCATTCCGATAATGTACATATTACTGGCTCATTTGTGTGTAACTGTTTCCTTATCTTAGCCGCTAGATGTCAGTGTGAAGCAATAAATTCAACCTTATTTTATTGATATGTTGTTTATTTAAAAAAAAATAGTAGATGAGAGAGGAAGAGAAACAGAACAGATGGTCTTGACAAAGTTTTTTTTTTTTTTTCAAGATAAGATATAGGATACTATTCAATGCAATTAACAAGAACTGTACACAATAAAACAATGTAAACTAAATTGAGTGTCCTGTTTACCCAATAGAAATTGCCCTATTGTTTTGTGACCTTGTGCCTACTGGAATAAGTGAGAGGGGAACAACATTCTGGGTCATTTTTCCTCTTGAGAATCGGGTAGATTTTTGAGGAAGATAATGGACGGTGGGGGTAGAAGGAGTTCTGTGAGGAGCTTGGGAGAGAAATCACAGGATATCCACTATAAAGCAGGGGAGGGAAGAAAATTATAGTGTATACAGAGGGGTTTGATTGGGAAGCATGGAGAATGAAATAAAAAAAGGGAACTGAAGTGGGGAGAGATGGGGGGGGGGGGGGGTAGGAAAAATAAGAGACAGCATAAGACCAATAGAGGTGGAGGGGTTGATGGAGAGAAGGGGTTTCAGAGTATCACTCAGGTGCATATCGGGTGCAGTGTTGGGTTCTGGGATCTCCATGTGGTAGACTTTTTGCTTTCATCCAAAGAAATAACGGCAATTCAGTAAAACACTTTGTGTAGTAAGTGACATGTTTTTGTTAATGTCTTCTTCTACATGGATATTGACGAGGGGTATCTTGATAAAGGTTTATTTACCCAATGCCTTTAACAGGTTTAGACAATGCAAACAACCTCCTGTGCTCAAGTGTAATGCTCTGACACCAACCCACTCTCACTTGTCTACTTCCCAGATACAAAAACCCACCACGCTTTGCTGCCCTCTTAGGTTTGGGGAAGCCCCAATGAAATACCATGAAATACCATTGAAAAAGCAAATAGGAAGGCACACCAGCCTACCACATTACCTTTAATTTGGCTCTAATGCAGAGGGGACCCCCCCTTTTGAAACGCGTCAACCATATTGATTTGGATGGTTTCTTCCTGCGATCAGGAGCATGTGCCGCAGATCTGGCAATACTGACTTTGGATCGTTTTGATGAGCTTGGGATCTACAGCCGTTTGGGAGTATACAGGGTGGGCCATTTATATGGATACACCTTAATAAAATGGGAATGGTTGGTGATATTAACTTCCTGTTTGTGGCACATTAGTATATGTGAGGGGGGAAACTTT
>BLSH010142562.1:142228-155607 GCA_018402905.1 Glandirana rugosa | reverse complement strand
CTCCTGTTGCCTCCTCCTCCTACTGCGCATCCTCCTCCTCTTTAAACCACCTACTCATCCGCTCAGCGTAACACCTTCACCACCAACATCAGCACATCCAGGGGGAAACGACAGCAGGCTGTTTTAAAACTGATATGTTTGGGGGATAAACCCCACACTGCGCAGGAGCTGTGGACGGGCATTGTACAACAGACCAATGAGTGGTTGTTGCCACTGAGCCTCAAGCCCGGCCTGGTGGTGTGTGACAATGGCCGAAATCTCGTAGCGGCTCTGGGCCTAGCCCGTTTGACGCACAACCCTTGCCTGGCGCATGTGCTGAATTTGGTGGTACAGAATTTTCTAAAAAACTACCCGGATATGTCAGAGCTGCTGCAGAAAGTGCGGGCTGTCTGTGCGCACTTTCGGCGTTCTCACCCTGCTGCTGCTCGCCTGTCTGCGCTGAAGCGGAACTTCCTCCTATCACCGCCTCCTATACGACGTGCCCACAAGGTGGAACTCCACCTTGCACATGCTGGAGAGACTGTGCAAGCAGCAGCAGGCAATAGTGGAGTTTCAGGTGCAGCACGCACGGGTCAGTTGCTCTGTGGAACAGCAACACTTTACCACCAACGAGTGGGCCTCCATGCAAGACCTGTGTAGCTTATTGCGGTGTTTTGAGTACTCCACCAACATGGCCAGTGCCGATGACACTGTTCTCAGCGTTACTATCCCACTTCTATGTCTCCTTGAAAAAACACTTCGGGCCATGATGGAAGAGGATGTGGCACAGGAGGATGAGGAGGAGGAAGAGGGGTAATTTCCACGGTTATCAGGCCAGTCATTAGCAAGTGGCTTTGAGGGTGGGTTCCTGCACCAGCATAGGCCAGGTCAAAAATATTCAAGCCAGGGCACAGTTCTGAAGGACGAGGAAGATCACGAGGAGGAGGAAGAGGAGGAACCGCAGCAGGGTGCACACAGCGAGGCTCGTGGGCATCACTGGAGCGTGGCTGGGGGGATACAGACGACACAGATGATATACCTCCCACAGAGGACAGCTTGTCTTTGCCTCTAGGCAGCCTGGCACACATGGCCGACTACATGCTGCAGTGCCTGCGCAATGACAGCCGAGTTGCCCACATTGTAACTTGTGCCGATTACTGGGTGGCCACCCTGCTGGATCCCCAGTACAAGGACAACGTGCCATCCTTAATTCCCTCACTGGAGCGTGAGAGGAAGATGCGTGACTACAAGCGCACACCGGTAGACGCACTGCTGAGGGCATTCCCAAATGACACTGGGGGCTCAGTGGAAGCACAAAGTAAAGGCAGAGGAGGAGGAGGAAGAGGCCGCCATTGCATCTGTGCCACTGCCAGCACCTCAGAAGGCAGGGTTAGCATGGCCAAAATGTGGCAAAGCTTTGTCAGCAGCCCGCCACAACAAACAGCACCACCAGCCGATAGGCAACGTCTTAGCAGGAGGCAGCATTTCAGCAACATGTTGGAAGAGTATGTGTGCACATGCCTACACGTACTGACTGATGGGTCTGCCCCATTTAACTTCTGGGTCTCCAAATTGGCCACATATGCCTGAGCTTGCCCTTTATGCCTTAGAGGTGCTGGCCTGTCCTGCAGCCAGTGTATTGTCTGAACGAGTGTTTAGCACGGCAGGGGGCGTTATCACAGACAAGCGCAGCTGCCTGTCCACAGCCAACGTGGACAAGCTAACCTTTATTAAAATGAACCAGGCATGGATCCCACAAGACTTGTCTGTACCTTGTGCAGATTAGACATTTAGACCAGACTCACACAGCCATTTGTATACTTGTTTTTTTTGAATATGCCTCAATATTTTGGGGGCTACCCAAATTATAAACAAAAAAAAAACAGTGTTGGCTACCTCCTCCTACTCCTCCACCATGGCCACTTCCACCTGCCATGGTCACGGCCTAGTCAACCTCTAGGCTCCTACTCCACATCCACCCCCCCTTCCCATTTTTTTTATTTGATTTTAATTTATTTTCCCTATCCCCATTTTTTTGTAGGGCACTTGCCCTACTCTTACCCCCATTTTACTTCCTTTTGCAGCCCTCTAGCACTTGCCAGGACTTTGTTACAGCCATTTTTGTGCCTAAAAGTTCGGGTCCCCATTGACTTCAATGGGGTTCGGGGTCCGGGATAAAGTTACCCAACCCGGACTTTTTCCCGAAGTTCGGCCGAACCTACTGAACCCGAACACCGGGGGGTTCGATCATCTCTATTGGTTAAGTAAAGTGGAACCCCCCTATGGACAGAAATAGAACAAGTACTATCTCCCACAAAAGATCTCTTTTGGTTACTTGTCACTGACTTATGGATACCATGGAACTTAGACACCCTCCCCGTCACGATACAAGCGTCCCTTAAGGCATGGAGATTTCTATACCTCACCCATGACTCCTTTGACATCACCCAGAGTGCAAACTTCCCCATATCGGTTCTAAGTGCTGTAATCCCAATGCTCCCCACAGCTCACCTAAACACCAAAGGCCTCAGCACAATATCCCAACTATATGATAATGGTACTTTGAAAACCACCAACTCCTTAATTAGGCAATTTGGTCTCCCGCAGACAGACATGTTCACAATTACCAGAATCTTCACATTTCTATCCAGACACCCCCCGGGGAAACTCCTAACAAACTCCGAGATATGGAATCACTACCAATCCCCAGATAGAAAATCCAAAGGTATCTCCACAATCTATGGAAGACTCCAAAAAAATAATACCTTCCAAAAAACAACTCCCATGCACAAGTGGGAAATTGATCTCAAACAAACATTTACCCCAGATCAATGGAAGAAAGCTATACACTTTATACGATATTCCTCACACTGCGAAGTGCACTGGGAAACATCCCTAAAAATATTGAATAGGTGGTATTACACCCTCTTCAGAATAGCAAAATTCTACCCCACACAATTCCCACTATGTTGGAGGAATTGTGGACAAGTAGGAAACCTTCTGCACACGCTTTGGGAGTGCCCAGCTATAACAAGTTTCTGGAATCAAACGTTTAAGATCATGGCACAATGTACAGGCCTACTAATAAAACCCAAACCAGACCTAGCTATCCTAAATGTGGGGATTGACTCCTACCCTAAATCTTACTGGCCAGTGATTACACATATATTAATAGCAGCTAGATCCCTAATACTACAGAAATGGAAAACTCTGCAAGTGCCAAATATCTCAGATATAAAACACATGGTTAACACCCATAAGGCGCTTGAAAAAGCAATAGCCATCAACTCCTTATCACTAGATAAATTCCAGAATGAGTGGAAAATCTGGCCACATACATAGACAAACATGCACTTTTCCTTTTTTGCACGAATGTAAACAGATTGCAGAACTGGCGAACCTGGTGTAGTTGGTGTAGTTGAAACAACTGGTTAAACCTACTGAATTATTATGTGTTGCAGGGGTGCTCTACCATAAGTTGCACACCTACATGGGAGTGCCTAAGGGGTCGCCACACCGCCCCGACACAGCATGATCCCACTGAGGAGTGACGGGGGTGTGGGGCGATCTACGGGGTCACAACCCGTAACTATGGATCCTTCCAGAAGCAACTATGAAGTAGTGGTGGAGTACACATGCAACACACTGCAAATTTCTACCTGGGACCTTATTTGTACCATATTTTCTGTATACTTTCTTTACGTATACTTGTATGCTAACGCTCAACACTTTTGTATCACACGGTGATTTTATGAAAATTTTCAATAAAAGAATACTGTTTTAAAAAAAGTAGACATTTCAAGGTATTTAGTATGAGGCATGGCAAGTTTTTTGAACTTGTACTTTTTTCCCACAATTATTGGGAAAATTAAGAAATTATTATTATTTTTTTTTTTGCACAAAATTTTCATAACAAGTTATTTCTCACACGCAGCATATGCATACTTCCAATTATACCCCAAAATACATTCTGCTACTCTCCCCGAATATGGCGATACCACATGTGTGAGACTTCTTCACAGCCTGGCCACATAGAGAGGTAAACATGCAGGGAGCACCGTCATGCATTCAAGGAGCAGAATTTTCACATCTAATTTCCTAACGACCTATTACACCTTTGAAGGCCCTGGAGCACCAGGACAATGGAATTACCCACAAAATGACCCCATTTTGGAAAGAAAACACCCCAACGTATAATCTATGAGATATTATGAGTCTTTTGAATGGTTCATTTTTTTCCGCAAGTCTTCGAAAAACGTGGAAAGAAAATGAAAAAGCTTTTATTTTTACACAAAGTGGTCAATTTATAAGATATTTCTAACACATAGCATGTACATAGCAAAAATTACCCCCCAAAATATATTCTGCTACTCATCCCGAGTATGGTGATACCACATGTGTGAGACCTTTACACAGCCTGACCACATAGAGAGGTCCAACATGCAGGGAGCACCGTCAGGCGTTCTAGAAGCATAAATTACACATATGATTTCCTAACCATCTATTACACTTTTGAAGGCCCTGCAGCACCAGGACAATAGAATTACCCACAAAATGACCCAATTTTGGAAAGTAAACATCCCATCCTATATTCTATGGGCATTATGAGTCTTTTGTACGGTTCAATTTTTTTCACAAGTCTTCGGAAAAAGTGGTCAATTTATATGATATTTTGAACACATAGCATGTACATAGCAAAAATAACCCCCCAAAATATATTCTGCTACTCATCTCGAGTATGGCGATACCACATGTGTGAGAATTTTTCACACCCTGGCCAAAGAGGGGTCCAACACGCAGGGAGCACCGTCAGGCATTCTAGGAGCAGAAATTTCACATTTAATTTCCTAACGACCTATTACATTTTGAAGGCCCTGGAGCACCAGGACAATAGAATTACCCACAAAATGACCCCATTTTGGAAAGCATATACCCCAACATATAATCTATAAGGCATTATGAGTTTTTTGAATGGTTCATTTTTTTCCACAAGTGTTCGAAAAACGTGGAAATAAAATGAAAATGCTTTTATTTTTACACAAAGTGGTCAATTTATAAGGTATTTCTAACACATAGCATGTACATAGCAAAGATTACCCCCCAAAATATATTCTGCTACTCGTCCCGAGTATGGCGATACCACATGTGTGAGACTTTTTCACACCCTAGCCACATACAGAGGCCGAACATGCGGGGAGCACCGTCAGGCGTTCTAGGAGCATAAATTACACATAAAATTTCATTGATACCTATCACACTTTTGAAGGTCCTGGAGCACCAGGACAGTGTAATTACCCCCAAAATGACCCATTTTGGAAAGCAAACACCCGAGTTATATTCCATGAGGCATGGGCTGCAGATAGGTACTCGGGTACTCTGATGGGCTGCAGATAGGCACGCAGGTATTCTGATGGGCTGCAGATAGGTACTTGGGTACTTTGATGGGCTGGAGACAGGTACTTGGGTAATCTGATGGACTGGTAAATGGTACTTGGGTACTCTGGCTGCAGATAGGTACTCGGTTACTCAGATGGGTTGGTGACAGGTACTCGGGTAGTCTGAAGGGCAGGTGACAGGTACTCGGGTACTCTGATGGGCTGGTGACAGGTACTCGGTTACTCAGATGGGTTGGTGACAGGTACTCGGGTAATCTGAAGGGCAGGTGACAGGTACTCGGGTACTCTGATGGCCTGGTGACAGGTACTCGGGTACTCAGATGGGCCGGTGACAGGTACTCGGGTACGCTGATGGGCTGGTGACAGGTACTTGGGTACTCAGATGGGCAGGTGACAGGTACTTGGGTACGCTGATGGGCTGGTGACAGGTACTTGGGTACTTAGATGGGCAGGTGACAGGTACTCGGGTACACTGATGGTCTGGCGACAGGTACTCTAATGGGCAGGTGATAGGTACGCGGGTACTTTTGTGGGCTGGTGACAAGCACTCAGGTTCTCTGATGGACAGGTACTCGGATACTCTGATGGGCTGGTGACAGGTACTTGTGTACTCTGATGGGCTGGAGACAGATACTCGGGTACTCAGATGGGCTGGTGACAGGTATTAGGGTACTCAGATGGACTGGTAACTGGTATTCGAGTACTCAGATGGGCTGGTGACAGGTACTCGAGTACCCAGATGGGCTGGTGACAGGTACTCGGATACTCTGATGGGCTGGTGACAGGTACTCGGGTACTCTGATGGGCTGGGGACAGGTATTCAGGTACTCTGATGGGCTGTTGACCAGTACTCGGGTACTTTGATGGGTTGGTGACAGGTACTCGGGTATTCTGATGGGTTGGTGACAAGTACTCGGGTACTCAGATGGGTTGGTGACAGGCACTCGGGTACTCTGATGGGCTGGTGACAGTACTTGGGTACTTGGATGGGCTGGTGACAGGTACCCTGATGGGCTGGTGACAGGTACTCAGGTACTTTGATGGGTTGGTGACAGGTACTCAGGTACTCTGAGGGGCTGGTGACAGGTACTTGGTTACTCTGATGGGCGGGTGACAGGTACTGGGGTACTCTGATGGGTTGGTGACAGGTACTCGAGTACTCAGATGGGCTGGTGACAAGTACTTGGGTACTCAGATGGGCTGGTGACAGGTACTCGAGTACTCAGATGGACTGGTGACAGGTACTTGGGTACTCTGATGGGTCGGTGACAGGTACTCAGATGGGCTGGTGACAGGTAATCAGGTACTCTGATGGGCTGGTGACAGGTACTCGGGTAATCAGATGGGATGGTGACAGGTACTCGGGTACTCAGATGGGTTGGCGACAGGTACTCGGGTACTCAGATGGGTTGGTGACAGGTACTTGGGTACTCAGATGGGCAGGTGACAGATACTTGGGTACTCAGAAGGGTTGGTGACAGGTACTCGGGTAACTTTGATGGACAGGTGACAGGTACTCAGGTACTTTGATGGACAGGTGACAGGTAATTTAAAGGACAGGTGACAGGTACTCGGGTACATTGACGGACAGGTGAAAGTTACTCTGATGGGCTGTGACATGTACTTTGATGGGGTGGTGACAGGTACTTTTTATTGGGGGGTGATCAGTTTGCTTGGTGTACACAGTAGGCGGTAACAAGCTGTTACCATAATCTCCCTCTCACACACGATCGGTGTGTGACAGGGAGAACCGTGGTAACAGCTCGTTACCGCGGTTTGTATACATCATGTGACCGGCTGTGATTGACACAGCCAGTCATGTGGTAAAGAGCCAATTCTATTCTCTCTTTACACTGATCGGAGCTGGGCTTTGTCCGAGGGACAACCCTCAGCCCTGATTGCTGCACTGCGTGCCCCCGGGGTGCATGTGGAGGTCGGTAGTGACCAGCTGTGATTGGACACAGCCAGTCACGTGGTAAAGAGCCAAATCTATTGGCTCTTTACCCCGATCAGGGGGGACACTAGCCCTGGGGACATGATCGATCCGCGTTAGCCGCACTGCAGGCCCCCAGGTGCCCGCAGTAGCGGCAAAAAGCGGCCGACATCATATGACATCGGCCCGGATCGACGAGGGGTTCCTGACGACATCATTTTACAATGACTCGGTATGGAACGGGTTAAAATCCATACCAAGCCCAAAGGACCTGGTTTGAATTTTGAGGGGACCCCTACACAATTTTTTTTTTTACATTTTGGCATGGGGTCCCCCTTAAAATCCACACCAGAACCGAAGGGCTTGGTATGGATTTTGGGGGGACCCCATTCTGTTTTTTTCCCTAATTCTGTCATAGGGTTCCCCTCAACCACTTCAATACACCGTGTTATATATACTACAGTGACTGCACCATATAGTCTGAACTGTATTATATATATTACGGGGACTGCACTCTATAAAATTGTAATGACATGACCCTGTTAAACAGGTGCAGAAAATCGGGCCTTGGATGTTGGTGGTGGCAGAACACTGTAACCCCTCACAGTTACTATTGTTGGGCACAGGAAAAGGCCCAGATGTTGTAAATGATGTTAAAAATTGTAATGACATGCCCCAGTCAAACAGGGGCAGAAAAATTGGGCCTTGGATGTTGGTGGTGGCAGAACACTAACCCCTCACAATTAGTCTTGTTGGGTGCAGGGACAGGCCCTGCTGTTAAAAAATATTTTAAAAATTGTAATGACATGCCCCAGTCAAACAGGTGCAGAAAAATTGGGCCTTGGGTTTTAATGGGGCAGAACACTCTAACCCTTCACAGTTACTCTTGTTGGGCACAGGAACAGGCCCTGCTATTGTAAATTATTTTAAAAATTGTAATGACTAGCCCCAATCGAATAGTTGCAGAAAAATTGGGCCTTGGGTGTTGGTGGAGCAGAACACTGTAGCCCTTCACAGTTACTCTTGTTGTGCGCAGGAACAGGCCCTGCTGTTAAAAATTATTTTAAAAATTGTAATGGCATGCCCCAATCAAACAGGAGCAGAAAAATTGGGCCTTGGGTTTTAGTGGTGGCAGAACACTGTAACCCCTCACAGTTAATCTTGTTGGGTGCAGGAAGAGGCCCTGCTGTTGTAAATCATTTTAAAAATTGTAATGACATGCCCCAGTCAAACAGGTGCAGAAAAATTGGGCCTTGGGTTTTAGTGGTGGCAGAACACTGTAACCCCTCACAGTTACTCCTGTTGGGTGCAAGAACAGGCCCTGCTGTTAAAAATTATTTTAACCACTTACGACTGCCAACCGCAGGTTGACGGCGTCAAGGTGGTTCGATATCGCAAACCACCATCATATGTCGGCGGCCGCGATCACAAGCCGTGAGCGCGCGTGCTCCAGACACGGGTGCTACAGTGCCATTCGACACAGGACTGATTACTCTACAGGGCCAGGCCAATGATTTTTGGCCTGGCCCTTCCTATTGGTCCTGGCCAATGATAGGGATCCTCTGCCTCTGTAATGTAAACAGAGGCAGAGGAAGTAAGCTCAACTTCCTCCCTGAAGCCCTTTTCGGTTTCAGTGAGGAAGAAGGAGCTTCTAAAACGTGAGTTGCACCAACACCACACTGACACCAGGACAGTTAGGCACATTTAACCCTTTGATTGCATCCTGATCGCCCCCCAGTTAACCATTTCACTCACTGTCACCCCCTGTCACAGTGTCATATAGTGCAGTGATTAGGGTAGTGTAGATAAGATAAGAGAATGCTGAGATAAGAGAATGCTGCATGACTTGGGGCTCAGACTGCTTGGCTGATTTACAAGGGGCTGAGGTGAAAGATGGCCATGGGGTTCAGATGCCAACTCTGAGCTTTCATCAAGGGACCGGGTGGGAGACAATGTGAAGGAACTGGAGGCATTGTCTGCCGCCAATTCTACTATCGCCTGTACTTGTTCTGGCCTCACCATTCGTTGAGCGGCATTCGGGCCTGCCATATAACGTTGAAGGTGCTGTCGGCTACTCACACCTGAGGAACGGGTTTCACTTGTGCGTGTAGCTGGCACAGATCGACCACGTCCTCTCCTTGCAACAGGAGCTTCACCAACATCCCCAATGCCAGCAGCACCAGCAGCACCACGAACACGCCCCTTATTTGACGCTCTCCTCATTCTGGACGCAAATGTACTATTTTGCACAAATTTATATTATTTTTTATAACGCTAATCTGTCCCTCACACCAGCAGCAGGAACCTCTCCCTACACCAGTATGAGATGATTTTATAATGCTAATCTGTCCCTCACACCAGCAGCAGGAACCTCTCCCTACACCAGTATGAGATGATTTTATAACACCAATCTGTCCCTCTCACCAGCAGCAGGAACCTCTCCCTACACCAGTTTGAGATGATTTTATAACGCTAATCTGTCCCTCACACCAGCAGCAGGAACCACTCCCTACACCAGGATGAGATGATTTTATAACGCTAATCTGTCCCTCACACCAGCAGCAGGAACCTCTCCCTACACCAAAATGAGATGATTTTATAAAGTTAATCTAACCCTCACACCAGCAGCAGGAACCTCTTCCTATACTAGTATGAGATGATTTTATAATGCTAATCTGCCCCTCACAGCAGCGGCAACATCCTCTCCCTACACTAGTATGAGATGATGTGACTCCAGCTTATATCGAGGCTGGGTCACATGATGCACTGGCCAATCACAGCCATGCCATTAGTAGGCATGGTTGTGATGGCTTCTAAGGGCAAACGAGTGAAACGCTTGTTGATTGTCTGCCCTGCAGCTATTCAAAAGGCACGAAAAAATACCCGAACCCCGAACCTGGACTTTTTCTCAAATGTCCGGGTTCGGGACACGGACACCCTAAAGTCCAGTACGAACCCGAGCTTTACCGTTTAGGGTTCGCTCAACTCTACTTTTAATCTAACCCTCACACCAGCAGCAGGAACCTCTCCCTATACTAGTATGAGATGATTTTATAATGCTAATCTGTCCCTCACAGCAGCGGCAACATCCTCTCCCTACACTAGTAGGAGATGATGTGAAATGCAGCGCTATGTGACTCCAGCTTATATCGAGGCTGGGTCACATGATGCACTGGCCAATCACAGCCATGCCATTAGTAGGCATGGCTGTGATGGCTTCTAAGGGCAAACGAGTGAAACGCTTGTTGATTGTCTGCTCTGCAGCTATTCAAAAGGCATGAAAAAATACCCGAACCCCGAACCTGGACTTTTTCTCAAATGTCCGGGTTCGGGACACGGACACCCTAAAGTCCGGTACGAACCCAAGCTTTACCGTTTAGGGTTCGCTCAACTGTACTTTTAACCCCTTGATATCCCCCTGTCACCTGTGATCACTGTATAACTGTCATGGGTGACGCTAGCTAGCTAGATAGTTTTTTTTCTCAATCAGATTACCCGCCGTATATTATTTTATATACTTTTTATAGGTTTTAACCCCCGATCACCTGGCGGTGACCCCAGTTAGGTTTTAGCGTGCATTAGGGTCAGCGTAAATGCCAGGCAGGGCCAGTTAGTCACGTACTCTGACACGCACACACAAACATTAGATAGTTGTTAGATATTATTCTAGTATCTGATCAGATCAATATCTGTGATCCGATCAGATATATATTAGGGTCCCCACTAGTCTAGTGTTCTAAAAAATGCAGCGTTAGCGGGATCAGCCCAGATAACTGCTAGCACCTGCGTTTAGCCCCTCCGCCCAGCCCAGCCCACCCAAGTGCAGGATCAATAGATCGCTGTCACTTTTAAAACACAGAACACATATCTGCAGTGTTCGCAGAGATCACGCCCGATCCCTGCAAATTCTGACAGTGATTTTGGTAGCATTTGAAACAGGCTCTGACAACCAGGTGCGCTTTTTTGCCTGTGAGTCACGCTAGTGTACGTATCAAATTTAGAAAGTCCAAAATGTCTGGCCGCACGTACACTAGCGAACAGGCCTACACTATGCTGAGTATGACAGATGAGAGTGATGGGGAAGCTCCACTGTCAGAATCAGGCTCAGCATATGAACCTGTAGACAGCAGCAGAACCCTGTCAGATAGCTCTAATGACTGAGTTTGGTCCCTGCTAGAGTCAGGCCTACCAGACCCCGTTCTGCTGTCGCTGATGTGCATGATCCACAGGGCTCTCGTATGCAGCAGAGAGCCAGTACTAGCGCCGCTACCCGTTCTGGTGACCTGGCAAGCACCGGCGACCTAGTACCCCATGGACGTAGACGAACCAGCACTGCAGTATCACGTGGTGACGTGGCGAGTCCCATAAGTGCAGTTCAAGCTGGTGTGGCTAGCACGAGTAATGCCCCGCAGCCACAAAGAAGACGAACACAGGCCTGCAGAACCCATAGTGCCCTTCCTGACGCGCTTGCAAACCCTGATTGGCAACCCGCCACTGATGCAGCGCCCGTACTCCCCCCATTCACTGCCCAACCCGGAATCACGGTGAATACAGCTGATTTTAGGGCCATTGATTTTTATTCGCTGTATTTCACGGATGATCTCTATAGATCTATAGTGGACCAAAACAATTTGTATTCTGGTCAATTCATCGCATTTGACACTTGCCAGAGACTGGAAACCAATCACGGTTCCAGAATTTAAAACCTTTCTGGGCCTTTCCTTCCTCATGGGCATAATTAAAAAAACTGAATTGCGGTCATATTAGTCCATTGACCCAATTCACCATATGCCTGTGTTCTCTGCTTGCATGTCCAGGGCATGATACGAGCAGATTTTGCGGTTCATGCACTTCACTGACAATGAACTCAGTCGTCCATGGGGTGACCCTGAATTTGACCGGCTCTACAAAATTTGGCCCCTCATAAAGCACTTCAACCACAAGTTTGCCACACTTTTTATTCCCAACCAAGTTGTGTGCATGGATGAGTCCCTGGTTACATTTTCTGGCCGTCTTGCTTTCAAGCAGTACGTCCCCAGCAAGCGTGCCAGATACAGGGTCAAACTGTACAAGCTCTGTGACAGGGCCACAGGCTATACACATACTTTCATGGTCTATGAGGGCAAAGATAGTCACTTAGAGCCGGAAGGATGCCCAGACTACATAGTGAGTGCTGGCAAGATTGTGTGAAGCTTAGTGTCATCCTTATTTGGAAAGGGGTATCACTTATATGTGGACAATTATTACAGGAGCGTGCCACTTTTTAGTCACTTGTTTGATCATCAGATTGGCGCATGTGGCACCGTGCGACCTAATCACCGTGGCTTCCCCCAACGGCTGGTAGAATCCCAATTTAGTCGGAGGGAGAGAGCCTGCTTGAAGTGTAATAATTTGCTTGTGATAAAGTGGAGGGACAATCGGAATGTATTCATTCTGACCTCCCTTCATGCAGATACAACCGTCCAAATTTCTATGGCGACTGGTCTTGTGGAGAAACCCCTCTGTGTCCATGAATATAACCTAAATATGGGAGGGGTGGACCTCAATGACCAGTTACTGATGCTGTACCTAATCACCCATAAAGCTAGACGCTGGTACAAAAAAGTGTTTGTATACCTTTTTCAATTGGCTTTGCTGAACGCTCATGTCTTATACAGAGCGTCAGGACTGATGGGATCCTTCCTCAAATTAATGGAAGAGATCGTCACAGCCCTTCTGTTTCCAGATGGTGCTGCACCCCCACTTCACAATGTGAATGCAGTTAGCCGGCTGCAAGGGAGGCACTTTCCACGTGTCTTCCGTGGTACCCCAGGCCACAGAACACCCCAAAAGAGATGTCGTGTCTGCAGACGACGCGGATACAGGTGTGACACCCACAGTTATTGTTCTACCTGTCCTGACCAGCCTGGTCTCTGCATCAATGACTGTTTTGAACGCTACCACACATTAGTGAATTATTAGCGTAGGGTGCAGCAGAGATTATTAAGTGATTACACACCATCGCAAGTTTTGTCAGTAACTACGTCTCTGGTCCGACCAGTCCTGTCCATCTTGTTATTGACACCCACAGT
>BLSH010142562.1:92660-103479 GCA_018402905.1 Glandirana rugosa | reverse complement strand
GGGTTCGGGTCCGGGTCCCGGACACCCCAAAGTTCGGTACGGACCCGAACTTTACAGTCCGGGTTTGCTCAACTCTACTTCTGACTAAATGATTCATCATAATTGAACCAACCCATTCCGCTGAAATTTTTTATACGCCTCTAGAACGTATTCAAGGTGCTGAAACAGACCGGAGCATAGCTCAGGATGTTTTTCCCCAAGCACGCTAGAAAAAATACAGTAAGCCTGTAGCCAGTTATTAAAGGATCTGGGCACCTGTTTACGCCTATCTTCCTCCTGAGTGAACTCTGATTTTCTTTCACTGCGATAATTAAACTCCCTTGCAGATGGCAATAGAGATAATATCTCTATAAAATCACCCCTCCAAATTTTTTCTTTTACTGATAGTGGCAAATGAAAACCCAGAGGTGACACCTCACAAGGGAGGACCTCTTTAAAGCATGCCTCTGGGACAGCTGGCAAATGCACATTAGCATTCGATACCTCAGTATGTAACATATTGTTAGGCGAGGGGTTAACCTCTGCCCATACCCTAGCTGACTGATGCATAATATTAGGAGCCGAACCTGCAAGAGAACCCACAATTTTTTCCAAAGAACCAACAAGAACAGACAGTTTACTTAAATGACAGGACTCACCCTCTGGAATCACAGGGGGCCCCATTAACTCCTCACTCAGCTGTGGCTGCATGTCATGTGGAGAATTACTGATGTCTGTCTGTCTGCTGCATGTCTTCGCTCTCAGGCTGAAATTCCAGCTTAGACCTCTGCTTCGGTTGCCTGGCAATTTCACTCATGTTAGAGGGCAGTGCACTTTTCTTACCCAAAGGTCTGCGCACATGAACAGTCTCCTTGCTGGCACCTGCTAGAGATGGGGAAAAAGCCCGCCTCTTCTTCTTCAAACGGCAGCCGACTCCACCTTCAATGGTCGTGTCACACGACTGTCCCCGCCTCACAGACTCTTCCTCTACGTGACGCACAGTCACAGCCTGTCTTCTCTCAGGCGCCCAGCTTCTTCTATGTGGCTCCGGCCTTAAGCCATCCCTGATACCCGCACTGTGCTGTCTGCGCTCCGCCGTTCTCCTAGTTGCCACGCCGATGCTCTCTCCCATCTCCGGCCGCTGTGCCACGTCCGCTGACAGTTCCAGACACAGCTTCAGCCAGTCTTTGCCGCCAGTGGCCTATGCTTTCTCTAGGACTTTCCTCAGCAGGGACTCCATCCTTCCAGCATGCAAGCTCTTTTGCCGGATAATAACTGTCAAATCCCTACGGATACAGTCCCTTTATATACTGTGCTAGCTGTTTCCAGAATCTTCCACCTCACCTGATAGGCCACGTTACCTGTGCCCACAGGTCAGGTGGAAAACCTTAAAGAGACAGTAACCTATTTCTGCCTCATGCTGTAAGATAAAATAATTCTGAATGTAACCTGCTCCTATGAAGAGGGCAGCCGTGTACCCATGTGGGTAAGACCAAATAATGGTCCACCCAGGCATTTTCACAATATAGCCAGTGATGATCTACATAATTCTCTTAGTATAGCTATCCTTTGTAACGTATGTATGCATGTAAGCTGCTACTGCTGACCTCTCTGAAATTACTAGTTACCTGGCCACCATGCTGAGTTAATGGCTTCAGTAATTTTACTGATTTAGAACATGTATGCAAATAAAAATATTTGGCTTCCCACTTACGCATACTTGTTCTAGGTTAGTGACTTGCAATGCATAGAAGCCAGTGGATCAGATTAACAGCCAGGCAACTGATATTTTCAGATATAAGGAACTTCGGGCCCCTATACTTATATCATAGCAAGTTTGCCCACCTGCACATTTCTGTTGGCCAGTTAGGATGCCCATTGTGGTGATTGGTCATTATAAATGTGCAGAATGGACAATTTAGATCTTTTGTCCTTCAGATGGTCTGGTATTGTACCATAAGGACAAGGTTTTGGAGGTGGCTGCACTTTATACCTGCTGCCGTTTCTGTAGATAGGGTCTCTTTAAAGAGGAACTGAACTCTGGAAATTTTGCCTATAAAAAAGCAGGCAGAGGACAAGGAACTAGAGACTAGTCACCAGTATTGTCTGCAGCTTCCTGCAGCTGATACTTCCTCATCATCAATTTACTATACCTTATTCTCACTATGGGGTTGATTTACTAAAGGCAAATAGACTGTGTACTTTGCAAGTGCAGTTGTTCCAGAGCTTAGTAAATGAGCAGAAGCTCTGCTGACTTCCATTATCCAATCATGTGCAAGCAATAATGCTGTTTTGTTTACATTTTCCTTGCAAATGATTGGGAACTCTTACCTCATTTACTAAGCAACTGCACATTGCAAAGCGCACAGTCTATTTGCCTTTAGTAAATCAACCCCAATGTTTCGGGTGGAGACAAGGTTTTGTTTCTAATGTCAGAGTCTCCAGCAAGGAAAACAGAAGATAGCAAAGTGATATCACCAAATCTCACTTCAAATATCCTGAGACTGTCATTCAAAGACAGCAGTGCTTTAGATCTCACTCTACAGCAGTGGCTGGTGCTCAATTTTCCTGGTGGGCGGATCGTGGCCCCCCCCAGCCGCCCCCTGCCCCAACCAGCCAGCCAACCAAGCACCCCCAGAGAAAGCACAGGCTACTGGCGGCGAAGACTGGCTGAAGCAGTGTCTGGAACTGTCAGTGGACGTGGCACAGCGGCCGGAGATGGGAGAAAGTATTGGCGTGGCAACTAGGAGAACGGCGGAGAGCAGACAGCACAGTGCGGGTATCAGGGATGGCTTAAGGCCAGAGCTGCATAGAAAAAGCCGGGCGCCTGAGAGAAGACAAGACAAGAGGAAGAGTCTGTGAGGCGGGGACAGTCGTGTGACACGGCCATTGAAGGTGGAGTCAGCTGCCCTTTGAAGAAGAAGAGGCAGGCTTTTTCCCTATCTCTAGCAGGTGCCAGCAAGGACACTGTTCATGTGGGCAGACCTTTGGGTAAGAAAAGTACACCTCCCTCCAACATGAGTGAAGTTGCCAGGCAACTGAGGCAGAGGTCTAAGCTGGAATTTCAGCCTGAGAGCGAAGGCATGCAGCAGACAGACCGACATCAGTAATTCTCCACATGACATGCAGCCACAGCTGAGTGAGGAGTTAATGGGGCCCCCTGTGATTCCAGGGGGTGAGTCCTGTCATTTAAGTAAACTGTCTGTTCTTGTTGGTTCTTTGGAAAAAATTGTGGCGCTCGCTCGATTGATCACCTCTCCCCCCGGCGCTCTCTTGATTGATCAACTCTCCCTCCCACCAGCGCCACACTTATCCCGTCCAGGTCTCAGCTTTGCTGGCTTCCCAGGACTTGCAGCCAATCGGGTCTCAGGACCCGCTTCCTGATTAGCTAGGAGGAGAAACAAGGAGACATTAGCGAATATTAATTCACTAATGTCACACAATTAGGTGGGTCTGCAGTGCTCTGTGCTCTGAGCCCACCCTTTTTAAGGCCAATTAGAGCCGCGGGCTCTAATCATGTGCTTCTAAAGAAAAAAAAACATTGGAAGCCATGTGTCCGGCACCCTGCATTTAGATTAAGAGACGGATGCATGGATTAAGGGCATTAGTGGCCTCCACTGCTCTGCAGAGACACAGCTATGCAGCTTTAGGCACGAGCGCCTAGGCATCCTCACATACCAGAAAGTGAACTGTAATTTTTCAGGACAGATTCAAAACAAAAGATAAATATTTCAGATTACTGCAGCAACATTTAATTTGTGAGTTCAGGATGACTTTAAGGGATAATTAACAAATAGATTGCTGAATATATTTTTACATGTGGCCACATTTCTCCTTCAGATAGCAGTTCTAAGGAATTGAAATCACTTAGTGATGTTATCCAGCAATCAATACAGCTGTTCCTTCAGCAGAGGTCCATTTTTAGTTTACTTTATTCTAACTTTTCTGTAATTTATTAAAACCAGAGCCCAGACATCACCTCACAGGGTTACCGGAAATGTACAATCTAAATGCTATGTTTTTCTGCTTCTTTACTTCTTTTATCAGTAATCAGATTCAAACTTCCAAGGCACATTTATAATAAAATGGAGACTGTAAGAAACTCCAACTGTTGACATTTTGGTACATCCACACTACTTTGCAAAAGTTTTAAGCAGGTGTGACAAATTGCTGTAAATAGGAATGCTTTCAGAAATAGAACTGTCAATAGTTTATTTTTTATCAATTAACAAACTAGAAAGTAAATGAACAGAAAAGAAATCCAAATCAAATCAATATTTGATATGACCATCCTTTGCCTTCAAAACAGCATCAATTCTTCTACTTACATTTTGCACACAGTTTTTGAGGGAACTCGGCAGGTAGGTTGTTCCAAACATCTTGGAGAACTAACCACAGATGAATGGATGTAGGTTGCCTCAAATCCTTCTGTCTCTTCATATAATCCCAGACAGGTTCAATGATGTTGAGATCAGGGCTCTGTGGGGGTCAAACCATTATTTCTAAAACTCGTTCTTCTTTATGCTGAAGACAGTTCTTAATGACATTGGCTATATGTTTGGGGTCATTGTTCTGCTGCAGAATAAATGTGGGGCAAATCACACGCCTCCCTGATGGTAAGGTATTATGTATAAGTATCTGCCTGTATTTCTCAGCATTGAGGTCACCATTGATTCTGACCAAATCTCCAACTCCATTTGCAGAAATGCAGCCCCAAATTGCCACCATGCCTCACTGTTGCCTGCAGACGCTCATTATTGCACCGTTTTCTGGTTCTTCTGCAAACAAGCTATTTATTGCTACAGCCAAATATTTAAAATTTTGTCTCATCAAACTAGAGCACCTGCTGCCATTCTTCGGCACCCCAGTTTATGTGCATAGTTGAGTTGCTTAGTCTTGTTTCCACGTTGGAGATATGGTTTTTTAACTGCAATTCTTCCATGAAGACCATTTTTGGCCAGACTTCTGCTTTCCACCAGTTCTGTGCTGATGGCACTGCTGGACATGTTCTGCTGTGGAAGAGAAGTAAGCATGATGTGTGTTTTATTTGCTGCATTAAGTTTCATTGGCCGACCACTGCATCTACTGCCCTCAGTGTTGCCCGTTTCTTTGTTCTTCTTCAAAAGAGCATGAACAGCACATCTTGAAACCCCAGTCTGCATTGAAATCTTTTGCCTGGGAGAGACCTTGCTGATGCAGTAGAACTACCTTGTATCTTGTTGCTGTGCTCAGTCTTGCCATGGTGTAAGACCTGTGACATGAAACTGTCTTCCACAATTTCACCTTAGTAGCAGAGTTTAGCTGTTCTTCACCCAGTTTTAAGCCTCCTTGGCAGATGTTTCTATTTCAGTGTTTCCGTGACTGTGTATCAACCTACATATGAAATTGATGATCATTAGCGCCTGCTTGATATAATTGGCTAATCATATATACTCTAATCCTACAAAATCCCTGATTTTGTACAAGTGTACACACCAAATATTGCTCACTTTGCATTTTGTAAATTGATAAAAATAAAACATTTATATATATATATATATATATATATATATATATTATATATATATATATATATATATTAGAATATTTTTTTAAAATAATTCTTACTTTACAGAATTCCTTCACACCTGCCTAAAAGTTTTGCCCAGTACTCTACTTCTCGTAAACATTCAACAGTGGGATGTATTCTTATTTTCCGGAGTTTTCTGGATTTGTTTATGCTTCGTTTTGTGTCTCTAGAACAGGAAATATGATTTAAAAAATCGCATTAGTATAGACAAAGCACCAATAAATACCTAATTATAAATGTACCACTTAGTAAGGAAAAATCTCAGTTTTAACATTTGTCAATGCAGCAGGCATGTCCATTGGGGTATTTGATTTTCCATCTAGTCCTGTTTAAGTCATGACTAGGAATGATCAAACCTTATTATTCAATTCTGGCCATTTGTAGAACTAATAGACAAGCTATTGTCAAGCGAAAGGCATGAGAATTCGGACAGTGCCATGGGGATTTGTACCAGTGCCAATATATTAAAATATATATATATATATATAAAAATAAAACACATACTCTCCCATGACTGATTTGTCAGGCCTCTCAAAGTGCTCCAATACACATTGTCAATATGTGATCTGAAGCTTTTATAGAAAAGAGGTTGTGTTGGCCATTCCTACAAATTATAAGCTCTTGTGGCTCAGCTGACATGGGAAAGGCTATGTGCTGTATTATAGGTTGCTCCTTATTTCTGGTGGCGATTACAATTTGTGATTTGAGAACTTTGTGAATGCATGGTAGTGGTAAAACCAAACCAGATTCCTAGTCATAACTTTAACATTTTATACTTCCCCTCACTCTCTTTGCTGGTCACAACTGATACTAAGGGTCCTTTCACACATACGGACCGTTCATCAGTTCATCAGTTTATCAGTTCATCAGTTCATCCGTTTTTCATCAGTTTTTCATCCGTTTTTCATTAGTGGTCATCAGTTTTTCATCAGTTTTTTCATCCGTTTTTCATCAGTGGTCATTAGTTTTTCATCAGTTTTTTTTTACATTCACTACCAATGCAAAAACGGATGAAAAACTGACCGTTCGTCAGTTTACATCCGTTTTTCGTCCGATCCGTTTTTTTGACGGATGAAAAATAGGACTTTCATCCGTTCAAAAAAACGGATGCTGACGGAAGTGGATGAAAACTGATGAAAATAGCTGATCATCAGTTTTTCCATAGAGTTGCATTAATGTCCGTTTTTCATCCGTCAACGGATGGATGAAAAACGGACAAACGGTCCGTATGTGTGAAAGGGGCCTAACTCTGCATAGAAACCAAATCAGCTTCCAGGTTTTATTGTCAAAGCTTAATTGAACAAGCTGAGGTTAGAAGCTGATTGGCTACCATGCTCAGCTGCACCAGATTTTGCACTCTCCAGTCTTAGTAAATCAACCCCTAAGAGAGGAAGTCAGCGTAAATCCCCTAAGTTGGTTAGTAACAACAGTAAACACCCTTACAGATGTTCAAACTCTTCTCAACTCGATCCAAAAATAAAAGCCATGTTTTTGTTAGAATTCAACTTTAAGACTTAACTTTATTGTTTCTTTTGTTAACTTTTTATTTTGTTTTCAGCTACTGTTAGAACTGTTAATTAAATGTACATTTGAGTTGGTAGTAGTATTGTTATAATTGTGCATGCTTCTGGATGGAGAAAATAAAGACTATGGGGTTGATCTACTAAAGGCAAATAGACTGTGCACTTTTCAAGTGCAGTTGCACTCTTCAAGGGTATTTGCTCCAGAGCTTAGCAAAGCTCTGCTGACTTACATCATCCAATCACGTGCATGCAAAAATGCTTTTTTTTTTCTTTTTTATTACTTTCCTTTTATACGATTGGGTATTCATCGCAAAATGAAGCTACACCTCACAGTTTATTTGCCTAGTAAGTCAACCTCTGTAAATATTCTTTTGTCAGAAGTGGTTTATGGTTTACAAATTATAAAGTTAGTACTGTTCAGTTTTCAGATTCAAGAGCATTCGTTTGTCTGAAAAGGAACACAATGGGTTAGCAGACATGATTCAAGGGGAACTTTGCATGCTGTCGCATGTGCTTACAATTTTTCTTTTCAATGAAACTGTAATAGACAGAATGAAACTAGAATAACTAATAATTTTGATGTAATTTTCCCTCACATTCTACAGACAATCTGGCATAACTGTTACTGCAAAGATTGTAAAAATAAAAAGTACTTTGTGATTGATACTACACTTTTGAAGAGTAAATGCAATTGTCTGAAACAATGTAAGCCTTTTAGTGATATAAAATACTTTCTACTGATATGAAGATGATTGAAATTTTAAAAGCAATCCCTCATTTAATAAATTGTGGTATCATATTTTGGACAAATAGCTGGCTTGAAAAATAATGGTATCTATTTCATTCTGAATTCTAGGCAAGATAAACTAATAGAGGAAATGAATGTGCTACTTGCCTGCCAATATGGTTTGACTTATGTTGTGATCCAGAGACACCTTTTGGAGAATATATATATAAATAGGAGAAAGGGTTTGAAACTTTAAATGAGGTGAGTGACAGGCAACTTGATAAAATTACATATTGAAATGTATTATTTCTGAATAAAATATACAGGTATATGTATACAATGTATATATATGTATATACACTGTATTACCATAAGTATTGGGATGCATGCCTTCCCACACACATGAGCTTTAATGGCATCCAAGGTCGTAGTCCGTAGGGTTCAATATTGAGTTGGCCCACCCTTTGCAGCTATAACAGCTTCAACTCTTCTAGGAAAGCTATCCACAAGGTTTAGGAGTGTGTCTATGGGAATGTTTGACCATTCTTCCAGAAGAGCATTTATGAGGTCAGGTACTGATGTGGATAAGAAGGTCTGGCTTGCAGTCTCCACTCAAATTCATCCCTAAGGTGTTCTTTTGGGTTGAGGTCAGGACTCTGTGCAGGTGGGTCAAGTTCCTCCCCCTCAAACTCGCTCATCCATGTGTTTATGGACCTTGCTTTGTGTACTGGTGTGCAGTCATGTTGGAATAGGAAGGGGCCATCCCCAAACTGTTCCCTCAAAGTTGGGAGCATGAAATTGTCCAAAATGTCTTGGTATGCTGACACCTTCACTGGAACTAAAGGGACAAACCCACACTTCACCAAATGATTCAGACCAGTGCACCAAGCAAGGTCCATAAAAACATGGATGAGCAAGTTTGGGGTGGAGAAACTTGACTGGCCTGCATAGAGTCCTGACTTCGACTGGATAGAACAGCTTTGGAATGAATTAGAGCGGAGACTGCGAGCCAGGCCTTCTCGTCCAACATCAGTGCCTGACCTCACAAATGCGCTTCTGGAACAATGGTCAAACATTCCCAAACATCCTAAATCTTGTGGACAGCCTTCCCAGAAGAGTTGAAGCTGTTATAGCTGCAAGTGTGGACCAACTAAATATTGAACCCTACAGACTAAGACTCGGATGCCATTAAAGTTCATGTGCATGTAAAGGCAACTGTCCCAATACTTTTGGTAAAATAGTGTATACATATATATATACTGTATGTTGTATAATGTTTTTTTGTTGTTTTTTTGTATTAATCCAGTGCCATTGGTAAACTATGCATGAGACAGGGACGCCCAAAAACAGTCCAAGCAGGTTTGTCCAGCAATTCACTTTTTTTCAAGCCACTAACTAAACTCAGGCCAGTTTCTGACAGGGTGTCTTCTAATAGGCTCCCTAAAGCAAACAAACAACACTGGTACCTTTTTATTGTTCTGTCGGTGGTTAGCCTGTTCACACAGTTACAGCTTGGACTAATCAAGAAGTCTTTCTACCAGGCAGGGCTGGTGCTACCACTAGACAAAATAGGTGGCCGCCTAGGGTGCACTACTACCTAGGGCGCAGCCACGGCCTCTGTCCCAGTGAAGCTCCAGGCGACGGTGTGTATGAGCTTGGCTCTCCTCTCCTGATCACTGTGAGACCCGACCCCCGTTCAGTGCCGCCTTGTGTACCGCTGTCACATCTCCCTTTACAGTAATACCTGACAGCACCGCTCGGAACTCCTTTGCTCCAGGCCTCCAGCCTGTCACTCTGGTGCGGTCTGTGTGTGAATACAGTGGAGGAGACGGGGTGGGGATCGGTGGAGTTGGAAGCATTGGGAGAGGTGCAGGCAGTGGCGGGGGACACCATGGAGCAGCTGGATGGATGGCGCTGGCGGGGACTCCTCATCAATACTGCCCGCCCACTGCAGAGGAGAGCCCTGATGAGATGGACAATGAAGAGATAAGGAGGAAGATGGATCCTCCGATTTATATTGAGCTGTGCGTGTGCGGAGGGGTGTCAGTAGTGCAAGTAGAGTCAGGTAGGTCAGTGTACGTGGTTAGGTAGGTCAGTGTATGTGGTCAGGTAGGTCAGTGCATGTGGTCAGGTAGGTCAGCGTATGCGGTCAGGTAGGTCAGTGAATGTGTAACGTAGGTCGGTGTAATGGTCAAGTAGGTCAGTGTAATGGTCAGATAGGTCAGTGTAGGTGTCAGGTAGGTCAGTGTAGGTGTTAGGTAGATCAGTGTAGGTATCAGATAGGTCAGTGTAATGGTCAGGTGGATCAGGTAGGTCAGTGTAGGTGTCAGGTAGGTCAGTGTAATGGTCAGGTAAGTCAATGTATGTGTCAGGTATGTCAGTGTAATGGTCAGGTGGGTCAGTGTAATGGTCAGGTAGGTCGGTGTAATGGTCAGGTGGGTCAGTATATGTGGTCAGGTAGGTCAGTGTTATGGTCAGGTAGGTCAGTGTATGTGTCAGGTAGTTCAGTGTAATGGTCAGGTGGGTCAGTGTAATGGTCAGGTAGGTCAGTGTATGTGTCAGGTAGGTCAGTGTAATGGTCAGGTGGGTCAGTGTAATGGTTACGTAGGTCAGTGTATGTGTCAGGTAGGTCAGTGTAATGGTCAGGTAGGTCAGTGTAATGGTAAGGTAGGTCAGTGTATGTGGTCAGGTAGGTCAGTGTAATAGTCTGGTAGGTCAGTGTATGTGGTCAGGTAGGTCATTGTAATGGTCAGGAAGGTCAGTGTAGGTGTCACATAGGTCAGTGTATGTGGTCAGGTAGGTCAGTGAATGTGTCAACTAGGTCAGTTTAATGGTCAGGTAGGTCAGTGTATGTGTCAGGTAAGGCAGGGTGACTGTGGATGTGACTGGATGGACTGTGGATGTGACTGGATGGACTGACGTATGTGACTGGATGGACTGGTGCATGTGACTGGATGAACTGGCGTATGTGACTTGATGGACTGGTGTATGGGACGGAATGGACTGTGTATGTGACTGGAT
>BLSH010142562.1:59042-69472 GCA_018402905.1 Glandirana rugosa | reverse complement strand
GGGGTGACAGGGAGTGAAGGGGTTAACTGGGGGGTGATCAGGGGGCGATCAAAGGGTTAAATGTGCCTATGTGACCTGGTGTCAGTGTGCTGTTTGTGCAACTCACGTTTTCAGATGTCCTCTGTCCTCTCTGCAACGGAAAAGAAAGCGGAGAGGGGAGATGACATCACTTCCCCTACCTGTGTTTACATTTCACAGGTAGGGGTAGAAATCCCATTCGCTGGACGATCAACATGAACAGACCAAAATCCATTGGTCTATTCATGTTGACTGAACCGTCCGGCAACGAATGGGACCGCCGCGACCGCGCTATTTACGGTGATTCGCGCAGAGCTTCCAGACTGCCGCCGTGAAAAGACGGCGCACGGTCGGGAACCAGTTAAAGCATAACTAAAGTAAAAACAATTTTTTAGCTTTGAATAGAGTGGAGGTGGATAAGAACACCTGTCAGGTTTTTAGGGAAATTCACCTTCTCTATACAGTATTTGTCCTGTTTACCATTATCATTGAAAGTAAAAGTAAAAGAAAATCCAAATTTTAGGTTGTCCCCAAAAAAGTAATAGAGGGGAAATCTTACAATGGGACAGAGATGGTGAAAAAAACTGACAGGGTTCATAACCCTCCCTTACTCTATCCAAAAAAAAAAGCCTATAGTTCTACTTTAAGGCAAATAGACTGTGCAATTTGCAAGTTGCTTCCAGAGCTTAGTACACGAGGTAAAGCTTCACTTTACAAAGTATACCCAATCGGAAAATTTCCGCATGGAAAATTTAAAAAATGTATTTTTGCTTGCACATGCATGATTGGATGATGGAAGTCAGCAGAGATCCCCCTCATTTACTAAGCTCTGGAGTAAATGCACATGGAATGTCTTCAGTCTATGTGCATTTAGCAAATCAACCCCATTATGTTTAGTAACTCCACCCCATTACATATAGTGAAATATGTCTATTTTCTACAGTCATTTCCACATATTTTTAGAGACTTTTTTTGTGTAAATACAGGCGTATCCATCATTTGCTGCAAACCTCTCAATCAGTCCAAACATAATGTACGTGCATATCACAATTGTCTAATTCCTTGTTAAAACATATGTCATATGTCACCGTTCACAAGTGTATTCCTGTTGTTTTACTCAGTACATCACATGCACTTTTTATGTGAGACGATCTATATTCAGTCGCTGCTCCGGCATAGGCGCTCAGTGTTTTTCATACCACTTTAACACCTGAAAGAAGGTGAGAGTGTGAACATCCCTCACTGTACAAGTATTATATGTGATTCTTCCTGAGAAGAACCTCCATTTCCTATACCCATGGTTAACAGGGACGGAACTGTTCTTTATAAAGCTTTCCACATCTATAAAGAAATAAGCAGGCTCTAGTGCTGTCTGGCTGGAATTCTATGTCTTGACATCTGGCACTCTCAGCCAAACAGACTGGCAGGCTGGTCTGGAAGCTGTGTTTGGATGGACAGGAATATTAAGAGGCTCTTTTTAACCACTTCAATACCAAGGACGTTATATGACGTCCTTGACTTTGAGTGGCAATATCTGAATGGTGCCTTCAGCTATAGGCACCATTCAGATACCGTTTTTTAGTGCCAGCGATTCTCTGCAAGATAAAAGTGATCTTAGTGGCGGATTCACTGCGAAATCACTTTTATCAGTGGCGGGAGGGGTGCCCCCGCCACTTTCCCATCATCTCCGCCACTTACTGGACCGTCGGCAGTGGCGGAGATGATCGGGTCCATTCCCCCCCCTGCACAGGAAGCTGAGTGAGCGGAAGATACCGCCCACTCAGCTCCATAACATTGCAGGGCAGAAGCGACGTCACAAGTCACTTCCGCCCAATGCTCTTAAAGGGCCCATTTTTTTTAACTGTCATTTTTTAAAATGTTTTATTTTTTTTGCATTTAACTGTAAATATGAGATATGAGGTCTTTTTGACCCCAGATCTCATATTTAAGTGTTTCTGGCATGCTTTTTTCTATTACAAGGAATGTTTACATTTCTTGTAATAGGAATAAAAGTGATAAAAAGAAAAAAAAGTAAAAATAAATAAGAAACAAAAATTTAAAGCGCCCCATCCTTGCGAGCTTGCACGCAGAAGCGAACACATACGTAAGTCCCACCCGCATATGAAAACGGTGTTCAAACCACACATATGAGGTTTCGCCGTGATCGTTAGAGTGAGAGCAATTCTTTTAGCACTAGATCTCCTCTGTAACTCAAAACTGGTAACCTGTAGAAATTTTTAAACGTTGCCAATGGACATTTTTAGGTTGCAAAGTTTGTCGCCATTCTGCGAGCGGGCACAATTTCAAAGCATGACATGTTGGGTATCAATTTGCTTGACGTAACTCTATCTTTCACAATATGGAAAAAATTGGGCTAACTTTACTGTTGTCTTATTTTTTCACTAAAAAAAGGGAATTTTTAAAAAAAAGAATTGCGCTTGTAAGACCGCTGCGCAAATACAGTGCCACATAAAGTTTTGCAACGACCGCCATTTTATTCTCTAGGATGTTAGAAAAAATATATATAATGTTTGGGGGGTTTAAGTAATTTTATAGCAAAAAAAATGGTTTTAACTTGTAAACACCAAGTCCAGAAAATAGGCCCGGTATTGAAGAGGTTAAGGAAGGTGCAACCAGGATTGGAGCCGGTTAATGGACAATTGTACCCACTAAAACTTGTACTGACCCCCCTTTGAAGTAAAAAAGCTTCTGGTAGGCCTCCTATTTGCTATACTAGGGTGGCATGTCCCCTTTTTCTCTGAGTGCCTGGACATCTCTTGCATTCTCTGGTGACACCTCTGCACTATTTATAAGAATTATTTTTTCATCTTTGAAGTCCATTCAATCTGCAATCACTATTCATAGTCTTGTAATAAAGACTTCATTGCTATATGCATTATTTGGATAATTTTTATTCACAGGCACTTTAATGGATTCCATTGTTATCTGATGATTTTGAGGTTACTGTATGTTTTTAGTTTATATATTATTATTATTATACAGTATTTATATAGCGCCGATAGTTTGCGCAGTGCTTTACAATATTAGGGCAGACAGTACAATTACAATACAAATACAGGAGGAATCAGAGGACCCTGCTCGTTAGAGCTTACAATCTAAGGGGAGGGAGGGAGGGTTAAATGATACGAAAGGGCAATAACTGTGGGGGATGAGCTGATTGAGAAAATAAGAAGTGTAGTTGTTAGGTGGTGGCAGGATAGGCTTCCCTGAAGAGAAAAGTTTTTAGGGATCGCCTAACGGTGGATAGATTTGGAGATAGTCTGACAGATTGAGCTAGGGAGTTCCAAAGGATGGGAGAGGCTCGGGAGAAGTCTTGGAGGCGAGAATGCGAGGAGGTGATGAGGGAGCTGGAGAGCAGGAGGTCTTGGGAGGAGCGAAGAGGACGATTAGGTTGGTATTTTGAGACTAGGCTGGTAATGTAGCTGGGAGCAGAGTTGTGGATGGCTTTGTAGCTCATTATTAGTATTTTGAACTTGATTTGTTGGGCGAGTGGCAGCTAATGTAGGGATTGGCAGAAAGAGGTGGCAGACGCTGAACAGTTTGTAAGGTGGATGAGTCTGGCAGTGGCATTCATGATGGACTGAAGGGGGGATAGTCTATTTAAAGGTAGGCCAGTGAGGAGGGAGTTGCAGTAGTCGAGGCGAGAGATGACCTGGGAGTGAATCAGGAGCTTTGTGGTTTCATTGGATAGGAAAGGACGTATTTTAGAGATGTTGCGGAGGTTGAGGCGGCAAGCCTTAGAAAGTGATTGGATGTGGGGCCAAAAGGAGAGTTCAGAATCCAGGATAACACCAAGCACCCTGACATGTAGGGATACAAGAAGGAGAGAAGGCGCCTCTAAATGCAGAAAGTTTTATTACAATAAGGGTAAAGCACAGGGTGGTTACACTCACAGATTTGAAGTCCTTAGAGAGCATGTCCGCACACTCGTCTGCGGATAGACATAATGGAATAGCAGTGTATTTTGTCCTGCGGGTCTCTGTGTGTGACTCTATTGCCTGATGAAAGAGTGCGCCTGCTCCACACGTCGCAGGCTTGCAGACTCTGAAACGCGTCGCATACTAGTGACGCGGGACGCTGTGCGCGCGGGTTCCGGGATTCTCTCTACCATCTCTACTGCCACGAGGGGAACATCACAGAAACAACTGCAGGCGGTCGCCCCGATCGATGGGCCTTCTCCCACGGACTACCAGCACACACAGAGACCCACAGGACAAAATACACTGCTATTCCATTATGTCTATCCGCAGACGAGTGTGCGGACATGCTCTCTAAGGACTTCAAATCTGTGAGTGTAACCACCCTGTGCTTTACCCTTATTGTAATAAAACTTTCTGCATTTAGAGGCACCTTCTCTCCTTCTTGTATTCTAGTGCTGTGGCTTGGCTAACCCACAGAAGAGCTGCTGATCTGCAATCCTTTACCCTGGACACCCCTACCCTTGCAGACCTGTTGCCTGGCCTTGCGCCTATTTTCCTACCTTGACATGTAGGGATGGGTGGATGGTTGTGCCATTGCTCTTGACAGAGAAGTCAGGGGAAACAGTACGTGGGGGAGGAAATATTATGAGTTTGGTTTTGGACAAGTTGAATTTGAGGAAGTGGTGTGACATCCAGGCAGATATGTCTGTTAATAAGTTAGTGATGCGTGAGGAGACTGATGGAGTGAGTTGGGGGGTGGAGAGGTAGATTTGGGTATCGTCAGCGTAGAACTGATATTAAAAAAACATGGGAGGCTATCAGCCGGCCCAGGGAAGAGGTGTATATTGAAAATAAAAGAGGTCCAAGAACAGAACCTTGGGGAACCCCAACAGAGAAAGGAAGAGATGAGGAGGAGGTAGAATTGTACGTGACACTGAAGGTGCGATGGGATAGGTAGGATGAGAGCCACTGAAGGGCACAGTCACGGAGACCGAGGGAGTACAGTTTTTTTTTTGAGGAGGCGGTGGTCAACAGTATCAAAGGCAGCCGAAAGGTCAAGAAGCAGGAGTACAGAGTAGTGTCCATTGGTTTTAGCGGTTAGCAGGTCATTTATGAGTTTAAGAAGGGCAGTTTCTGTGGAGTTGAGGGCGGAATCCAGATTGAAGGGGATTAACAAGGTGGTCACACAGTTGGTGGCAGACTAGGCATTCAAGGAGTTTGGAGGAAAAGGGAGCAAGGAGATAGGGCGTAAATTGTTAAGATCGGTAGGGTCCAGGGATGACTTTTTGAGTATGGGGGTGACCAATGCATGTTTTAGAGCATTGGGGAAGATTCCAGAAAAGCGAGAGAGATTGATGATGTGAGTTAGAGAGTGCAGGATAGAGTCAGAGGGTGACCGTAGTATTTGAGAGGGAATAGGGTCCAGTGGACAGGTGGTTAGGTGGACGTTAGAAAGGAGTTTAGCAACCTCATTTATAGTAGCAGGTTTGAATAAGGATAGTGTTGATTGTGCTTGTTGACATGGGGTGTTAACTGGAGAAGATGCCTGTAGAGTGGAGATCTCATCACGATTGGGTCAATCTTGCTTTTGAAGTGGTTAGCAACCTCCTGGGCAGTGAGTGTGTTAGTGGACAGAAGTGGTGGAGGACGAAGTAGGGAGTTGAAGGTAGAGAAGAGTCGACGGGGACTGGATGAGAAGGTGTTAATAAGAGTGGTAAAATAGGTCTGCTTGGCAGTGTGGAGGCGAGAATTGTATTTATGGAGGGCAGATTTGTATTGGTTGAAGTCTTTGAGAGACTTTGTCTTGTGCCACATACGCTCAAGGGTGAGGCTAAGCTTTTTGAGATTTTTGGTGTCTGTTTGCCAGGGTTGTAGGGGTCGAGGCCTGATTTTGTGTGTGGTGAGGGGAGCTCGCTCGTCCAGGGTGGAGGACAGGGATTTATTGTAGATGGTAGTGGCTTGGTTGGGGCAGGACAGGGGTGAGATTTTTTCATAGAGGTGGTCAGTAGCAGAATAGAGGAGAGAAGTGTTGAGTTGGCAAAGGTTTCTACGGGTGACGGTTAAGCGATTGGAGGGAAAGGTGGTGCAAGACAGGGAGAAGAAGCCTGTGCCCATTGCTTAAGGTCAAATGAGGAAGTTAGACTAAGAAGTTTAGAAGTAGTAGTAGTGTTACTGTTAACCGGGATGTTGAAGTCACCAAGAAGGATTGTGGGAATTTCAGAAGAGAGAAAGTAGGGTAGCGAGGCAGAAAATTAATCAAGGAAAGCTGACAGTTGTCCAGGAGACTGATAGACCACATGAAATTCTTAGGGAGGTTGGAGAGAATAGATGTATACAGTGGGCTTCAAATGATGAGAGTGAAAGAGAGGGAGGAGAGTGAAGAACCTGAAAGGTGCTCTGTGGGGACAGGAGGAATCCCACTCCACCTCCCTTGCGTCCATTAGGCCTAGGGGCGTGAGTCCAAAGAAGGCCACCATGGGAGAGGGAATAAGGAGAATCACATTTGTGGAGCCAGGTTTCGGTGATCGCAAGAAGATTAAAGGAATTAGTGACAAATAGGTCATGGACAGCAGTGAGCTTGTTGCAGACAGAGTGGCATTCCAGAGGGCACAGGAGAAGGGGAGGCTGGTTTTGGGAAGAAGGGGAATGGAGATAAAATTGCGTAGATTGCGACTACTGCCAGAGGGTGTGGGGTGGTGGTGATGGGCATGTTGGGTGTTGTTAAATGAGGGAGGCCCAAGGTTTGGGGAAATATCTCCAGAGTCTAGGAGAAGGAGAAGAGAAAGGTAGGCAACATGGGAATATGATTTATATGAGGGGACTTGCTTGAGCATCCTGGTTTTGTTTGCATGTGGGCTTAGAGTTACAAAGGGGTGATGAGTGCAGTAATAGGGAGAGGGGAGACGTGAGGATGATATGTACAGATTGTGGGGTGGGGAAGAGGGGTGAAGAAAAGATAGTTGGAGGAGAGGGGCTGCTATTGTGAAAAGGAGAGGTAAGGAATGCATGTTTCAGAGAGGAAAGTGTGATGATTTGGAAATGAGATTACCTGTAGTCTCGTGTTATGTATAGTAGTTTGTTGTTAGTGTGCATTTTGTGCAATTCGCTGAAGTGCAAGAGCAGACGTGCCCACTTATTTAAAGAACCCCACTTTTTTGGAAGAACCCCTCTGCAACGTCTAACCCCATGCAAAGCTTTCCCCCGTAAGCAAAGCTTGGTTTTATACTGTGAAGGGTGTGGGTAGATTGGGGCAATTAAGTAATATTCAGCACACAGACATCACAGCAGATCTTTCCACTCTATGATCAAGAGAGCCAAAAAGGGCAAAATATGTGCAGATAAGGGGAGCCATAAATTATTTAAGACCTAAAGCTTAAATAAATATATATATATATATATATATATATATATATATATATATATTTTTTTTTTTTTTTTTTTTCACAGTAGAACTAAATATTTGAATTTATTTATATACATGCTCTGATTAATTTATTTATGGTGCACATTTGATCCGTTTTATGCACAAGCACTTACTCATGGATTTCATTGTTATTTGAGGATTTTGAGGAATTTTTTCCAGTTCATTTTTTTTTAGATAGCAACACTATAATTAAATCATTGACACACATGCACTTATGAATTTATCTATGGTACACACTAGCACTGTCAAACATAGTGCTTGGCTTAGATTGCACTAGGTATAATTTAGTAAGTGCTGCACTTTCTTAACCCTATTCTTACAAAGGTGTGGAACTTGAGCTGTTAGGAGAGGGGTGTCATCAATTTGAAGGTTTGATAGATGGACACCAGAGTGACACTGTCAAGAACATCAGAGATGGACAATGGTTATTCTCTAACCAGACAAAACAGACCCCTCCAAAGATATAGCAATGACCTCGCCAAAAGTCACAGCAAATTCCATGGAACCCTAGGGTTGCTCCAGAGATTACTGGTGAAAAACAGTATTAAAAATGATACACGTATTGAAATACCCTTCTTCCACCAATAAAAAAGACAGTGTTGTCTTTTTTATTGGTGGAAGAAGGGTAAGTTTATATGTGTGTCGTTTTTGATACTATTTTTCCCTGTCAATGTCTGGAGGAACCCTAGATATGTGTATAATTTTCTTTTCCAATGTATTATCCCACTGGATATCGCATGAGATAAAATATCGCATGGTTTCAATATATAAATAACTCATATTTTGATGAAATGCTGCATGCGGTATTTTAGAAGCGTTTTTTTGTAAATTGCAAAACAAATTTTGAAAAACGATATGAGCTATTTTACCGCAAATTTTAAAGAGAAAAATACCACTTCATAAATGGAGCCCATTGCTTCAATTTCAGTGCCAAGACACTTAACATCATTAAGAGCCTCCTAATGTGTCAAAACTCAAATGCAGCATTCAGGGTATGTAAATGAGGGTGTCAAAGCTCTAACTACCTGTTGGGGTACCCTTTTCATAGGTCAAATAGACTGATAGCCCTGCCCGGGTTGGTCCTCGTCTCAGCGAGCTCGGAGATCGATTCGGTTGAACAGAACACAAGACAAGCAGTGGTGTTGTTCAGAAAAGATCTGATAAGTGCTTTTATTTTCTCCGTTTATATAGTTTATTTCTGCTAATCAGAAATACATAAGATGAAACATTTCTCATAACAAATGCAATGAAGACCATAACAGGAATAATTAGTCAAAATACATGACGAGAATGGACCTTGGCTAGCAGATAAATAAGCGTCATTTCGGGGAAATAACATGTTTTGCTCAAACTTGCTTATCTGGTGAGAAATGTGTGTGAGAACTTCTATACAAAACTTTTAACTAGTTTAAAATGACTGCTGTAAAACAAAATGGAACTGAACAGGTATAGCAAATTACTTCATATTATTTCACTACCCTTGAAAACATTCCATCTGCATGATAACCCAACATTTGTCCTTTAGTCTCCAGGTTCACCCTTAGAGGGCGCTTTTACCCTCCTCAAAGTGCCAAACCAATACATCCTCCTATAAACTCATGGCAGCACCAAGGAGTGAAAAACACATCAACCTTTTTTGGTATGACCACAGTTATGTGGTTGATTTCTGCCTCAGCCTGTACTGGCAATGCACATAGTTCCAAAACTCTGCTTTCACTGGCTTTTCCTGCCCAGGTACTTTGATGATAGTACAGCTGGAATAACTGAAGGCACTCACTTTTTTTTTTGTCAATGATTTTTTATTAAGTTTTAAGACATAGCAAATAACAGTTAATGGTACATATTGCTAGTGTTACAGGAGATGGAGTACGGACATACAGTATGTATAAAATTTACAGTGTGAAAAATTGTTACTACATCAATGGTTAGAAGTGTATTTATCAGACCATATTGACCACAGGTTGTCAAATTTAGCACCCTTTAGTGTATTAACAGCAAGCAACCGTTCAAAAGTGTAGTTGATATTGACCAGGCTTATCACCTCCGAAATATTTGGTGAGTGTAGGGATTCTATTTTCTAAGAATGGTATTTCTTGCTGCTAGTAAAATGGGGGTTACAGTTGCTCTCATGGATGGGGAAAGTTTTCTATCCCTAAGTTGAGGATGGCAAGCCCTTTGTTCATGGGGGTGGGGATTTCAGTAACTGTGGATATGAGATTGAACACCTGGTTCCAGAAACTGGTCAGGGTTGGACAGTCCCATAGGATTTGATGGGGGCTGCCTAACCTTCCACAGTTAAGCCAGCAAAAGGCTGACACACTAGGGGAAAATTCTGAGATCCTAAGGGGGGTGTAGTACCTTAACAATATTTTGAGCATAATTTCCCAATGAGTTTTGCAGTGGGAAAACGTATATGTTGACTGGTATGCTGTCTGCCATTGCAAGGGGGTATATGTCTTGTTGAGTTCTTCCTCCCATTTGTGTGTACCCTTAAGTGCAGAATTTTGGGAGGTGAAGAAATTCCATGCTTTTGGGGAAATTTTTATAGTGGGCAGGGGGTGCTTCAATAGGAAGTGTCGTATGCGGAGATATGTGTAGTTGGTGTTTGATGGTAACTAGTGTTGAGCGAACCCGGACTGTAACGTTCGGGTCCGTACCGAACTTTCGGGTGTCCGTGGCACGGACCCGGACCCGGACATTTCAAAAATCGTTCGGGCGGGACGTCGAAGAGTTGTGCACCTCATTTTATCGTCTTGGGGCCTGGCTTGGGCTTGCTAAAAACTTTACAGGCCCAGGCCCAGGCACGGTGCCTGTGGGCTTTCAAGCCATGCCTGGGCTTGCAATGTCAGGCCCAAGCGAGTTGTGATCAATGGTAGTTTGTGGTTGATGTGTATAGAGGCGTATGCTGTGAAGGATAACTTCGTGGGGGACGGGTGATATTTTTAAAGGGGTTTTCGTACCTTAAAGAAGTGGAGGGTTTTAAGACGTGAATTCCCATGTGTGTTTACCCTCCTTCTTGAGTTGTTCTGTATATGGGGGAACGTTAC
>BLSH010142562.1:32542-54758 GCA_018402905.1 Glandirana rugosa | reverse complement strand
TATCCCCATTTATTTGTAGGGCACTTGCCCTAGTTTGAAGATGATTTTAGAACAGTTATATGGCTTCTACCATTAATTAATACTTTTCAGACACAGTTTGAAGATGATCCACATTCACCTCCATTTTTGCTTTTTTTATGTTTTTATTTTTTTAAAAATATTTACAGTTATTTCCCTGTCCCCATTTTTTTGTAGGGCACTTGCCCTACCCTTACCCCCATTTTACTTCCTTTTGCAGCCCTCTAGGGCTTTCCAGGACTTTGTTACAGCCATTTTTGTGCATAAAAGTTCGGGTCCCCATTGATTTCAATGGGGTTCGTTGTCCGTGCGATCGTTCGGGTTCCGTCCGGACCCGGACCCGGACTTTGTCCCGAAGTTCGGACGGACCAGCAGAACCCGAACTTCCAGAGGTTCGCTCAACTCTAATGGTAACTTGTATTCTGTTTTAAGAAGTTCCCATGCTTTTGTGTCAGGTCCATTGAAAACATTTTTTATTTCTGTTAGTCCTTGAGCTACCAGGTGGGTTGTGTCTAACATGGGGATCATTGCTTCTAGGACTTGGGTTTTGAGGGTAGGTGTGGCGATTTGAATGGAGTCATTTGAAATACTCAGGAGATATCTCCATGCTTTTAGGGTGTCTGCTATAGTGTGGGGTAGTTTAGATGTGCCCCAAGGTTTCCACAAGTCGCATATCAGTAGTGATATGAGGTCTTTTGTGGGTGTCAGTGTTCTCACCTGCTGGTGTCACTGTTTTCTCCCAGACCTATAGGCTGCAGTTCTGGTGTCCACCAGCAGGTCTCTTTCAGCAGTAAGGACCTGACATCATCCCCTGCAATCAGGCATCACCTGAGACAGATTGCAGGAAGTGTATTTAAACCTGGGGAATGCTGTTGTAATTTGCCTTGATATTCTCTTGTGCCCCTGATCTGCAATAATGTGTTCCTGTAGCCTGTCTCCCGTCTCCTGTCTCCCATTCCTGGACTCTGACCCTGATCCTGCAGCCTGATCCCTTCTTACCTGCCCAGTCCATCTCCTGTTTCCCTTTTCCTGTCCTGCCTTGTTCCTAGCTCCCTTCTGCTTGATCTCCTGTGTATGACCCTGGCTCTGGTACGATTATGATTTGGATATCCCATGCTCTGTAAATATTGTATTTAGTTTGTCTTTAGTTTGTGTTCTCTGGTTGTTTGTTCACTGGTTGGGTTGCAATATTTACTGCATTGGAGGTGCGTTATCTTTGTTATTCATATATCTTTTAAATAAACATTTTTATTCACATTACCTGCGTTTCGTGTGCTCTGTTGCAGTCCACACATTTCTGGTCACACCGGTCCCTGACATAATATCAAGGCCAACTCCTGACCAGAAGTGGCTGCACAGAGAAGCCATCTTGGTTTTGCTGTTTGTGATAACATGCATCCGGCGGAGGTTATTTATTTTTCTCTGCTGCTGACAGAGGATCATGACTATTGCCGCCAGACATTGAAGGAGTAGACCAGTGACCAGCTATTAGAATGTATACGTCTTGCTCATTCCCTAGCTAATCAGGGCAGTATGTCATTTGGAGATGTTCAGCCTTTGATTCAGGTTTGTGCAGAGTTTGCTTTGTCAAGTATTCCTAAAGGCGGTGATGATTTTTCTCCTCCCTTCAGTATGGCTCAGGTAGTTTCACTGGTGTGGTTATTAGAAGATGACTCGGCTTACTTCTTTGAGCATTATTCTGCATGTCCCCAACAGACGCTAGTGGAATGTATTAACGCAGTGCAGTCTCTTGTCAGACAGAACGCATGTAATCCGAATTTTGTTAAACCTTTAATACAGGCATGGTCAGATATGCTGTATTCAGCCCCAGTCAACTTGCACCAACCCATTCCTGCCGCCAGAGACCTACCTGCTCAAAGGTCACTCTCTCCTTCACCTACAGCAACCACAGCCCAATATAATCTGCTACCAACCAAATATCAGTAACCCGTTTCCACCTGCTGCACCTACCCTGCATTTAACCACCCTACCTCTTCTCCGGTGCCTGAAACAAACCCACATAGATCTCCCTTAGCAACTGCTCCCTCTTTATTTCCATAATCCAGCCTCTTCCATCAGTGGCACCCCCTACTTACAGCCCCGCAGTCACTCACAAAACTTCAGTAGTTAAACCTAAGAAGAAACGGAAGTTTTTCCCAACCCGCACAATTCAGCCAATATCCAGTCCTGTCTCTACACAAGCCAATCCATCCCAGTCTGCCTCTACACCAACAAATCCATTCCAGTCTGCCTCCACACCAGCCAACCTGCTCAAGCCTGCATCCACACCAGCCGATTTGCTCCGGTGTGCCTCCACACCAGCCGAACTGCTCCAGTCTACCTCCACAATTGCCAGTAGGGTTTTGCCTGTTTCTGACACCCAGCCTGCTGATTCAGTGCCCCCTATCCAGCCTGCTGATCCTGTGCCTGTAGCCCAGCCTGATTACTGTGCCCACTGTCCAGCCTGCTGATCCAGTGCCCTCTACTCAACCTGCTAATCCTGTGCCTGTTTTCCAGTCTGCTGATCCTGTGCCTGCTGTCCAGTCTGCTGATCTTGTGCCCTCTGCTCAACCTGCTGATCCTGTGCCCACTGTTGAGCCTGCTGATCCTGTGCCCACCTTACAGCCTGCTGATCCTGTGCCCGCTGTCCAGCCTGATCCGGTTCCTGATTCCCAGCCTGTTGTTCTGGTGCCTGCTGCTCTGGTGCCTGCTGTTGAGCCTGCTGTTTCAGTGCCCGCTGTTGAGCCTGCTGTTCTGGTGCCTGCTGTCCAGCCTGATCATCCGGTGCCCACTGTCCAGCATGATGTTCCAGTGCCCGCTGTCCAGCCTGATGTTCCAGGGCTGCTGTCCAGCCTGATGTTCCAGTGCCCGCTGCCCAGTCTGATGATCTGGTGCCTGCTGTCCAGTCTGATCTGGTGCCTGCTGTCCAGCCTGATGTTCCAGTGCCCGCTGTCCAGCCTGATGTTCCGGTGCCCGCTGTCCAGTCTGATGTTCTGTGCCCACTGTCCAGCCTGATGTTCTGGTGCCTGCTCTTCAACCTGATGTTTCGGTGCCCACTGTCCAGTCTGATGATCCGGTGCCCACTGCCCAGTCTGATGATCCGGTTCCTGATTCCCAGCCTGCTGTTCTAGTGCCTGCTGTCCAGTCTGATGTCCCAGTGCCCGCTGCTCAGTCTGATGATCTGGTGCCCGCTGTCCAGTCTGATCCAGTGCCCGCTGTCCAGCCTGATGTTCCAGTGCCTGCTGCACAGCCTGATGATCTGGTGCCCACTGTCCAGTCTGATTGTGTGCCTGTTGTCCAGCCTGATGTGCCTCTGCCCACTTCCCAGCCTGATGTGCCTCTGCCTGCTGCCCAGCCTGATGTGCCTTTGCCCGCTGCCCAGCTTGATGTGCCTCTGCCCGCTGCCCAGCTTGATGTGCCTCTGCCCTCTGCCCAGCCTGATGTGTCTCTGCCTGCTGCCCAGCCTGATGTGCCTCTGCCCGCTGCCCAGCCTGATGTGCCTCTGCCCGCTGCCCAGCTGGATGTGCCTCTGCCCACTGCCCAGACTGATGTGCCTAAGGTTCTTTTCTCAGTTGCCACAATTGTGTCCCTCCTACAATACTTTATTCCGATGGCGCCAAAGCCTGGTGGTTCGGACATACCATTTGCAATTGGTAGCCACATTTACCTTCACGACCTTGGTAGTGGTGAGCTTCAGGGGAATGGTAGAGCATCATTTGTGCCTTGCCACGACGATGCGGTTGCCCTGACTCCAGGTGCATTAAGGTATCCGTGTAAGGTAACCAGTGCTTTGGGGAAACCTAGATGGCCATTGAAGTGTGGAACAAGTCCTGGAGATTAGGCAAGCTACATAATTGTAATCAGACATTCCGGTGTTAGTGGTTTGGTGTTGACACATGACCCCAGGGCTAAGTTTGCGAATGACCCATGGTACCCCAGCGTTGGGGTACCTAACCAGTTACCAGACCCAGGTGGTGGAATACCTGGCTTCTTTCTGGACCCCGGCAGCAGGGCCTCTGATTTGAAACCCGGCACCCCTTGGGCTTTGAGACTTTTTTTTGTGGACTTATTTTTTCTCAGCTATGGTCAGTTGGAGCGTCCGGAGGTTGCTCCTTTGAGGGGGGTACTGTCAGGAAAAGTTCTCACCTGCTGGTGTCACTGTTTTCTCCCAGGCCTATAGGCTGCAGTTCCAGTGTCCACCAGCAGGTGTCTTTCGGCAGTAAGGACCTGACATCATCCCCTGCAATCAGGCATCACCTGAGACTGATTGCAGGAAGTGTATTTAAACCTGGGGAATGCTGTTGTAATTTGCCTTGATATTCTCTTGTGCCCCTGATCTGCGATCATGTGTTCCTGTAGCCTGTCTCCCGTCTCCTGTCTCCCATTCCTGGACTCTGAACCTGATCCTGCAGCCTGATCCCTTCTTACCTGCCCAGTCCATCTCCTGTTTCCCTTTTCCTGCCCTGCCTTGTTCCTAGCTCCCTTCTGCTTGATCTCCCATGTATGACCCTGGCTCTGGTCCGATTATGATTTGGATATCCCATGCTCTGTAAATATTGTATTTAGTTTGTCTTTAGTTTGTGCTTTCTGGTTGTTTGTTCACTGGTTACGTTACAATATTCACTGCATTGGAGGTGCGTTATCTTTGTTATTTACTTACCTTTTAAATAAACATTATTATTCATATTACCTGCGTTTCGTGCGATTTGTTGCAGTCCACACATTTCTGATCACACCAGTCCCTGACAGTGGGGGTTAGAGCTTTTTCTATATTTACCCACAGGGGATCTTCTTTGCTGAACCATTGTTGGACTAGTTTTGTTGCCCAGTAATAGTCCTGAATAGTAACCAATTCCATGCCTCCTACAGATCTATGTTTGGTGAGGATGTTGTGCGCACATCTCATTTTTTCTGATTCTAAATGTAGGATTGTAGTAGGGTTCATAGGGTCTTTAGATATTGGTTTGGGATGGAGATGGGAAGAGTTCTGAAGATGTATAGAATTTGGGGTAGAATTGTCATTTGGAAGGTGGCCGACTTGCCGGGCCATGATAAGTCGCAGTGTTCCAGGTGGTGAAGTTGGAGTTTTATTATAGTGATGAGAGGCTGGAAGTTAGCTTGGACTAGGGACGCTGCTGAGGGAGTGAGGATTATTCCTAAGTATGGGATGCCTGAGTCGTTCCACTTAAATGGTAAAAGATTTTGCAGGTGGTGTTTAATGTTGGGAGGCACATTCATGTCAAGGACTAAGGACTTGGAGAAATTGACTTTGTAGTAGGATATATTGCTGAAATTTATTAAAATTTGGTGGGCTTGAGGATCTGTGGGTTTGACAACAGCAGAATCACGTCATCTGCAAATAAGTTGATGACATGTTGTCTATGATCAAATTGAAATCCTGTGATAAGGGAGTTTGCGCGAAAAGTTTCTGCAAGTGGTTCCATCATGAGATTAAAAATGGTAGGTGAATGGGGGCATCCCTGGCGGGTACCATTAGAAGTCTGAAATGATTTGGAGAGCAGGCCAGATGTAAAGGCTTGGGCAGAAGGGTGTGAGTAGAGGATGAGGATTGCATGCAGGATGGGTCCTTAGAAACCAAATGTATGTAACACCTGTAGCATATATTGCCAGTGAACCCTGTCGAACGCCTCATTTATGTATAGCAGAAGAGAAGGCATTCAACAGGATTCTGCATAATGTATTACATTCAGGACTCGCCTGGTTGCGTCGGAAGACTGTCTCCTCTTAACAAGTCCCATCTGGTCATTACTGATTATAGACGGTATAATATCAGCTAGTCTGTGTGCTAATATTTTTGCGTAGACCTTTATGTTGGTGTTCAGTAACCAAATAGGCCTAAAGTTGGCTGGGGTAGTGGGATCCTTCTCTTGTTTGGGGATTGTCACCACATAGGCCTTGAGCATTTCTTCGTGGAATTGAGAGGTTTGGGCTGCTTTTTCTAATACTTTAATCAGATGAGGGGTCAAAACTGTGCTGAACATTTTATAGTATTCGTTCGATAGGCCGTCTGGGCCAGGGGATTTGGGAAGAGATGCCACAATTCTATTTATTTCAGATGTCTTCCTTAAGGTTGTAGAGTGAGCTGTAGAAGTCTGCAAATTGATCTGCAATTTCTTGTGGATGGGTAATTTTGTGATTTTGGATTGGGTGAATCAAGTGGGATATTTTGGTTTTGGCTTGGATTATTTTGACTCTTCGAGACAGAAATTTGCCTGCCCTGTTTGCATTGGCGTAAGAGGTTAATTTTAAGCATTTTAGGTACTTAACATATTGTTGCAATAATACATTTCTCAGTTCCTCTCTGAGGTCTCGTATGGTGTCGAATACTTTTGGGGTTGGCTGGGATTTGTTAGTGGTTTCTAGTTTTTGGATGTCATTCATCAATTTGGTCAGACGTAAATTGTAGCATCTCTTAGCTCTGGCACCTTGCTGGATCAATATTCCTCTGATGTACGCCTTGTGGGCGGACCAGAGTGTGTAAGGATCTTCAACTGACCCGCTGTTTAGAGTGAAGTAATCATCTCCATATAGGGATTGAAAAGGGGACACCTTTTTCCTCCATTGTTATGGGGACAGCAGCATGATCTGACCACAAGATATCATATAATCTAGAGTCAGAGATCTTCTGTAACAACCACTTATCTTTTATGAACATATCAGTTCTGGAATAGGTATGTCTGGGTGAGAAGTAAGAATAGTCTCTCTCGCAGGCATGTTGGCACCTCCAGACATCATACAGATCCTCAGTGTGTAGGCAGTCTCTAAGCAATGGTTTGCGATGTGTGTTTTTGGAAGATGTATCCAGGAGAGGGTCTGACGTGGTGTTAAAGTCCCCACGCAGTATTAAATTTCCATATTTGATCAGGGTGATTTTTTGACCAATCTGCATAGGAACCTAAGCTGGTGCTGGTTCCAGGCATATAGAACTACTAAGGTATTAGGGCGTGTATTAATATCGCAGATTAAGATTATAAATCATCCTCCTGAGTCCAAGTGTAACTCCTTGAGTTGAAAAGCTAGGGAGTCCCGTATGGCCAGGAGAACTCCCCTTTTCTTTTGGGAGGCACAGAAGACAAAGATATGGGGATAGTTTTTGTGAGTACATTTGGGGATCTGGGATGCTAGGAAGTGTGCTTCCTGAATACTCAGGATATCCGCTTTGAGTCTCTGGGCTTCCTTCCCCATGGAATGTCTCTTGGCCAGATGGTTTAGCCCTTTAACATTTAATGATAGGCACTTAAAGGACATTATGTTTGGTTTGGATGGTCGTGTGGTGAAGGAGAGTGTCACTTACTGTATCAGGTGTAGGATATAGATGAGTTTGTTTTCCCACTGTGTGGGATGTGCATCTTGTTTGGATTCGATGTTAATCTGTTCCTGTTGGTCTGAATGGTGTTAGCTTATCAGGAGATGTGTCATAGTCTTCTCCAATGGGCGATGGTGTACCATATAAACAAAGAAAAAGTTTAGATAAACAAACTGTAGGTAGAATGAACAAGTTAGAACTGTAAGGAAGGAATCCTCAATGGGATCCTTGGTCGCAGGGTTATTGCGAAAACATAAGGGGGATTATAAACATGAAACATATTTATCCATAGCCGGGAGGTTTTGAGTTTGGATTGTCAACTGAAGAATTGTTGGTAGCTCCTTAGGTGTCTTTTTTCTTCTTGGAGGATTTCTTGAGCGATACCACTTGCCAATCTTGATTTGTGGCAGCAGAGGCGTAACTAGAACCTTCAGGGCCCCGTTGTAAGAAATTATGAAGGGCCCTCCTGACCCCTGGCCAGGGCCCTTCCCTCTTTACGCTGATCCTGGGGCCCTTTACTCCCATCGTGGGTCCCTTTATTATGGTCCTGCAGCGGCACCCTTTCACAAGTTCTGGAGCGGGCCCCCTTTTTGCCATCTTTGGGCCTCCCCATGGCGGTGAAATGCCAGGGCCCGGTCCCAATAGCAATCTTTGCAATCCTGATAATTCCCTCACTGGTGTCAGTAGTTTTTCATTTTTATTTTAAGTTTATTATTTTTTTACCATTTCATTTTATTTCATTTACAATTTTATTTTTATCATTTTTTACAATTTACTTTAGGAGCTCTGTTGGGGGGCTTTGATAAGATATCAGGGTCTAAACAAACCTCAGCCCTCAATCTCCATCTGTGTAGCTTCAGCTGTACAGAATGAATGGACAGGAAAAGTCGAGTACCGAGCCTCCCATTCATTCAGAAACAGAAGTATAGTAAAAACAGTTTACTATGCTTCAGTTATCAATGAACCATTTGGTACCAATCACTGACTCTATCCATTCAGAAAAGGAAGGAGCCAGTAAATGACAAATTTACCAACCCGTTCCCATCTCTCCATCATGACACATCTTCTATAGCAGCTAGACGGAGAGAGGAGGAGGGGAAGACAGCAACTCTGTAGGGGGACACAGGGACCCTGGGAACAGCAGAAGAAAAGTAAACTCGATAGGAGGGGCGGTGTGGGCAGCATATAGAGGAACCATTCTCCTCCATTTTCCTCCTAATGGAGGAGATTCATCTAGAGAGGCTATTGTGATGCTGGATCCGTTGTGAGAGCCTGACAGCAGTGCTGGGTACTTCCATTTATGTGGGGTCTGGTGGTTGCACGGGGCCTTAGTGATTGCTAAGTTTCATCTGCGCTGGAGTGAATGTCTGGATTTTAAAATTAAAATTGAGGCATATTGGGCTGGGCAGTTGTCCGGGTTGCGGAACGCTGCCAGAATGAGCTCTTTGGTGCGGTAAAAGTGAAGTCTGAGGACTACATCTCTTGGCACCTCGTCCGGTAGGAAGGAAGATTTGGGTACCCTATGTATTCTGTCTACCATGATTTCAAGGGCTGATAGAGATGGCACCTTGGCGGAAAACCGATTTTGAGAAAATTGTTGTAATTGGGAAGGTTGAATTGTTTCAGGGATCCCCATGAACTTTAGGTTATTTTTTCTAGATCTCTCCTCTAAATTGGCTAATTTGTCTTTTATCCACAGAATTTTCTCTTTTTGGCCATTGTGGGTGTCCACTAGTGTGTTGTATGAAGTGGAGTATTCGCCCATGGAAGCCCAGGAAGACTATTCTTCCTCATATTGCTTGTACTTCTGCTTGGCATTTTTGCACTGAGTGTATTAGGTCATTTTGCAGGGATATTCTAAGGGACATTAGCATATCTTTCAGGGCAATGTCTGAGGCTGGTTGTCCTGACCTGGGGAATTATGAAATCAGGTGCTGGGTTGTGCCGCATGTGAGGCCTAGCGTCACTCACCTCCATGTCTTGAGTTCCTTGTGTCTCCTCTGGTGATGCCATCCTCTGCCTGGATTTGGCTGGGCTCCTCATTGTGGGTGTGGAGGCTGCAGAGGAAGGAGAGCAGGTGTGCGGCCATGGCTAGCTGGTGGTGCTGTGAATTTGACATGATGGCAGCTGTCTGCCCGCTCAGCCCCATGTCTCTCGCTCTGGTGCCATCTTGCTGCGGGCTCCTTGCATACGAGGTGAAAAAGGCTGTCAGCTTTTTGGGCTCTGGCGGGGGTTCCTTTCTCCTTCTACCTATTACCAATGAGTGTGTTGGTCTCTCTGGAGTGACAGCGGTCGTTGTCTGCTTGGTGTGGCTTGTCAGGGCTCCGATGGAGTCTGTAGATCCCGGCTGTTTGGCGGAGCTCCAAGGTTAAGCGGTCATCTTGGAGCTCGGTAGCCACGCCACCTGAAGATACTCACTTGACTGAATGCAGTAAAACTATTTACTTCTCTTATGTGAAATAATGACATGACTCAAGATTAGTAGGTCAGGTTGACTTTATTATACACATATGTAAATAACCTTCTTCCACCAATAAAAAAGACAACATTGTCTTTTTTATTGGTGAAAGAGGGGTAATTTTATATGTGTGTACTTTTTGATACTATTTTCCCCTGTCAATCTCTGGAGGAACCCTAGATATGTGTATAATTTTCTTCTCCAATGTATTATCCCACTTGATATCACATGAGATAAAATACTGCATGGTTTCATGATATAAATATCTCATATTTTGATGAAATGCTGCATGCGGTATATTAGTAGCATTTTTTTTAAATTGCAAAAAAAAAAATTAAAAACGCTATGAGCTATTTTACCACAAATTTTAAAGAGGAAAATACCACTTCATAAATGGAGCCCATTGCTTCACCTTCAGTGCCAGGACACTTAGCATCATTAAGAGCCTCCTAATGTATTGAAGCTCAATGCAGCTCTAACTACCCTTGGCAACATTCCATCTGCATGATAACCCAACATCACCCTCTTATCCTCCTCAAGGTGCCAAACCAATACATCCTCCTATAACCTCATGGCAGCACGAAGGAGTGATAAACACTTCAACTTTTTTTGGTGTGACCACAGTTATGTGGTTGATTTCTGCCTCAGCCTGTACTGGCAATGCACATAGTTCTAAAACTCTGCTTTCACTGGCTTTTCCTGCCTAGGTACTCTGATGATAGTACAGCTGGAGTAACTGAAGACACTAAATGCAGTGAAACTTACTTCTGTTATATGAAACCACGACATGACTCAAGATTAGTAGGTCAGGTTGACTTTAAAATTGCATAGCGTCAAGTAACGTCTTCAGCACTAAAATTATAAAGTCCCACCAAACCATTTTTGTCTATATTGTTTATTACATAAATGTATTTTTCTTCTTTTATTCACCAACATGTGATTTAATTATTTTTTATTCTTTTGAAAATAAATTCAATACATTAAGGCAGAAGGAAAATCGAGAGCATACTGCTTTGTTGCCATAGATACTATTTTTAACTTTTTCAAGTTTTAGATATTATAAAATGTGAACTGGTAATTGGATAATTTTTCATTATGCGAATTTGGCAAAGTGTAAACTGCAGCAGAATTATACAATAGTTGTGTACGGAAGCCAACCACAGAACAAGACGAAAAGCAAATGTCATGACACATATACAGAATTAAAATGACTTATGTATTGAATAGAATATAAGAGTATACAGAAATGGGTTGTTTTAAAAACACAAATTAATATTTTATGCTACATAAAACATTTGCATTGAAAAAATTAAAGTAAATCAAGCCAAAATGAAATTGAAATATTATTTTAGAGGTGGCATATTTAATAATAAAGTATGAGGAGCCATACATTCAGCCAATCAGAGACAAGCTTTAATTCAGTGTGCTTTTAAGAGGGAAAGATAATTTGTTATAAGTGATAGTGCATACAATTGTTTAACACCATGTTATTTTATTCAGCCCCAAATGTCACAGATGCCAACAGATGTGTATGACAGATGTTTGCTTCCTAACTAATTATATAAAAATGTCATGTGGGATGGTTATACAATTTTGCCTCTTCAATTATAATATCTTACATTTTATGGGATAATCTTTTTTTATGTAAGCTATTAAAAAGGCTTTTGACTTCTGCTATAGTGATACAATATTCACATTGGCTCACAATTGTCAGTAGTAATCAAAATCCAACTCATTTGGATAGGACAATGACCTCAGAGTTATCTCATCTTTGTATAGTATTTCAGCTGGTGCTAGGTGGTTTTGCTACTGCTAGATGTATGTGTAAAGTGTGTGTTTACTGGTATTCCCATTTATTTTTTCAGGTATTGGTATTTATAAAGTACTGACAAATTAACCTCCCTGGCGATATGATTATATCCGATTTTTGCGTCTCAAAGCTCTATATTGTTTCGCATAGAAATTTGGTGTTTTATATTGTAGGCCTGTAATTCTTAGGAATAACTCACTTAAATCTGTCCAAACAAGAGTCTAGTAGACATCCCGGGTATGATAAAGTTTGAAACAACGAAATCATAAATTATAATATAATAAATAACTATAAATAATTATCAAAAATGTTAATATAATAATAATAACATTTATTCAATAATGTAATCAAATCAAAACACTGAAATGTGCTCAGTTGCAGAATTGTCACTGTCGTCGCTTTCAGTGTCTGATGACAAATTTCTCCACAAATCAGTATCACTCAATTCTGCAAATGATTCTTATTTACTATCGCTGTTTTCTAGCTGGTCCAAAACCGCTTTTGACGTAAAGGGACATTTTTTGGATGCCATGGACATTCTCAAGTTTCCAGGCAGAAAGAATGGCATACAGTATCTCACAAAAGTGACTACAACCCTCACATTTTTGTAAAAATTTTATTATATCTTTTCATGTGACAAAACTGTAGAAATTATACTTTGCTACAATGTAAAGTAGTGAGTGTACAGCTTGTATAACAGTGTAAATGTATTGTCCCCTCAAAATAACTCAACACACAGCCATTAAATTCTAAATCGCTGGCAACAAAAGTTGGGTCCAATTAGCCATTTTCCCTCCCCGTTTTCATGTGACTCATTAGTGTTACAAGGTCTCAAGTGTGAATGGGGAGCAGATGTGTTAAATTTGGTGTTATCATTCTCACTCTTTCATACTGGTCACTGGAAGTTGAACATGGCACCTCATGGCAAAGAACTATCTGAGGATCTAATAAAAGAAAATTGTTGCTCTACATAAAGATGGCCTACGCTATAAGAAGATTGCCAAGACCCTGAAACTGAGCTGCAGCACAGTGGCCAAGACCATACTGCAGTTTAACAGAACAGGTTCCACTCAGAACAGGCCTCACCACGGTCGACCAAAGAAGTTGAGTGCACGTCCTCAGCATCATATCCCGAGGTTGTGTTTGGAAAATAGACATATGAGTGCTGCCAGAATTGCTGCAGAGTTTGAAGGGGTAGGGGGTTAGCCTGTCAGTGCTCAGACTATATGCCGCACACTGCATCAAATTTGTCTGCATAGCTGTCATCGCAGAAAGAAGCCTATTCTAAAGATGATTCAACAAAAGCCCACAAACAGTTTGCTGAACACAAGCAGACTAATGACATGGATTACTGAAACCATGGACAAGTATGTGCGCACAGCCGCTATCCCCTCAGTGAATGTATGCGCATATATAATGCATGGTTACACATCAATCAGGATATTACATTCAAAATGGCATATAAAATTACATGTAATGGGGTCCCTACCACATCACACTATGTGAAATGGCGGTGGTAGTCCATAAACACTTCAAACAGAGGCAGCCATTCCCAGGCAGCTGAACCAGGCTCCAAGAACTGTAAAGACAAGGAAAAGGAGGTGCCTCTAAGTGCAATATGTAAAAAACGTTTAATGAGTAAAGAGATTAAAAACACTCACAAGACTACAGATGGTAATAGCATAAAGATCCAGTCCATAGGTGGCGTCACAATCGCGCTGTGTCCTGTATCTTCCTGGGCTGCAGTAACTGTCGGCTCGTCAATAGGATGAATGTAGATGGTAAAAGCCGGCTTGCATCCAAAACGAGGCTTGAGCAGCAGGAAGCCAGGCGCAGGCGGGTGATGTCACTGAAGTGTGACGCGTTTCTTAGGCGACCGGCCCAGCTGACGTGAGAGCCGCGCCTCTTCCTCAGGCAAGGACTTGCCTGTGGAAGAGACGCGGCTCTCGCCATTGTGACGCAATTGTGACGCCACCTATGGACTGGATCTTTATGCTATTACCATCTGTAGTCTTGTGAGTGTTTTTAATCTCTTTACTCATTAAACGGTTTTTACATATTGCACTTAGAGGCGCCTCCCTTTCCTTGTCATTACTGAAACCATGTCCTGTGGTCTGATGGGACCAAGATAAACTTATTTGGTTCAGATGGTGTCAAGCTTGTGTGGCAGCAACCAAGTGAGGAGTACAAAGATATGTGTGCCTTGCCTACAGTCAAGCATGGTGGTGGGAGTGTCATGGTCTGGGGCTGCATGAGTGCTGCTGGCAGTGGGGAGCTACAGTTCATTGAGGGAACAATGAATGCCAACATGTACTGTGACATACTGAAGCAGAGCATGATCCCCTCCCTTTAGAAACTGGGCTGCAGGGTAGTATTCCAACATGATAACGACCCCAAACACACAACCAAGATGACCACTGCCTTGCTAAAGAATCTGAGGGTAAAGTTGATGGACAGGCCAAGCATGTCTCCAGACCTAAAGCCTATTGAGCATCTGTGGGGCATCCTCAAGCGGAAAGGTCTCTAACATCCACAAGCTCCATGATGTCATCATGGAGGAGTGGAAGAGGATTTTAATGGCAACCTGTGACGCTCTGGTGAACTCCATGCCCAAGAGGGTTAAGGCAGTGCTGGAAAATAATGGTGGCCACACAAAATATTGACATTTTGGGCCCAATTTGGTAAATTTCACTTAGGGGTGTACTCACTTTTGTTACCAGCGGTTTAGACATTAATGGCTGTGTGTTGAGTTATTTTGAGGGGACAGCAAGTTTAAACTGTTATACAGTTGTACATTCACTACTTTACATTGTAGCAAAGTGTCATTTCTTCAGTGTTGTCACATGAAAAGATGTAAGAAAATATTAACAACAATGTGAGGGGTGTACTCACTTTTGTGAGATACTGTATATAATATAAAAGTGCTTGCAAGGTGCTGGACAAAGCACTAGGGACAAAAGGGATCTGAAATTATTTGATACAGTAATGTAATTTTACAGATTACAGTGTACTGTATGTGTTGTGTGTGTTTCATTTTTGAATTTGTCAACGGGCTCCGCCCCCATGCGACATAACGCTCACAGGGAATGGAGCCCGGCACATAGTACATCGAGTGGAGGACACAGCCCGCAGACACAGCGTGGGGACATCGCAGGATCCTGGGGACAAGGTAAGTAATTTTGCCCTGATCCTGCGATGTGATCCTGAGTGTGGCTCGGGGTTACCGCTTTTGGTAATGAAAATTAACCCCAAGCCACACTCAGGATAACCACTAAGGAGGCTACGCAGCACTTTTGCATACTTGAACATGTACTTTGAGATTAGTTTCTGCCCTCAAGGAGTTTGCTATCTAAGGTCCCTATCTCACATGCATACTGTGAGTTATGCGGGGCACCACAATGACAGGCAATACTTGTCACCTCGCATGCGATCATTTTGAGGCGACTAGCGGGAGTCCAACCCGGGTTTTGCTGGCCACAGTGGCAGTGCTGGTTCCAGTCCCGACCTTCTGGTCCACTCAAACCCCTCTCCACCTACATTTAATGATCAGGAAGAGCTCTCACTAGAGCTCAATCCTGGATCTCAGAGGGAGAAAACTGAGAGAGCTCTGTGTGCTAAATTGGACTCTAAATACAAGGTTTGCAATGTGCTTATGTTCTGTGGGTGTCGAGGACTGCCCCACACTGTATAGAGAGGAATCTCTTTGTTTAGTGTAGCGCCAGATGGCGAGGTTTTGTTTTCTGTTTGTTTTGATCTTGCAAACCTGAAAAAATAAACCTGGCAAGCAGCCAGACTTTAAAGAAACTGACATCCATGCTAAATCTTTTCCCGTGAAAAGTGATCCCCACGAGCTAATCTCCCACGATACACACACACATACTAGGGCCAATTTAGACAGGATACAATTAACCTATCAGCATGTCTTTGGAGTATGTGAGAATCACATGGAGGGATCCCACACAAGCACAGGGAAAACATGCAATACTATCAGTCATTACACTAAAAAAAGGCAGGCGGATCAATGCAATAAAAAAAGGATTAAGGCAGATAGATAATTTTGAACTGTTTTTAGATTTTACATGTTGGCTTTTGCTGGACATTTCTTTCCAAGAATGCATTCTCTAAATCAATTTTCTATTCAAATGCATTCTAGTCCCAACAATGTCAAATAAAAATATTTTTTTCCTATCTCTCAGTTGCCTCAAAAAGTCACCAGTGAGTTGAACACTTTAATTCTCCAGCCAACATCTCTCTTTACTTTTGAGTTTAACTGGTGGGTGTGATAGAAAGCAGTCTAAGACACAAATAATTTAATTTATGGCATGTCTCCTAAAAGCAGATCTATACATAAAAATCAAGTTTATAGTAAAGTCTGTAAATTTCAACAACCTTACTGTGAGCTAGCAACACACGACTAAGGCCATTGCATTGATTACAAAGTAGTTGTCAATGCAGAACTTTGTGGGGGGTGAACAGTGGCGGTTGGTGCTCAATATTTTGAGGGGGGCGGCAAACAAACCTGCTCCCCTCACTCGCACTAAGACTCCTAAGACTATCTTGGGCCAATAGACTGGCCAATCGGGTCTCTGAACCTGCTTCATGATTAGCCGGGAGGAGAATCAGGAAGACATTATGGAATATTAATTTGCTAATGTCACACAACTGGATGGGCTCAGGGTGCAGTGCTCTTCCCCCCCGAGCCTACCTTTTTTGAAGTCAATTAGAGCCTCAGGCTCTAATCATGTGCTTCAAAAAAAAAAAACCTGATTGAAACCCAGTCCAGCACCCTGTATGTAGATTAAGGGCCGGGCGCATGGATTAAGGGGGCGGCGCCCCTGTGCCCTAAGTGGAGCAGCTGCTACTGGGGGTGAATTATATAATTTAGAGCCCGGGTTGATGAATATTTGTTTGCATCAGAACTGCTTCTTTCCTCATACAAGTCTGTTGGATTGTAGCAGGTTCAAGTGGGTCAAATGCAAGCCGTAAAGAAGTTAACTGCAAATTAAATGTACCCAACGCTGAATTCCGAATGAACCAAAAGAGAAAAAGAAAATGTGGAACATGACAATGGCCGCTATTTAAAGATTACACACACATCAGGGCTAGATCTATATGTGCGTGTGTGTGCCTGGGCCTGGGGTGCATCTGCATATACAGCACCTATAGTGACCCTTAATACTTCCTTTGGGTGCCATTTTGTGGCATGGTTTAGAGAATTTAGAATAATGGAGAATTTTGAAACATGCAGCCACTGTATCTTGTAAAGGGTGACTTTAAACTAGTAAATAAAAACTAATGGCAGGTAATGTAAGAAAGAAAATGCTGAAAGACAAGTGATAGATCATGAAAGAGAAGTCTGACACATGTTTAACCACTTCCCTACTGCCGTATACAGAATGACGGCCGCGAAGTGGTTCAGTTATCCTGACTGAGCGTCATATGATGTCCAGCAGGATAACATACCGGCGCGCCTGCAGGGCCACGCAGCACGGCGATCGGTGATGTGCTGTGTCAGTCTGAAACACTGCATCTCCGATCTAGGTAATGGGCTTCTGTCAGAAGCTCATTACCATGACGAATCACGGCTGATCACAGTGTAAACAGGAAAAGCCATATATCTGCTTTTCCTTTAGTTGTGTCTGCAGACGCAAGTAGTGGAGAGCCGATCGGTGGCTCTCCTAACAGGGGGGTCTGTGCTGATTGTTTATCAGTGCAGCTCCCCCTCGGATTACCACACTGGACCACCAGGGAGCCGACCAGGACCACCAGGGAGCCCACACAGCGATTACACCCAGGGACCACCAGGGATGCCACCCTAGACCACCATGTAAGGGGCACACAATGCCCAATAGGGATGGCACTGTGCCCATCTGTGATGCTTGCCAGTGCCATCCCTATAGCTGCTGCGATACCAGTGCTGCCTATCAGTGCCCAGCAGTGCTCATCAATGCCACATATCAGTGCCCAGCAGTGCCACATATCAGTGCCACCCATCAGCTTCACTTATCAGTGCCCATCAGTGCCACCTATCAGTGTCTAGTGCCACCTTTCAGTGACCATCAATGCTGCCTATGAGTGTCCATCAGTGCCGCTTATCAGTGCCCATCAGTGCCGCATATCAGTGCCACCTATCATTGCCCATCAGTGCTGCATATAAGTGCTACCTCATCAGTGCCGCCTCATCAGTGCCAATCAGCACCGCCTCATCAGTGCCTGTCAGTGCAGCCTCATCAGTGCCTATCAGTGAAGGAAAAAATCTACTTATTTACAAAGTTTTCTGACGGAAAAAAAAGAAAGAATTTTTTTTTCCAAATTTTTTTTATTTGTAGCGCAAAAAATAACAATACCAGAGGTGATCAAATACCACCAAAAGAAAGCTCTATTTGTGGGGAAAAAATTATAAAAATGTAGTTTTGCTACAGCGTCGCACGACCGTGCAATTGTCATTCAAAATGCAACAGCGCTGAAAGCTCAAAATTGGTCTGGTAGGGAAGTGTTCTAAGTGCATGGTATTGAAAAGGTTAGATTGCATATAAATGCTATTCATTTATGTAATGACTGAATATAAAATATATTTTTTTTAAATTTTGCAGAGACAAAACTGTTATAGTAATTCACAGCTGAAAACAAAACTATGTTTCATAAAAGCAAATGTCTAAACTGAATATTCAGTTTACAGAACGTTATTTAGCAAAGACTGAAATGTATTTGGAATCACTTTTCTGTTCATTTTGGCAGTCACAATGCTTTAATCAATACACCTTTTAGTTTATAATGCACTCACCCTCTCTTTTACTCTGAGCATGATTGATTTGAAGCATTAAAATTGGATTAGTTCATGATGAACACTGTCAGCACTTGGGATTTCTGAGAACATTCTAAATAAGAAACAACAAAGTCCCAGCAAACAAATAAAGCCACCTCTGGGGATACAGTAGGACTCAAAACATATTCAGGCTGACATTTTGGCAAGTGCACTTGTTCTGATTAATTAAAACTATTAACAGCTAAAATTTGACAATTGCTCAATTAATTGAGGTGTAGAATTATGACTAAACAAGTCTCAAGTAGGCTGAAAAAGAGTTTTACAGTATATATATTATTTTGTCTATAGACATACTTTAATTTGTATATAAATATTTTAAAATATTAAAAAATTGTTCCCGAAGGAAAATTACAATAGGTTTACTGTATATGTATGCTTGAACATTTCTGCTTGATGATTATGTACACCAGTAAGAATGAATTAATCTACCAGGGTTCAGTTTGTAAAATCTTGCTCTTTTTTTATTTATACATTATTTAAATTTTTGAGTAAGCAAAGAAAGTGAGGGGGAGGAAATGAATGGCATAAAATTATAGGAAATTAGGGAGGGAATAGGTAAAGGAGTTATAAGGATAGTAAAATGAAGAACACAAAAATGTACAGAGATACATGGAAAGTTACAGTCTGTTAGAAGGTAATACAACATGTAATTGCAGTACTGATAAAAAAAACAATCACCCATAGATTGATAAGGGATGGCAGTCCTAATTACTGAAAGATTTGCTGGGTAAGTAAGTAAGCAGTTGAGTTTACTACCATCCATAAAAAGAAAAGGGGAAAGGGTATGGGTATGGGAGAATCTAATAGAGAAAGGGTAGGCATATAATGTAAGGTGGAATGGGGGAGGGATAGATGGGGAAGTAGAACAAGTCATAGAAGTACAGTTAGGATGTGATGAAGAAGGAGGGGGATGGATCTGTATCCCAGAGGGACATTAAGTAGAAAGAGCTTGGGGATAATTAGGTGAGGACATAAAGTCAATCCAATAGAACCAGCATTTGTGATATTTTTATTTTCCATGGTAAAGGGAGGTCATAAGATCTTCCATGTTTTTGATTTCTTGAACAATGGATATCTACATACCCATAGACGGAGGCAAAGGTGACTTCCACAGTATAGGTATGCAGACCCTTGCAGCATTTATCAAATGTATGAGAAATGGGCATCTATATATTTGGGGTTTCTGTGATTGCTGTCAAATGGAAGATCAGGGCACATGGGTTTTTAACAAGATTAATATCAGTCAGTTTAAAAATTAACCTGACAGTAACCACTTTTTCCCAAAATGGAATAGGACAATCCCAAAAAATCTGGAGGAGTGTGCCAGTACCTTGCTGGTATGACAAGGGAGGGCAGAGCTTACTTCCTACAGAGGCTTTATGTGCATAGAGCAAATTATGATCTCTTTTTTAATAGAAGTACATACCGTAGTTTAACTTCAATTGTTTAGTAGAAGTGATCCCTTCTAGTAGAGCCACTAGTCGGGCATTTGAGGTTGACAATCCATGTCATATGACTTGTTTCTCTAAGCACAGTTGCTTGAACGCTAAAAGTTAATGAATGTGGCTAGTCAGAAAATACCAAATTTGGAGCTAGCTTCATAGGGGTAAGGAAGGAATTGTTATTTGTTAAATATCTCTAGTGGACGTCCATCTCGGGCAGTCTTTAAAATTCCTAAGGCAAATATTGCTTGTTTGTAAGAATTGACAGCATGTTCCATTTAATACTCCAGATAAAATTCCAGGGTTGTCTATGACCAGTATTAAGGCAGATTGATTAGAGGGATCAGTGAGGGCTGTCCCAGTTTCGGGGGAGTTTTTCAGAGCTATATCAATAAGTGGGCTTGATTTAAGTTTACTTGGGATCTCATTCCCCAACCAGGGGAGGTTTTAAAGAGGTACTGTTACAGAAACTCTGTTTTAGATAAATCCACTATTTAGTTTCATAGTTTCTACACCAGTCGAATTACCTTGTGGAATAACCTTGCTGGAATTTTAAAGTTCAATAGGCGAAGTTGACACTACTATGGGGGGCATGTACATACTAATTCCAAAATAATAATAATAATAATAAACAACAGTATCTCTCTCTATATTTCTATGTGCCCATATGAACAGTACAGAAATGGTGATGTAAGGATCTTGAGGATCACGCTAGGGGAAGTGTGGTGACCCCAACACAATTTGAATTGGCCTTTGTGACCTTTTTGGTCATAGGCATCTGGTAAGCGTGCACTTATGCTGTTATGGTGGTGGTTTCCGATGCAAAGATTTGCCAACTTAATGGTGGTGGAGAGTAAGCTTTGAAGCAGCGATTTAATTATTGAAACATGGACTTATTTATATTTTTCCTTCTTTTTTTCTCATTGATTCGATTATGTTATTTTATTTATCACATGCATATATTCATATGTATTAGGTGGTAGTGCAGCTTATGATATAGAATATTATTAATACTGTGAAAAATATCTCACATAGTTTTATTCAAATTTTTCACTGCTTGTTAAGGTTGAATTTCACATGAGTGCAGTTTTTTTTGGATAATCTGCTGCAGAAGTGAAAGAAAAAACTTCCCTAAATCACCCCCACGTCCAATGTTTTCATGCCAGCTTTGCTAAATACACAAGTTATGATTTCATTTTGGCCTGTGCCACAAACAGAGTCAGGTATTAAACCACCATTATTTTACCCAGAAGGACATAGACCAGCCACCACAATTTTTTTGGCCATCCCTGCCCTGAACCAGCATATGGAATACAATGGGACAGCAAGAGGAGGAGGAGGAAGAGGAGGAGAAGGATTTGGGGGCTGGTGGTGAGGAGGAGGTTTAGCATTCTGGTGGTGAGGAGCAGGAGAAGGGTTGAGGTTCTTGCAGTGGGAAGGAGTGCTGCGTTGTTGGCAGTTGGGAGGAAGAGGGCTGAGGTGCTGGTGGTGAGGAAGAGGAGGGTTGGGGATCTGGCAGCGAGGAGAACAATTTGGTGGTAGGCTTCTCCAACAACCTATTTTCCACATTTCCTAATGGTGCAAGTATTTTCCATACTGGGGGCATAGCTGTGGGGAGAAAACCTATGACCATAGGCTGTCCAAGCTCAGGCTAGTTTAAAATTCTACAGCCAGGAGGAAGGGCAGGCAGTAGCAAAAATTAACTGTACAATCCTATGGTCATAGACTGTCCTCCCTTCCCCAAATTATTATTATTATTATTTCTTTTTGGAGAGGTATATTCTGCTCTTTGCAGCACATAACTGTATACTTATGTATAAAACAAGGCCATACCGGCCCAAAGTGAGAGGCAGATATTCTGAATCCTGATATAGTAGAGGTAATATTTTTTTTTTGTTTTGTTTACCAAAGTTTTATTTGGAAGGTTAAAACACAGTGTACAAGCATATGAGAGCAGAAAGTCATGTACAAAAATATTAATTAAGGTAATACATTTTTTATGTCAGTATTTTCTATTCACTGATTATTTTTTTTATTTAACCTTTTTTGTTTTTTTTTATTTTATTTTTGTATAGCCTAAGTGCATTAAGGCAGCCACTGAATATCTTGTGAATGCTTTATAAATAGTTATATCATTGTGTGTCTTGTTCTGTGAGGTCACTGTTGACTGTCATTTACCTATTGTTAATGGCATAAACAATTTCTGAATTTAAATAAATAAATAAGGAGGATACAATTGGCCAGCACCAGCAGCACAGGTTTAAAACAGGTTTGACAGGGCTAACTGCTGTATGCCTACCTTTTATTTACCTATGAGTTGTGGGGGGGGGGGGGG
>BLSH010142562.1:4780-25675 GCA_018402905.1 Glandirana rugosa | reverse complement strand
GAAATTTATCATCAGAAACTGAAAGTGACGACAGCGACAATTCTGTAACTGAGCAAATTTCTGCGTTTTTGGTTTGATTACATTATTGAATAAATGCAAAATAATTGTACCGCTTTCAGCACCAAAAATCAGACATAATCATACCGCCAGGGATACAAACTTTGCAGGCCTATAGTACATAACGTCATATCTCCATGCAGAAAACCATTACCGCTTTCAACAATAAATTCCAGACTCAGTCATACCGCCAGGGAGGTTAATGGCTATGTGTTGAGTTATTTTGAGGGGACAGCAAATTTACACTGTTATACAAGCTGTACACTCACTACTTTACATTGTAGCAAAGTGTCATTTCTTCAGTGTTGTCACATGAAAAGATTGAATAAAATATTTACAAAAATGTGAGGGGTGTACTCACTTTTGTGAGATACTGTTTGTAGTACAAGTGCCTGCCTAATTGGTTAAATTTGAAAGTGTTGTTTAGTTTTGACCTCATATTATATGGTTTAAGGTAAATCTAAAGAAAATTGGACAGAAAATCTAACATGTATGGCCAGCCTTAGTGTCAGTGCATTTTAGGTAGGATAAAAAAGCAAAATGTGCACTATTGTTTCTGGGACCTACTACAGGTACAAACAACAAATAGCATACACATATGTAGTATCATTGCAACCGTCTGGAGCAGGAGAATTTATGCTGGGTTTGGTGGTAAGTTATGGTAACAGCAAAAAATATACAGCTAAATATAATAAAATATGACTTTTTTAATATTTTGGGCCAGTTTTCATTACCATTTAGCGCTAAATGAAAGCCCAATTTGTCCTGAAAAAAAATTGTATAAAAAATAAAGAATAAACCACCTGAATACACAAAGTAGCTGCGAGTATATGTACAGTTTTACTAACACATGTCCAAGTTGAAAAATTATGTTCAGGCTTTAGTATTTGTTTTAATCTCACCAGGGGTTAAGAGACCAGTGCCTATCTGTTCCTATAAACTTTATCAAAAGCACTCCCCATGTTTTCCATATCACAGGAATGTACATTGGCAATGTGGATGATGGGAGGTGCAGGCACATTGTCCACTACCGCTGTAACATATTATGGTACCTTTGAAAATGAATGACACAGCTAGGCCCCAAACCACAGTTCAAATTTTGTGCATTGCTATAATGAGCAATAAAACAAGTGTTCTCCTGTGCCTTACCATAATGCATTAATGTGATAGAATCATTAATGCTTATTTTAGTAAATAGCTAACAACATTCATTGGTATTTTTTATAGCTACTTTATTGCTTCGAGTATATTAATTAATCTAAAAATGTTAAAAAAGATCTTTCTTTAAAAGTGTTATAGGACTATGTGACATTAAAGCTGTTTTATTACGTATCTTAATATTGTTTGAAGATTGCACTCATTAGAAATTTTGAGTAAAATAAATATTCAGAAAGACCCCTTTGGATACTTATACTGATATTTATGCTATAGAAGCTTGGTTTTACGGGGATTAAGAAAAATAGGTATGTGTCCTTAAAGTTTTATGATCCAATTTAAGCATTTGAAAGTATCCATTGCTTTTTTCTGGCTCAGTCTGCAACATTTAATACAAACACAGCAAGTTTTAGTTTAAAATAAATATCTGCAAACACTTTAGATTCCAAATATAATTGGCTTGCAGACTACAGAAACAGCTTGCCGGTCAGCAATATGTATAGACAGAGGGAAGAAAAAGCATTATTGTGAAAAAAAAAAGAATCTGTTTATTAACCTTGTCTTTATGTTCAAGCTTTTATTTCATGGTGTGTTATTAAATACAGGCAAACTTTCTGAAAACTGCTGTGAAAGTTTAATGTGTTTGTTTGTGACATTGCTGCATATGGCTTATGGTATATCCTTGCGGTTTATCAGCACGTATTTGTTCACGAATTGCAATTTGCAGCATTTTGCCCGTAACAGTTTGGTGGGAAAGAACTTCTTTTGTTCGACGGATATGATAGATGATCTGAATTGCTGAGTACAACAGGGAATCTCTGTAGCTACTGTGGTGCATGGGTAAATAGGACATCAACATTAGACTTTACAAAAAATGGACTCAGAGATGGAGAACAGAAAGATAATTAGCATTCACGCCAGTCTATTCTAGACTTGTAAAAGACTTGAGACAGCCTTAAAATGTACATGACAGAAAAGAAATACGAAAGACACTCACTGACCTAAAACAACTTTATGGATCAGAGAAAGTCATAAGGTATTATATTCATGCTTCTTTTCAGGGTCAGTAGATAAAAGGCTAGCCAGGAAAGCAGCATTTTTAGAATTAAAGGTTACCCATGATAGGTTTCCGTTAAATTGTTATTAAACCCAGGACCCTCCAATCACTATATCTGGTCTCCCACAGTACACAGGACATGAAAATGCAATTATTTTAGTAAATATAAACTGCTAAATACCTTTTCTCCTCAAGAGTATTTAGCAGTCTTGTGACTTCTTTCAGTGTCTGGCCAAGCACTGATTAAAGCTTGTAGGAGGAGTTTTCATTCTCCTCTGACTGTACTATGAGGCTGCATGGATCCTGACCCTCTGTCTGGACAGCATTGATTGGCCCTGTGCTGATTACATGCACCCTTCCAAGAAAAAAACAACTCTCTAGCAATACACACCAAACTGAGCATGTGCAGAGTGATTCCAAGGCTCTGTTCTATCAAGAGACAGGTGTTTGGGGACAGTAAAAGAAGGGGGGGATAAGATAAGACAGGATCAAACAGCCTTTTTACACAATGCACATGATTAACCCCTTAAGTTCCACAGTGAGTATAACAAGCATGCTTTACTGCATATACAGGCTGCGTTTACTGTTGTGGGTTTGGTAACACTTGAAGTCTTTGTGCACCTAGCTGTACACTTGTGCTACTTTATGCTAACAGCAGTGCATAGCTGCGTACAGCTGCCTTCACCCATTCGTGCTTATGGGTGGCTGTATGCAGCACTAGGACATCTTGGGCACTAAAATTATCCAGTGCATTTACATTGCACGGGCAAATGTGCCCATGTGCATGTACTGTAGCCTGAAATTGAATTGAAGTCTCACACCATTTTTTCACTATGTTCAGCTGTATGTTATGATTTTCACTTAGAAATGCCCTAAACACCCTTTTCTCTCAGTGAAAATGCTGTAATGGACCAGTGGGAGCTATACGCTTCATACCAGGCATCCTCACACACACTTGTACTTTGGAGAAAGAGTCTGAGCAGATCAGTTAGATTGTGCAGGACAGGGTGGTTAAACTTGGGTGCCTATTGGACTGTGCAATTATATTTATATACATTGCACAGCTGCTGTAACAGGAGAGTAGAGGTTAAGCTATGAAAATGGAAGCTATTAGTACAAGGTCTATCTGATGAAATATGTATTTCTTTGACTTCAGCTGTACTTTAAGAAGCTAAAAGACATGAGATTGCAGTTGTACACTCTGGTTGTTTTTGTCCATCACCCAACCACTCTTGGAGGGCAAATCAAGAAGATATCTTGCATTAATTACCGTTGGACATGCATAATCTAAAAACAACTGGTGGTACCACAATCACTCTAAAACTCTAACTAAGATTGCACCGATACTGATACTAGTATCGGTATCAGTGCCGATACTGAGCATTTGCACAAGCACTTGTACTTGTGCAAATGCCTCGAAGCCTAATCCGATACCTGAGCAGTCGGGGATGATCGGTGCAACAGTGGGGCGAGTTACAAGCACCAATCTCCCTGTATAGATTTCAATAAAGCAGCTGACAGCCGCTTCTCCTCCTCTCCCTCCCACGGCTTTCAGCTGCTTTATTATAATCTATACAGGGAGATCGGTGCTTTTAACTCCCCACATTGGCGCACCAAACACCCCTGACTGTCCCCTGTGTCCTCCTCCAGTCCCCCTCTGTGTCCTCCTCCGTGCTCCTAAGGTCCCCCTCTATGTCCTCCTCTGATCCTCCTCTGTCCTCCTCTGGTCCCCTCCTGCCCCAGATCTGTCATTTACCGACTCCTATCTTTCCAGAATGAACAAAGCCAGTGATCACTGACTGTCCATTTATAACTGAGCATCGTAAACTGACTTTACTATGCTTCAGTTTATGAATGGAGAGGAGCCTCTGTCACCTGTCCATTCATCTTCAGTGCAACTGCTGCTGCAGAGAAAGGGAATGGGGAATATGTGTATTCAGTCCCTTTCCCTGTCTCAAAGGGGAGATGGCAGGGGTATTTTAAAATTAAAATTGTAGAAATAACAAAAAATAAAATTAAAAAGAAACTGACACCGTCCAAAAAAAAAATTGTAAAAAAAAATAACAAAAAATATGTAATTGTAAAAATAATAATAAAAAAAATGTAAAAAATAAAATTGTAAAAAAATAAATAAAATAAAAATGAAAAACTACTGACACAGTCCACACCTCATCAGTGCTACCTATCAGTGCCCATCAGTGCTGCATATTAGTGGTATCAGTGCAACCCTAACTCTAACAGTGTAAAATGTAACTCTAAAATTTGATTTATGCTTTTTGATTCATATATTTGTTCAGTAAAATGTATATTGTATTTTACTGTGCAGCAGCAAAACGTATCTGCCCAGTTTGACGTTGTTAAAGAGTACCTCCACTTTTGTTGAGGAAAAAGACATTCCCCTTTGGGTGATCTATGTACATTGCAAGGATTTTACTAAACTTTATTGCAGATTCCTACTTTTTGGTATTCTGAAGCAATAGCTGTTTGTTTGTGTGTGTCCATGTACAGAGTGAACCTGTATGGGAGTGCTTTTATAATTATCAGCTCCTGCACTTGCAGGGCTCTAATGAGTAAAGCAGCAGAGTCTGCATCCCTTTAGATGTGATATCCATTTAGGAGTATCTCACCAAAAATGACATTTTTGTTGCAGGGGATACCAAAAATCTGATTTGTATCTTAGTGCAGACTTCTGGGAAAATCAGTGAGCCAATCACACAAGCAGGAATTGACATTTTCAGGAGGTGTTCTGCACACAGTCGGTGTACAGAACACCTCCAGGTAGCCATATTGCATTGCATTTTACAGAAAATTACAAAGCTGCAGATTGAAAAGAAAAGGTCATTTTTAATAACATTCAATTACAATATGACTTGAGTATGGTATACGGTATATTATTTTTTTTATTTGCTAATTTCTTTTTCCCACAAAAGTGGAGTTACCCTTTAATAGTTTCAAGGTCCTCTGATCCCTGCATCAGGATAGTCACAGTCTGCAGCACAGTATATTCTAAGCAGCTGTTCATTAGGAATGGTGATTGCACTGTGTGATGTACAGGTGTACCCTGCAGTGGCTAAATATGTGGACCTGAAATATCTTTGTGACATATGTGTCACAGCAAGTGCATGAATGTGAAAACTATAGCCAGATCTTTTAAAATGAATGTTATGTAAAGAATCACAAATAAATACAAAGCAATTGCATATTTTTTAAATCTAATTTCCAAACTACAGCACGCAAATTTGGGGTAAGAATATCATTTTTTAAATATAGCATAAACTTTCCATTGCTTTCACATTGAAAGTAGATACACGTCTTCTTAGCGGTACAGTTACAAATATAGGGTCTATAGATCCAAAGCAAGAATAGTAATGAAATTATGAAAATTGAACATGTGGGAGAATAATTGTGTACATCCCACGCTAACACTACAAACACAAAGCATTTCTGTACTTTATAATGTGAAAGAATAATTTCTATTATGTGTTTTCAATTGCTTTTTTGTTATCTTAGTTTAGATGCCAACAAACACATATTCTTCCTTAATCCTTTTTGACTATTAGAGAGATTGAATAGGCTCCAGGGGGAGGAAAACAAGAGACTACAGCTGCAGACACAATCTAACACATGCTTGGGGCACTTGCTGATGTGCTAGAACACACTTTTTTGCTTTCCTTCAAAATGGAGTTTACGAGTCTCAACAGAATTTAGTTAGTTGTTACCGTCTGTGTGAAGAGTTAAATTGCAATTTTTAATGAGATAACGTTATATTTATATATGTTGTCAGCAAAATGCAGCATTTTTGTTTATTTGCTGATTCACAGAAAAGTGAAGATGAGGGAGGAAAGCAGGTATACTGAGAAATATATATAGAATTTATGATTTCTTGGCCATTTTTCAGAGAATATGAATGATAACACAAGATTGCAAGATGAATGCAGTATGTTATCAAAAAATACTGGAGGAACATTTGCATTCATCAGCTGCGCATGGGACGTACTTGAACATTCCAACATGACAATGATCCAAAACACAAGGCCAAGTAGACCTGTCATTGGCTACAGCAGAATAAAGTGAAAGTTCTGGAGTGGCCATCTCAGTCTCCTGACCTCAATATCATTGAGCCACTCTGGGGAGATCTCAAACATGCAGTTCATGCAAGACAGCCCAATAATTTCAAGGAACTGGAGGCTTTTTGCCAAGAGGAATGGGCAGCTTTACCATCTGAGAAGATATAGAGCCTCATCCACAAATACCACAAAAGACTTCAAGCTGACATTGATGTTAAGGTGGGGGCGATACATGGTATTATGAAATGGGGTATGTAAACTTTTAATCAGGGTCATGTGGGTCGTTTCTGTTGTCATTATGATTTAAAAAGAATAAACACAGTTGATTGATAATAAATGGCTTCAGTCAAACACTAACCATGAGTGAAAGAAAGGTTTTTGTGTTCTCATTCATATTCTCTGAAAAACGGCCAAGAAATCATAAATTCTGCCAGGGTATGTAAACTTATGAGCACAACTGTATCTGGCTCACTAATTCACCCAGAGCTCTTATTACAACCTGAGGCCATATTCTTCCACGTTTGCATTCATTCCATCTGCTTTGCAGCATTTCAGTAGGCCAATATTTACAGATAAAATGAAATTGCGCTAATGATTCAGATTTTGAGCATGAGGCAGGCATCTTACAGAGCTAGCGCAGAAGAAAAGGAAACAGTAAAAACTGTTTGAAAAGGGCATACCAATTTACCAAAAATAGCTCACAGGGTCCACTATTACATCAAAATGATGCCCAGAACTCACCCAATAAGGTTTGCATCATTACTCAATAAAATAAGCTGAAACAATTTGAGATAATTTCAAAAAATATTGCTACATTTTGTCAAATGATGATTTTTTTAAAAAAACTTGTTGATGAGCACACAAGTGTTACCGTTAAGCATGGTACTTCATTACGCAAGTTCTTGGTTCCTAGTAATTTTGCTCCTGGGTTAAAAAACAATCCCTGTTCCCAGATGCCCTCAGGATTTTTAAATGCGACTCCTGTGTTTTTATAAAGTTCTTGACGCAGAAAAAGAGATGGTATTGAAACACTATCGCTGTGATCTAAGTCTTTAAATGTATTTGAGGGATATTCTATATTGTGAAGACCAAAAGACCATTTTGGCGATGCTTTTATGATCATGTTAATGAAATACAAAATGGAAGTCTAAGAACACCAGTGGACAGACACTTTGCCAAGCTACATAAATATAAAAGTAATGGCTTGACATTCATCCATACCCATGGGGACTATGATGAAAAATCTGCTACAAGTAATTTCTAAATGGATTGATCAACTAAATGCCACATCTAACCCAGAATTAAATGGACAACTATCATTTGCACCCTTTTGATAGTTACAACATTGTTACAATTAAAGTGATTGTAAAGTCTTGTTTTTTTTTTAAATAACAAACAATCCCCCTGAGGAAGAAACGTGATCCCTGTGTCAACACATGTAGGGGAGGGGAGAGGACGGTGAAGGCATTCATAGCTTTATGGGGAGCGAGGAGCTGTGGGCAGTTAACGTTTGTGGATATACACTGAATGTATTTTATAGCCTGGTGCACTGAAAGCACTAGGAGCATGCGAGTACCTCATTTGGTTTATAATAAAAGAATTGATTTTAAAGCACTATTGGAGCCTTTTTACCTACATGTACCGTGGACACTGATCCAAGAATCAGCATAGGAGCCTGGAGATTCCACCTTGTCATTGAAGCCCAGGGAAGGCTTACAAGCGCTGTTTGACCAAACTTGATAGTTAGGTCACATGCCCTAAGGTGAAGATATTATCATGGGGGGGGGGCACAGGAGTGGTGGCAAATGAAGTTAAGAGCACTATTGCATGGATAATATGGACTGAGAAGCACCTAAAGGATATATTGCACTGATGAACTCATGTTATGAACTGCACTATTTAGGACGTATGTCCTGCATGAAATACACACTTATCATAAGTTATATATATATATATATGTATATACTTTATGTTAATTAAAAAAAAAATTGATGTACACATGAGATATTGTTTATTTTACTATTAGAATCATAATGGTACAATTATAATTTTAATGTAGGGAAAAAGCACAGCACTAATATTGATTTAAAAATATGCTATACTTACCTCCTTTGTGCAGTGGTTTTGCATAGAGCAGCCTGGATCCTCCTCTTCCCAGGTCCCTCTTTGCTGCTCCTGGCCCTTCCCTCCTGTCGAGTGCCGCCACAGCCAGCAGCTTGCTATGGGGGTACCCGAGCCAAGTCCCAGCTCCGTTTCTCCATCCAGACATGGAGCCCTGGCCCGGCCCCATCCCTTCTCTCCCCTGATTGGATAACTGACTTTGATTGACGCAGGAGCCAATGGCGCCTCTGATGTGTCCCAGCCAATCAGGCGGAGAGTCCCAGGTGATTGAGACACTCCTGGACATCACTGGAGAGAGAAAGGGCTCAGGTACGTAATTAGGGGGTGCTGGGAAGCTTAAGTTTTTTTTATCTTAATGCATAGAATGCATTAAGATAAAAACCCTTCTGCCATTACAACTTCTTTAAACTCTCTTCACACCATTGTTCTCCAAATTTATTTAAACAATTGGTTTTTATTATACTGTTAATGTAAAGTACAGTTTTTTTTTAAGGAAAAAGGAAAAAAATATGTTTTACATAACAGAGTGTACATGGAATGCTATTTGTATCATATAATATTTTAAATGTGATAAACCAATTTGTTAAAGTTGTGAATCTGCGCTGATTATTACATTGGTTCATCATGTTTTTCAGTGCAAGAGTACTAAGTGAATATCTTATTGCTCTATTTAGGACAGAGATTCAGACAGCAATCTGTTATTCCATACCCTGCAAGTATTTCTGACTAGGTGACAAAGTTTTGCTACTTGCAGAGTTAACTCTATGGAGCTGTATTGTGTTAGTGCTCTGTACAGCTCCCATAGCCCAACCTGCTTCTAGTTACTGCTCTACATGCCAGTGCATGTAAGTTGGGAATAGAAGATAGGCATGTCATTGACACAGCAATGTCATGGTGCCAGAAGCAAGGTGAGGTCACAGCTTCCAAAAATGTGTTTTATTGTTTAAAGCATACATGCTGTCCCAACCAGGCAGCTATAAGGCTGAAGTGGTCATTGGTGCAAGGCGGGGGATATAAATGGGGGTGCAGAAGGATGGCAGCTATCTCGCACTCCTGGCATGGCAGACAGAGGGACTGTCCAAATGTAACATCACATGTGAAGACTGCTTTGGGTCCTGGTGAGTACCATCTCTTATAGGAATAATGTACCCACCGCTCTATGGGATCTATCTACTTATCTCTAACACATACCATGTTTTTCTCTCTGTAGGATGTCTCTGTCTAAACCATTTCTTTGGTATTTTCATCATATTTGGAATGTGAGATCTTAGCATGCTTACCAAGTAAGTCTCTTCAAATGCAAGGTGTCTTTTTGTAAGTATATATAAAAGAGAAAAACATATTTTGGGAGTTATTCTCCTGGGCCCTACATTATAACCCTTTTTCAATGATTTCCGACTGTTTATTCTATGCCTTCCATAGAAGTAACATATAGTTTCTTACTATTGTATATGTGTTTAGTGCTTCAGATCAGCTGTGGATTTCTATTCCTCAAATTGATTATTTCCCCCTTGGTCCTGAGAACATTATAATTTATGCAAAATGTATTTTTTACTGGGTGAAATAACATTGTAGTTGTTCATAATATAAAGTACCACTTAATGCACCAAGCATTTTTAGTTTGAAATATTTTTATTGGATTTTTAAAGTATATGACATCATCATAACAGAATCAAAGCAATTATAATGACCAAGCATGGTCAATAGCTCTGACATTGTGAAAACTCGTAGACCAGTAATATACAGTCTGATTTAACAGTGATAATAAAGTGCTTCACTTAGCTAAGTATCCTGCAAGACTTGAAGGTCTAAAAGCGTGTGAGGGTAAACAGGGTTTTGGACTTCAACCCTCAAACCAGTTATAACTAAACTTTGGGGGGGCAGAAGCCAAGCCACCCCTATGGGCTCAAGCTGTGGCCTAGGCACTGGACCCCAAGGGCCTCTCTCAGTCTCCAGCATTGTGAGCATGGGAGGAATAAGTAGGAGAGAGGTAACAATCCTCTGTATGCCCAGGTTATACTTGCAGGACTATATTATTAAATAGCATTGCTCAAGTAGATTGATATTCAAAAGAAGTGGTTTAGAATATGAAATGGGGAAAGTGTTAAGACAGTAGCTAGTATCTAAGGGTGTGGTTCCCCTGGTAATGTGAGATGAGCCATATACCGAATACCGACAGAACAGATGGAGTGATGGGGCCAGGTTGGCCAAGTGAAAGGGAAAAGGAAAAAAGTAAGGGAGAGGGTGAAGAGGTGAGAACATTCCATCAGCGTGTAGAGGGAAGATGTCTAGCCATGGTGAGAGTCTTTCACTACAATGGGTTAAATGGAGGGTGACGGGAAGATCAGGGGGAGGATTCAGAGTGTAATGCCTATATATTGAGCCCAAGGCTCCCAGATTTTAGTAAGTTTATTTGATCTATCCAGTAAGGAGTTATTAATCTTTTCTTGAATCATGATCCAAGATACTTTCCGTTTAAACAAATGGAAAGAGACTGACAGAGATTTCCAAGCTTTAGTGATGGTCATTTTAGGCTCTAAAAGTATAAAGAATATAAGGGATTCTAGGTATTTAGATAGATTGGGAATGCATTGGTTAAGCAAGACAATCAGTGGATCCTTAGGGATAGGAACTCCCGTGAGTTTGCGGATTAATTGAAAAGTTTAATTCCAGAAATCTCTAATCTCAGGGCATTCCCAAACTGTGTGGAGAAGGGAGCCTAGATGGCGACATTCTCTAAAGCAGGTCAGTGGAGATGAGAGGAACATTGTAGCTACACGGGTGGGAACCAAATACCATCTTGTAAGAATTTTGATATTAGCCTCCATTATGGAGACATTGATATTACCTTTGTACGATCTGGAGAACGACTGGTGCCATTTCTCTGTGTCCCATTCCACACGAGGTCCTCCTCCCAGGCGTGCACGTAGGCTATTTTCTTCTGGGGATTGGCCAGTCCTGAGCAAATAAGTGAAATGCTTCACTTCACATCCATGGCTTCTGAGCACCATTGGTCATAGGGCATAACCATCATTGGGTCTGGTTTATTGAACCAGATAGAGTGTAGAAAATGTGTAATTTGGGAGAAACGGAATTGCTCGGATGGGAGTATCTTTAGTTTATTAGTATAGTGTTTGAGGGTGAGTGAGCCATTTGAATTGAAAACGTTTTCTATCCTGAATAGGCCTTTGTTGAGCCACCACTGGAAGGCCCTGATGTCCTGCCGGGGGGCTGGAGCTTGGGGTGTTAGATATGTGCACTAGGGGAAGCCAGGGAGAGGTGATTATGTTAGATCTGTAAATCTTGTCACAATCTTGTGAGATGGAATGAGAGAGTGTCGGGCCAGGATAGGAGGCCTGAGTTTAGGGTAGCAACAGCTTAAGTAGTCTAGTGTGAACGAAGGGGTAGCTTGCCATTCTATAGATATCCAATCTGGTTTGGGGCCTTTAGAATAGATAATTGAGAATTGGGTAATTTGGGAGAACACCTAGTACCACCATAAATTGGGAAGGCCCAGTCCCCCTTTGATTTTGGGTCTGTATAATACCTCTTTAGAGAAGCAGTGGCCTTGGGAGCCCCAAACAAATTTGATTATAGCCGACAGTAATTTATTCAGGTGAGATTTTATTATAGGGATAGGTAATGATCAAAAAAAATATAGGATTCTAGGGAGCAGGGTCATTTTTACGCATTTATTCTACCTAGCCATGATAAACCCAAAGAAGACCATACAGATAGGTCCGATAGGAGTTTTTTATGTAGAGGGAGTTAATTGACATTGTAAGATTGGTCAAAGGAGGGAGGGAGATTAATCCCAAGGTGGTGGATAAAGAAGTTACTCCATGGGAATGGGAAATGTTGCTGTAGGCTCTCAGCTTTGGAATTTGGAACAGAAATATTTAGCACTGTGGATTTCAACATTTTAACATGTAGGCCGAAATTGAACTGAAGGATTTAAGTAGTTGTAAAGTATTGAGTTGTGTTGTAACAGGGGATATCACAAATAGCAGAAGGTCGTTGGCGAAGAGAGCGCACTTGTGAACCTCTTCGCCGCATCTAACTCCTTTCATATCTGGGTGTCCTCTGAAGGCTATTGCTAGGGTCTCCATGGCTATTGCGAATAGCAATGGTGATAAAGGGCATCTCTGTCTGGTACTTCATTCTATAGAGAAGGGATCAGATAAGTGAAACTGGAATCTAACCTGTGCTTTAGGGTGGAAATATAGTACTTTTAAAGTGTTAATGAAGGTCAGGCCAAAGCCCCATTTATCCAGGGTGGGGAACAAATATGGCCATGATATCGTATCAAAAGCCTTGTGAAGTTCAATTGATAAGAGTAGGCTTTCCTGGGTGGGACCCCCGTCCCAACTGGACCTTAGTAGAGATATGATATCAAGAGCTCTATGGACTTGGTCTGGTCCTTGCCTACCAGGGATGAACCCGACCTGGTCCTTGTGTAAATAGTGGTTGATAAAGGAGGCTAGACGATTCGAGTATATCTTGGTTAAGATTTTAGGTCATTGTTAATTAGAGAGACTGGCCTGTAGTTGCTGACTTCACTGGTGTCCTTGCCTGGTTTTGATAAGACTGTGATGAAAACTAAGGGGAGGATCTATGGGGTTGCCTTTCCTGATATGATTGAAGAGTCTGTCCAGGAAGGGGGATAAGACTGAGGCAAATTGCTTATAATATAAATTAGAGAAGCCGTCTGGGCCCGGTGGTGAGTTCGTTTTTAAATCTTTTATTACCTGGTTAATCTCAGACTCTGAGATGGGTGATTTTAGGCTGTCTTTGAGTGTGGGGAGAGGGGTCTTGTCCAGGAAGACTTTTAGGTCACTCGGATGTTCGGTAGAGTCCGCTGAGTAAAGTGTGGAATAAAAGTTATGAAATGTTTCTAAAATGCGTTGGGGATTTTGGGTCAAGGTACCAGACAGGGATTTGACCTTAGGGCATGAGATGATTTTGTATTTAGGTGACAACTTAGATGCTAATTTGTCTCCAGTTAAATAGTATCTGCCCCTTATCCATTGAAGGTGTTTATCTGCAGTTGATATAAGGGCCAAATTGAGGGAGAGTTTGGCCGCATCAAGGGCTGCCAGGGATTCTGGCGTGAGTAGGCGCTTATGTGTTTTGCTGGCTTGTTTAAATTTAGACTCTAATTTTTTAAGGTTCGCTTGGTGTTCACATTTTAACTGAGAGCCTAGTTGGATAAGTTTGCCCCCTGGCATTGTGGCCTCCCCACAATGAGACAGGGGTGATTTCCTCAGAGTCATTTAGCAGGTAGTATTCGCACATTTCCTTTTCGATCATGCTTTTGTGGACAGGGTTAGAAAAAATGGACTCATTTAATCTCCAATGGTGAGGAATTCTTATGTGCATGGGTCCCTTGAATTTGAGGGTCACTAAGGAGTGATTTGACCAAGGAACTTCCCAGATTCCTGCTCTGAGGATCCGGAATGTTGCGGCAGTTGGAAGAAAAACTTGATCTATTCTCGCGTATGTGTTATGCGGTGCCGAAAAGTGCATGTAATCCATGGAAGGAGGATTCACTTCTCTCCATGAGTCTACCGAGCAATTTTAATATATACTCACAAAAGTGGGTACACCCCTCACATTTTTGTAAATATTTTATACTATCTTTTCATGTGACTACACAGAAGAAATTACACTTTGCTACAATGTAAAGTACTACGTGTACAGCTTGTATAACAGTATAAATTTGTTGTCCCCCCAAACTAATTCAACTCACAGCCATTCATTTTAAACAAAAGTGAGTACACCCCTAAGTGAAAATGTCCAAATTGGGCCCAAAGTGTCAATATTTTGTGTGGCCACATTTATTTTCCAGCACTGCTTTAACCTTCTTGGGCATGGAGTTCACCAGAGCATCACAGGTTGCCACTGGAGTGCTCTTCCACTCCTCCATGATGACATCATGGAGCTGGTGGATGTTAGGGACCTTGCGCTCCTCCACCTTCCATTTGAGGATTCCCCACAGATGCTCAATAGGGTTTAGGTCTGGAGACATGCTTGGCTAGTCCATCACTTTTCATCTCAGCTTCTTTAGCAAGGCAGTGGTCATCTTGGAGTTGTTTTTGGGATCGTTATCATGTTGGAATACTGCCCTGCGGCCCAGTCTCCGAAGGGAAGGGATCAGGCTCTGCTTCAGTATGTCACAGTGCATATTGGCATTCATGATTCCCTCAATGAACTGTAGCTCCCCAGTGCCCGCAGCACTCATGCAGTCCCAGACCATGACACTCCCACCACCATGCTTGACAGTAGGCAAGACACACTTGTCTTTGCACTCCTCGTCTGGTTGCTGCCACATACGCTTGACACCATCTGAACCAAATACGTTCATCTTGGTCTCATCAGACCACAGGACATGGTTCCAGTAATCCATGTCCTTAGTCTGCTTGTCTTTGGCAAACTGTTTTCAGGCTTTCTTGCGCATCATCTTTAAAAGAGACTTCCTTCTGGGACAACAGCCATGCAGACCAATTTGATGCAGTGTGTGGCGTATGGTCTGAGCACTAATAGGCTGACCCCCACCTCTTCAGCCTCTGCAGAAATGCTGGCAACACTCATACATCTATTTCCTAAAGACAACCTCTGGAAATGACACTGAGCATGTGCACTCAACTTCTTTGGTCGACCATGGCGAGGTCTGCTCTGAGTGGAACCTGTCCTGTTAAACCACTGTATGGTCTTAGCCACTGTGCTGCAGCTCAGTTTCAGGGTCTTGGCAATCCTCTTATAGCCTAGGCGATCTTTATGTAGAGCAACAATTCTTTTTTTCAGATCTTCAGAGAGTTCTTTGCCATGAGGTGCCATGTTGAACTTCCAGTGACCAGTATGAGAGAGTGAGAGCGATAACACCAAATTTAACACACCTGCTCCCTATTCATCTGAGACCTTGTAACACTAACGAGTCACACGACACAGTAGAGGGAAAATGGCTAATTGGGCCCAATTTGGACATTTTCACTTAGGGTTGTACTCACTTTTGTATCCAGTGGTTTAGACATTAATGGCTGTGTGTTGAGTTATTTTGAGGGGACAGCAAATGTACACTGTTATGCAAGCTGTACACTCACTACTTTACATTGTAGCAAAGTGTCATTACTTCAGTGTTGTCACATGAAAAGATATAAGAAAATATTTACAAAAATGTGGTGGGTGTACTCACTTTTGTGAGACACTGTATATACATATATATATATATATATATATATATATACATATATATATACACACTACCAGCCTGGGCCAATTCTGACATTCCTCTCCCACATGTAAACTACTTAGAACTCCCAAACATTAAGAACATTTGGATACATTTTAATAAATTATTACAAAGAATGCCATACTTCTAAAGGCGATATTGAATATTACTTTTACAGCACTGGGATTGGTCATGTAATTATGGTAATGGAATGCTATTATTGTATGGTACTAATTAATACTAGAAAATTACCATTACTGTGATAAAGCCTTTAAAATACCTGAATTTGTCCTGTAAGCAGCTGCTTATATAGGTTGTTTATTGCCTTTGATGGATGTGTACATTGACTCTAGGATATGATTTATGCGATGAAATGTCTTCGTCAATTTGTGCTTCTACTGCATGTAAGCAAATTAAATGACTGTCTCCTCCTACAACCTTCCTTTCTGCCATGGCAGGAACACCCCTGAGAGCGATTAGCTCATATCAAATTAAAATTATTGACAATGTTGTTAACAGCTGAACTGTTTAAATATTTTATGAACTTAAGCAAAATCAGAGAATTTGTTTTCTTTTTGTCTTCATTTGCAAAGGATTAAGTCTGAGCTGTAGTGTGTTATTTACAGTAATAAACATTGGCTTTCTGTGGAAAGCATTTGCTAATCTAAAATGATGAACAACTTATTGATAGGGATACTCTATTAAGAAGGTAATGTGTGACTTGACAGTATGCCACAAAAATAATGATTGCACAAGCCTACAAAGTAAAAATCAGAAGCATTCCATATTGTTGCAATTGCAGATAGAGATTATGTGGGTAATTTAATTGAAACGTATGTTCGGTTGAATGAACCACAAAGAAGGCTTGATGAATCACTTATCCAGGTGTTGATTTCAAGATAGTAATGGCAGTCAGATTGGCATGTCAGGCAGGGTTCACATATGTGCGGCCGCGGGCTCGTGCCTGGGGTCCAGTGCGTGCCTGTTCACCGGTCCAGGTGCGATTCAGTTATGAAATTGTGCCTGAGTTCGCACCTCAATCAGACCCAAACAGGCACAGGACCCTTTTTGAATGCGGACCACCGTCACCCTGGACCTGTGTGAACCAGCTCCATTGAGAGCCGCACATACTCGCCTGTCATGCAAATTGGATGCAGGGAAACTCGCATCCAATTCACATATATGTGAACCCGGCCTGAGGCTCTATTCACATCAATGCTTTTTTTCATGCTTTTTGCAGAAACTAAGGACATTACTTTTAACATGGGTTCCACTGGAAACAGTTCACATCAATGCATTTTTGTGTCTCTACGTTTTTGGAAAGGGTCAGAACTTTTTTAAACTCAAAACGGTGCTTGTTTTTGCTTTTTTGGTTCAATAGACTTCAATGGAGAAGCTGAAGAAAAGCATGAAGTACGTTTTTACTGCATTTTTACCGCAATTTGCGTCTTGCATTTTTTAATCAGCCCAACAACAAATTGTAAAAAAAAGCATAAAAAACGCAAATCACCGCAAAAACAGGGCAAAATTGATGTAAAAACCCTGCAAAAAGCACTGCAGAAACACTCAAACGAAAACTGCATAGGTGTGAATGGAGCCTTAGGCTCGATTCACATCAATGCATTTTGCTTTTCAACATTTTTTCACTGTATTTTGCTGTGCTTTCTGTATTTTTTACCGCAATTTTGTGGTAATTTTGTCATGATTTTGCAGCGATTTTGCCGCAATTTGCGTTTTGCTTTTTTTATATTTAATTTTTTTTTATAAACTTTTTTTGTTGCTAGGCAGAAACACAAAACGCAAATCGTGGTAAAAACACGGTAAAAATGCAGCACTTGTATGCCCATTGAAGTCTATTACATGCAAAACCCTGCTTTTTGCATGAAAAAAAGTCCCTGACCTTTTCCAAAAACGCAGAGGCACAAAAAAGCATTGATGTGAACATGTTCCATAGGAACCCATGTTAAAAAAATTCCCTGCATTTCTGCAAACTGCAAAATGCATCAAAAAATGCACTAGTGTGAATGGAGCTTTAAAGAGCATCCAACATGTCTGGTTACGCTGATTCTTGACATCAGTGTAGCACAGGGTTGAAAGGCACACAAGCATCCTGTTTTTATAACAAGTAAGCCTTGAAGGCTAAGAAGTCATTTTTACTCCAGCCTTTCTTCACTTTATTTTGTATAGGTATTTATACACTGTGAACAATTTATGCAGCGCTTTACATATAAATTGTACATTGACATAAGTCCCTGCCCTCATGTAGCTTACAGCCTAAGGTCCCTAACTCACATTCATACATACACACACTAGGGCCAAGTTAGACAGTATCCAATTAAATTATCAGCATGTCTTTGGGGTGTGGGTGGAAACTGAAGTACCTGGAGGAAACCCAAGCAGGCACAGGCATGCAGGTATTGCGGTGGTTGGGATTCAAACTAGCAACCATGGTGCCACTAGGCAAAACTTCTAATAACTTAGCCACTGTGCTGCCCACCTAAAATAGCCAGTAAAATGTAAGAATTTCCATTATTTTATCTATGTGTAACAGCTGCCTAAACTGCCTCTTCATTGACCCCCAGATTAGCTGTATTTAGCCAACAAGCCCTACACTTTTAAGTGAATCTCAAACAGTCAAAATATTCACAAGGTGATTTGGGTAGGGCCTAAGTTGCAGGGCTGCAATTTTAATGCTCCTACAGTAAACCAGGGACACAGTGCGATTCTACCTGTCTGCCATTTCACAAGGGAGGATGCACTTGTAGGCAGTTGTTATCTAATGGGAAGAAGCAATGAAGTTAAAGCCCAACTCTGGGCAAATAAAAAATTGTAAAAAAGAAAAAATAATAAAAAAGCCAGTGCAGCGCTAAAATATTGCATTAATTGATTATTATTATTGGAGTGTGTATTCGGACTCATGAGTGCTGGCAGCTTTTTTTTTTTTTCTCAAGCACAGTTTGTATTGTTTTTATAATTTCAAATAAATAATTGTCCCTTGAAATTGAGCTATATATACTGCAAGGAGTATTTGCTGGTTTAAGCCTAGGGGAAATATACAAGGAGATTTACTTACTTGATCCTACACTCCTCCCCACAGCTAGATTAGTCTCCGCCACATCTGCACCCCTGTGCTCCACTGGTCTAGGGTGCTGATGTCATCAAGAACAGGATCCATAACCCTGCAATAGATGTGAGGATGCTGATGCCTATTGTAATCCTTTTTAATGACATTCAAAGGCATGGGGAGAAGGATGGAGAAGGAGAAGCTACATGGATTGGGAAGTTCCAGACATTTCTTAAATTATTAAATACATCCATATAATGGGGGAAATTTATTCTAAGGGATAGATTCTTCATTAATCAGAGGCATAACCTTGGTAGCCAGGCAACTGGGGTCTTCGGAAGGAAATGTAAGCAATGGCATACTGTATGTTATTCTCAGGACATTTTTGTTAAGCATGTAACTCTAGTTCTAATTCATGTTAATTAACACTGCTATTAAATCACATGACCAGAATGACCAATGGCCTGTGGACACATACATCACTGATCAGTTCAGTCTCAATTTATTTGACTGAAACCGCTGCTGATTTTTTCACTTTGTTAAGCCCCTAGTCACTATTGCATCTTGCTTTACATTTTTTTTAGATGAACCACTTTAGGTTTATTAATAGCTTTTGTGAGTTTCAGTAAACAACATGTATCATTCACTCCTATGTACTTACAGTATCTCACAAAATAACTCAACACACGGTCATTAATGTCTAAACAGCTGGCAACAAAAGTGAGTACACCCCTAAATGAAAATGTCTAAATTGGGCCCAACCAGCCATTTTCCCTCCCCGGTGTCATGTGACTCATTAGTGTTACAAGGTCTCAGGTGTGAATGGGGAGCAGGTGTGTTAAATTTGGTGTTATCGCTCTCACTCTCTCATACTGGTCACTGGAAGTTCAGCATGGCACCTCATGGCAAACAACTCTCAGAGGATCTGAAAAAAAATGTTGCTCTACATAAAGATGGGCTAGGCTATAAGAAGATTGCCAAGACCCTGAAACTGAGCTGCAGCAGGTGGCCAAGACCATACAGTGGTTTAATAGGACAGGTTCCACTCAGAACAGGCCTCGCCATGGTCGTCCAAAGAAGTTGAGTGTACATGCTCAGCGTCATATCCAGAGGATGTCTTTGGGAAATAGATGTATACGTGTTGCCAGCATTGCGTGTGTGGCAGCAACCAGCTGAGGAGTACAAAAACAAGTGTATCTTGCATACATTCAAGCATGGTGGTGGGAGTGTCATGGTCTGGGGTTGCATGAGTGCTGCTGGCACTGAGGAGCTACAGTTCATTGAGGATTGAGGGAACCATGAATGCCAACATGTACTGTGGCATACTGAAGCAGAACATGATCCCCTCCCTTAGGAGACTGGGCCACAGGGCAGTATTCCAACAGGATACCTACCCCAAGCACACCTCCAAGATGACCACTGACTTGCAGGTGCTGGACTGGCCAAGCCTGTCTCCAGACCTAAACCCTATTGAGCATCTGTGGGGCATCCTCAAACGGAAGGTGGAGGAGCGAAAGCTCCGTGATGTTGTCATGGAGGAGTGAAAGAGGACTCCAGTGGCAACTTGTGAAGCTCTGGTGAACTCAATGCCCAAGAGGGTTAAGGCAGTACTGGAAAATAATGGTGGCCACACAAAATATTGACACTTTTGGGCCACATTTGGAAATTTTCACTTGTGTACTCACTTTTACATAGTTACATAGTTAGCCAGGTTGAAAAAAGACACAAGTCCATCCAGTTCAACCAAAAAAAAAAAAATGTATATACACACATATATATACACACACATATATATATATATATATATATATATATATATAGCCTCGGACAGTTCAGGAAGAAAACTGGGTAAAACGGTTTCCTTTCCTTCAACGGATTATTAATACGTGTGGACTATATCCCACAACTACAGTAATTTGGTGTGGGGAAGAGTAATGACTCTACGTGTAGTGGATTATACGAATTAACCATCATCCGAAAGCTCGGATATGTCGAACCTCATTCTGTTGTACGTATTTCTCCTACTACACCAGTTTTATGAGTAAACGGATTATTAAGACGTGTGTCACATATATATATATATATATATATATATATATATATACACACACATATATATACACACATATATGTAAAAAAAAAAAAA
>BLSH010142556.1:384604-406881 GCA_018402905.1 Glandirana rugosa | reverse complement strand
ATTTTCTAGCAGAAAACACTGGATCTTTAATTGTAAGCCACTAATGTAAGAAAGGGTTTAGTCTTTAAATGGTTAAACTTTCGTGATAACAGCCCGGGAGATAATTGCTTTGAAAGAAGAAGATACATTGTTGTTCCTTTATTCTTGTAACTCTCAACAACTAGAAGAAGATACATTGTTTGTTACTTTATTCTCCTAACTCTCAACAACTATCCAGGCAGCCTGTTTGTTACTTTTCTTCATTCTAAGTGGAAACAAATATCCCGGGAAGCCGGGCAGCCGGCCAAGTTTAACAGCTGTTTAAGCAGAGAACTCTCGGCTCTCGCTTCGCTGAATCTGACACGCTGTTTTAACATGGGAAGAGAAGGAACGGCAGTCACTCGCCAGGACGCGATTTCTGGTCGCCATGGCGACCTGGCGCCTGGGGTTTGTCGAGGCCTGCTCTCACGGACTATGAAAGATTCTTGCTGCTGTGTAAAAGACCTTTTGGATTCACAAGCTGTTTACACTTTTGCCCCATGGGCTGAATGAGGAGACATCCATACAATTATGTGCGGCGCCATTTCTTAATTTTTATATATTAATTTTTCTGAGCGTGTCTTTTCCTAATACATATTTTTGATTTTGCCTTTTTTGTGATCTTTTCCCCATTATTCAATTTTGTTTTTCGTTTGTTTTTTTTATTGTCTTTTAATAAATATATATATATATATATATATATATATATATATATATAATTTTTTTTTTTTTTTTTTTTTTTTTTTTACATATTTAGTCACGATACGCTAGAGCTGCATGATCAATCGTTAAAGAATCGAGCTTGCGATTCAACCCTCACTGTCTTAAAACAGCTTTTCCCTGATTCGATGTAACAAGTGCGGAGAGTTCTCTGTTCACTTCTGACAGCTCACAAAAAAAAAAAAAAAACAGGCAGCCTACCAAGTTTATCACTATATCGCTTAGGTGGAGATAAAGGGAAACATTGTAACATTTAGATCAAAGGAATGACTTCCGTCTGTAAATGAGGTCAATTTAACCATAGACTAAACCTTGTTCTGACACTTGTTGCTTACAAGTTAAAATCAGTATTTTTTTTTGCTATAAAATCACTTGGAAGCCCCAAACATTGTATATGTTTTTTTTTTAGCAGAGACCCTAGAGAATAAAATGGCTGTTGCAATATTTTTTGTCACACTGTATTTGCGCAGCGGTCTTTCAAACTGTTTTTTTGGTAAAAATACACTTTAATGAATTAAAAAAAAAAAAAAGCAGTTAAGGTAGCCCATTTTTTTTTTTGTATAACGTGAAAGCTGTTGCACCGCGAGAATCGTAAGAATCATGATCTTTATTCTAAGCAAAAGAAATTGTTTCTTATTTTAGCACCCTTATAAGCATAAAATTATGAATTGATATAATGCCACATACAACCTGTATACATGCTCAATATTTAATTTTATTTATCTTCTCTTAATATTTGACCATATTCTTATTGTAATACATGTGTATTTTTAAATATGTTCAATAGGAAGCACATGAAGGGTTAACTCCTTTCTGGGGGCGGTAAGCATGAAAGACTCATCATACAGGCCCCTTCTATATAAACTTCCTTGCTGCCCGTTTACATTATGAGACCTGAGGAAGGGAATATCCCCGAAACATAGTCTTTGGTCCCATTTAACCGGCCACTCCATTCAGTTTTCTCCCCGTGGGTTCCAGCAGTTTGGCACAGCATCAGCCTCTTCAGTGCCCATAACATTAGATACTCCTTTGGGCCTTTCGGCCAGCACGTGGTGTCCTCTCTGGGTTCTGTGCTCGGCACTTTTGGTCCATGGACCCGTCCTTTCCGGGATCCCGGTGGCTGCCGGAATTCCGGCTTCCTCCAGCTCCCTCCTGGGGCTTATGCAGCAGCTTTGGCCATTATCAGTTGGGTCAGAGATTTGAGGAATCCATCCTTGATTTCACTATCCACTGGGCTTACCAACTGTTATGATCAAGTTTTTTTTAGTTTTACATCCATTGCCAATGTACTCTGCTGACCAGGATCCCATGGTTTACATGTGAGCTGTTCTTAACTTAATTGATAAACTCTGATTTTTTTTTTTTTATATAGAACATTTTTCTGCTTTTTGGGTCTGAGTTATACATATTGCCCTCCTATTTTAATTTAATGGCAGATTGTGAAGGTTGACTGTCAATTTAAACAAGCTGCTAACAGGCTTCACATAGTACTGCAGCCTTTTTAAAATTACAGTCAGCATTTCCCAGCCCTGGGTTTAACATTTGTAAGCTGAAGGTTACTTTTAAAGGCTTCAACAAAGCTTCACAAAAGCTCTGTCATTCCTGTGTAAAAGCTTGCTGCATAGATTGTTCTTATAAAACTGAAACCCATGTGAATAAGGCCTTTTTGTATAGTAATAACATAGATTGCTATTCCTGCAAACTAGTAAATGGCATATGGGTATTATAAATATTGGACAGTACCCACAATTTTGGGGAAAAAAAAACATTGAATTTGACATTTGTTCAACTTTTATGCCTAATAATCTGTTTTAGATATTGTATTAAGATTTAACAAATTTGCTCTCCAGTATATGTAGAAATTGTCCTATTGATAATTCGCTATTTTTTAGGAAAATAACAATGTTAAAGATGAAGAATCTACCAAGCCTAACTTTGCTAGGAGGCAAAGAAAACGGCAGAGGACGAAAGATGTGATTTCCAAGAAAACAAAATTGTGTCAAGGTATGTTGCATTTATCTCTCCATCTTGTGTTTATCTCATATGCAAAGGGTTTTGAATTTCATTTTGGTTCCACAGAAAGTTGACGTGCCTTATCCTGGAAACTGTTGGGATAAAAATTTGTTAGCTGTTACCGGGCTGTAATTCTTATTTCTCCTACGTTCACTGACAGATGCAGCGCTTCATGACATGTGGGTTTATGCTTGTCCAACTAGGAGTTAACTAGGCAGGGAAAAGAAACGGCTGGCCCCTACCATGGGGCCATCCTCTCTTCCCACATAAACCCTCTCCATAGCATAGCTCAGCAGTTTCAGTGCCTAGTTTGCAAGCAGTTGACCTGGCTTCCCTTTAGGGGAATTGCAGTCCTGTTTGTGACCGTTTTTTCTTTTTTAGAGACCTTTTGGTTTCGCACTCGTTGATTCGTACCTTTGTACAAGGTGTGCGACATGTGGCGGCTCGGGTGAAAGCCCGCCGGCCCAGTGGGATCTGAATTTGGGACTTTCTGTACTTCAGAAACCGCCCTATGTAAATATCGGGGAGATTTCCTTACAACTTCTGTCCAAAAGGTGGCTTTTTTGGTAGCCATCACTTCCAGACGGGTGTCTGAAATGGCAGCACTATCGTGCAAGTCTCTCTACCTGGTCCTGCATAAGGACAAGGCGGTCTTGCGACCCTTTCCTTCCTTCCCTCCGAAGGTGGTCTCTTCTTTTCACATTAATGAAGATCTTGTTCTTCATCCATTGTGCCCTCGTCCATCGCACCCAAAGGAAATTGAGTTGCATGCCTTGGATGTAGTGAGGGCTTAACGAGTGTAATTAGCTGCTACAGCTTCTTTTCGGAAGGCTGATGCATTGTTTGTGCTGACAGAGGGTCCGCGCAAAAGTTTGACGGCCTCGTCGGCTACTATTTCTCGTTGGTTTAGACAAACCGTGACCCACACATATTCTGTCGAGGCAAGGTTCCCCCTTTTCCGGTCACGGCTCATTCTACCAGGGCTGTTAGCACTTCCTGGGCTTTTAGACACCAGGCCTCGGTGTCACAGGTGTGCAAGTTGGCCATTTGGGCCTCGGTACACACTATCTCTAAGTTTTATAGGTTGATGTGCTAGCATCTTCGGATGCTGCTTTTGGCCGCAATGTTTTTCAGGTGGCAGTGTTGGCGCGTCTGGCGCCTCCTTAAGAGGTTCTGTTGGGTACCGTTGTTATCGTTTACCCGCCCCTCTTTTTGACACAGCTTTGGGACATCCCCACATGTCATGAAGAGCTGCATCTGTCAGTGAACGTAGGAGAAAAAGGGATTTTATTAACACTTACCGTAAAATCCTTTTCTCCGAGTTCACTGACAGACGCAGCACCCACCTCTCTGTGCTCTGTCCTCTGTACGGCTTGTGTACGAACTGCTGAGCAATGCTATGGAGAGGGTTTATGTGGGAAGAGAGGACGGCCCCATGGGAGGGGCTAGCTGTTTCTTTTCCCTGCCTAGTTAACTCCTAGTTGGACAAGCATAAACACACATGTCATGAAGATCTGCGTCTGTCAGTGAACTCGGAGAAAAGGATTTTATGGTAAGTTTTAATAAAATCCCTTTTTTCTTGACCACACGAAACTCTTATAACCCATTCATATTGATTAACGATCTCCATGTTTCGTTTTACTTAAATCGTTCATTTGGACCAAGCTGGTCAATACAAGCCTAGATTGTAAGCTCTAACGAGCAGGGCCCTCTTATTCCTCCTGTATTGAATTGAATTGTATTGTAATTGTACTGTCTGCCCTAATGTTGTTTAAAGAGCTGCACAAACTCTAGACGCTATATAAATCCTGTATAATAATAATACAAATGATTTATTTCACTAACTGGCAGTAGCTGTGTGTGCTGTATAAACTGTATGTAGACTCAACTACACAGTATACAGTGCTGTGTACTGGCAGCGGGATGAATACTTACCTACTTACTCCTGGGAACAAACTTGAGTCAGTCTGAGCACTGTAAAGTCATTCAGAGGAAGCTTTTTATTCTATGAATGTATACAAAGCTTTCCCTGATTGGCAGAGAGGCAGCTGAAGACATCACAAAACTCCTCCTCAGCCAATCAGAGGAATCTGTGTTTTATTCATAGAATTCAAAGCTTCCTCTGAATTTTTCAGCAGTATTCAGCCCAACTTTATTTTGTTCCAGGAGCAGGACCGGAAATTCTCATCCAGGTGCCGACACGCAGCACTGTATATAGCTGAGGCAACATGCAGTTTATGCAGCACACACACCCACTGCAACTGTTGGTGACGTAATTACCATGTTTGGACCAGCTTGGTCCAAATGAACTATTTGAAGTTAAATGAAACATGGAGATCAACTTTCTCTTACGTTCATTGACAGACGCAGCCTCTATTAATGACACATGGGTTTATGCACATCCTACTAGGAGTAGACTAGGCAAAAAGGAAAAAAAAAGCAAGCTGGCCTCTCCCAGGGGGCCGTCCTCACTCAGCATATAACCCCCCAGCTCTGCATAGCATATCAGTTTTTTTATGCCTAGTGCAAGGAGTTAGACCTGGTTCCCTGCTGGGATCTGCGGTTCCCCATTTTTCTTCCTTTTGCTTTTCTCAAGCTATCTGATGAAGTCTGCTATTAAGTAGCCGACTGGGGCATAGCAGATACCTCGAATCCTGAAATCTCCCCAGCACGGCCGACCGATGCGAGCTACCCTTAGCTTTAGCGGGGTCCGCCGCATCGTACCCGTTCCGTGTGGGGGGCTAGTGGGTGAACCCCACTTACGTCCAAGTGACCGGGCTGCGCTCGCGTCCAGGGGCTTTCTGGCCAGCAGCATCCCTCCCCACCTGGGGGGAGGAAGGTCTGCTACCGGGTGGCTACCCGCTGCGCCCATCGGGAATGGTGAGTTCTGGCACCAGTGGAAGGGGGTATAATTTTTTTTATCCTTGATTCGGTTCAAGTCCCTATAGTAAATGCAAAGATGGAGGGTGTGATCCTTCTCATTGAAAAAGATACCCGGCAGGGGACATGGATGGACGGATGAACCCCTTGGCCAGATTATCATCTAAATAGGCCTTGAGGGCAGACAGTTCAAGCTTTGACAGCGGATAGATGCGGCCAAAGGGGATCTCTGTTCCTGGGAGTAACTCAAAGGGACAGTCGTAAGATGGTGGTAGTTGATCTGCCCCCTTCTTACTGAACACGTCCAGAAATTTGTGGTAAACTGAAGAAACTGCTTGGCGGGTTTCCTAGTCAGGCTCAGAATCCAAGCTTAGACATGAGGAACCTACGTCCCAGGACAGGAACAGGCAGTGTTGGCCACAGTAAGCAGATGGGAACAGAATATGTCCAGAGGACCAGTCTGACAGGGCTATACGCCCAGAGCCACGGAAGCCCCAAGATGATGGGGAACAGAGGTGAGGAGATGACATCAAGAATGAGCAGCTCTTGGTGCCCCTCAGCTGTGGACACAGGTATAGGTTGGGTTTCTGTGGTTACTATGCCAGACTTAATAGCCATTCCATCAGCCAGGCGGATAGTCATTTTATTCGCCTTGGGGCGCAGGGGCATCTGGTGTAGCTGGGCGAAGGCCTGGTCCATGAAGCAGCTACACTCCCCGGAATCAATAATCGCCGGCACCTGGATGCTCCATACAGACATAAGCTCAGAGCGCAGCGTCACTGTCTCTCTTCTGGGGTGAGAGACGGCCACAGAAGTCTGATCTGCATCGGTTCAAATGGGTCAGCAGGTGCGGAAGTGGTAGGTGCGGGAGCAGTATGACTGGGGACCCCGGGCATCATCCACGTTGGGCGAAGAGCGGGGGAAGCTCCCGTGCCTCGCGCAGCCTGGCGTTCCCGGAGTCTCTGAGCAATTTGGATCGCCAGGTTGATAAGGGCGTCCAGGGTCACGGGCACCCCGACGCGAGCGAGCTCGTCTTTTAGTGGCTCAGATAGTCCCAGGCGAAACTGGTGGCAGAGTGCTGCGTCGTTCCACGCTGTGTCTGCACTCCCACGCCTGAACTCTGCTACATAGTCCTCAGCGGGACGTCGGCCCTGCTGCAGGGTGTGCAGGGTGGGCTTGGCCGTGGCTGCAAGGTGGGGATCCTGATATAACTTGGCCATGGTGTCAAAGAAGGCATCCAGGGTAGCTACTTCGGGTGCTCTCTGCTCCCAGAGGCGATGAGCCCAGGTCTGCGGTACCCCCTGTAGCAGGGAGACCACCAGTCCCACTTTAGTGGCCTCCAGGGAGAAGGTGCGGGGCTGGAGACTGAAGTACAGCTCGCAGGAGCTGCGGAAGGCCCTGAACCTCCTCCGATCCCCTGAAAATCTGTCTGGGAGGGGGACCTTGGGCTCAGATGGCAGAGCCACGATGGTGTGGGCTGCTGCAGCTCCTCCTGCAGGTGCGGGGGGAGCGGAGAGCTCACGCACTTGCTCCTCCAGACGGTTGTAGCCATCTTGCAAGTTTTTCACTGCCTGTGTGAGGCCGGCCAAATGGATGCACAGTTCCTCCATAGCAGAGGGTGTTCCCTGCGCAGACTCGGACATGGCTGTCCGTTACTGTCATGGTCCTGGTGGTGGAGTCTGGCGTGTGCAGGGAGTGAGTGCGGGATGGCACGAGGGCTGGATGGTCACTGGTGGTGGTGTGAGGCTCTAGGTAGTCGTGCAAGTCAGAAGAATGGTCGTTCAGGCTGGGTCGGCAACTGGCAGGCTGTGCGGTACAAAGGGTTCAGGCAGAGAGTGGTCAAGTCCAAGCAGGGTTCGTTAACAGGCTGGCAGCAGAGGTACAGAAGGGTCAGACAAATGGATGGTCGTGGATAGCCGGGGTCAGTGCAGGCAGATATAAGTGGGTCAGATCAGGACGGCAGGCAGCAATACAGGAACAGAGCTGGGGCTCACAGGTACTCAGGCACTGTAGAACGGACAGCACTTGCTGACAGGTGAAGCTCAACCTGTACAGATCCGCGCTATAGCCGAAAGACGGCTACAGCGCAGATCTCAGTCTTTGGGAGGACGTCAATAGACGCTCCCAGCCCGCAATCGTGGGCGCGCAGCCGGCAAAATTTGTGCTCGCTGTGTCCCTTGGACACAGCCAATCACAGATCGTCGTAAACGGCCAATCACAGTGGCCGTTAACCACGTGATTGGCGGGTCCAACGAAAGATGATCTCAAATGTAAACATATGAGATCATCTCTCGTTGCCTGCCTTCTCTCCTCACACAGACACCGCTGTGTGAGGAGAGAGAAAGCAAGCTGTGCTGCCAGCATTACTGTGTGATTTTCCTATTACTGTGCCAAAAAACTGCCCATCATAGTGCCACATATCGTCAGTGCCACCTATCCGTGCCATCAAATGTCACATATCCTCAAAATGTCATCAGTGCTACGTGCCATAAAGTACCTCCTGACCTGTCATCAGTGCCACCTGACCTGTCATCAGTACCATGTGTCAGTGCCACACATCGGTGCTACCTGTCAGTGTCATCAGTGCCACATGTCATAAAGTTCCACCTGACCTGTCAGTGCCACCTGTCAGTGCCACCTGTCAGTGCCATCAAGTGTCACGTCATCAGTGCTACATGTCAGTGCCACCTGACCTGTCATCAGTGCCATAAGTGCCACATTTCATAAAGTTCCAGCTGACCGGTCATCAGTCCCACCTGACCTGTCATTAGTGCCACGTGTCAGTGCCACCTGACCTGTCATCGGTGCCACCTGTCAGTGCCACACATCATCAGTGTCATCAAGTGTCTTCAGTGCCAATTAGTGCTGCAACAATGGCAAAAAGATCAATTTCCGCTGAGGGGGCCTACAATATTCTTGCGGCCGATGAGAGCAACGGGGAGCTCTCTCCTGCAGGTTCCTCTGAGTCTGAGCCTGAGTCTGATATGGCCTATGAACCGGTCTCAAGTAGTGAATCAGAGCTGGACTCAGACGAGGAATATTGTCCGCCCGCCAGATGAAGGCGCATTGGTGAGGAGGCAATACCATCCACCCGCACCCCAGTGCCATCCACCAGCATCCCAGTGCCATCCACCAGCACCGCTGTACCTCAGCCCCAAAGGGGTAGGTCCCATGCCAGCCTTCCCTACTCACTCCAGCACCCCTTGTGGCATCGTCCTAATTCAGGAGAAGCTAGGATTCCCCCTTTTAATGCCCAACCAGGAGTGCAGGTGGACACAAATAAATTTTCGCCCATTAATTTTTTTTTATTTCGTTTTTACGGATGACACGCTGCGATCCATTGTGGACCAGTGCAACCTATATGCACACCAATTTATCCAGGCTAATCCAACCTCCTATTATTCCCATCCCTATGAGTGGAGAGACGCAACGGTGGCAGAATTCAAAACTTTTTTGGGCCTCACGTTCTGCATGGGACTTAATAACAAAAATGAACTCCGCTCCTACTGGTCCACCCGCCCCATCTACCACATGCTGGTCTTCTCATCCATAATGCCCAGGACAAGATTTTCCATGATCCTGAGATTTCTATATTTTAACGAAAATACCCAGTGCCCTCCCCGAAATGCCCCAAATTATGACTGGCTTTATAAGATTCGCCCAATTCTATGTTATTTTACAGAAATATTCCCCCAATTATTTACCCCGGACCAGCATATATGTATTGACGAATCCCTGGTGAAATTTTGCGGCAGGCTGGGAATAAAACAATCTATACCCAGCAAAAGGGCCCGCTATGGAGTTAAGGTCTAAAAATTGTGCAACCGGACCACGGGGTACGTTTACGCCTTCAGAGTCCACGAAGGGAAGGACTCCCATCTGAATCCCCCCAATTGCCCAGAATATTTAGGTACAAGCGGTAAAATTGTTTGGCAACTAATCTACCCACTCCTGGACAAAGGCTACCACCTGTATGTGGATCATTTTTACACCAGTTTACCCCTGTTCCGGAACCTCTACAGGAAAAGTACACCAGCTTGTGGCACAGCCAGAAAAAATCGGATGGGCTTTCCTCAAAGACTAGTGCACATGAGGCTTAGAAAAGGAGAGACGGCGAGTCTGCAGAATGAGGGAAATTCTGTCTGTGAAGTGGAGGGACAGAAGAGATGTGTACATGTTAACATCTATACACAACAATTCACTGGTAGAGATCCCCAGAAGAAATGGCCCAATACAGAAACCCATCTGTATCTATGATTACAACTTGTATATGGGAGGAGTCGATCTAAATGATCAAATGTTGGAACCCTATTTACCTACCAGAAGAACATACCACTGGTATAAAAAAGTTGCCCTCTATTTTTTTCATTTGGCCATATATAATACGTATATAATATATTGCAACTCCACTGTAAACCCCCAAACCATTCCTTGGCTACCAGGAGGATATCATCACCACACTTTTATACTCCAACGGCCCACCAGAAAATATTAGAACCGATGTGTGTAGTAGACTGTCCGAGCTCCATTTCCCTGATAAAATACCTCCCAGACCAACAGGCCAAAGACGCCAGAAAAAATGCTGGGTGTGCTCTAGTAGTGGAGTTAGAAGAGACACCACTTATCATTGTGCCCAGTGCCCTTCCCAACCAGGTCTATGCACAGTTGACTGCTTCCGGCGTTATCACCCCCTAGTCAATTATGAATTCCTTAGTTTCTTTTTCAAGTTCGCACCCCTTATGCCACTGCCTGATCTGGAACTGACCCTGGCTTGTTTTTCGACCATGCTTCTGCCTACCGATTTTGTACATACTTCTGCCTGATCTGCAATTGACCTTGGACTGTTTGACCACGTTTTTTGCCTGCCTCTTGGACTGATCTAGTACCCTGCAACTGGAGTAGTGGGATTCACAACACAGGGGTCTCACATATGTGAGGCGCTCCAGAATGTTTTTTTCTGGAAGAAGAAAACTTTGTTTTTGTTTTCTCTCTCCCAGATTAGGGTCTGGAGACTCGGAGGCTTCAAAGAGATTGGGTGGGAGAAGCCTCTACCCCTGTCCCCATTCTGTCCTGACCGAGGCCCTACTTCTGCCTGCTGCCTGTAGGACTTCTTGCCATCATGCCTCTGCCTGCCGGATGAACTGACCACACCTCTGCTGCTACCTGGACTATGGACCATGTTTCTGCCTGCTACTAGGACCAATATTATGGCACTGTTGACATTATCTCTGTCTGCTCTGACCTTTGGCTGTATATGGACAATATCGCTGCCTGCACTGACTATAGTATTCATGCCTGCTGCCTGGACAATTGTGTTTGCTGTCCTACTACCAGGACCAATATTTTGGCACTTTTGACAACATCTCTGCCTGCACTGACCCTGGACTGTCTATGGACAATATCCCTGCCTGTACTATGGACAGTTTTCCTGCCTGTTGCCTGGACAATTGCATTCACTGTCGGTTCCCTGGATAATTGTGTTCGCTGTAGCTGACCAAGTTCCTGCCTGCTGCCTGGACCAGTGCTATCCTCCTGTGGACAGCTGCAATACTAAAATCACAGGTAATCTTTTGTTTCCCATTTACTCAGCAGAATGTATTTTTGGGTGTAATTCTTGGTATTTGTAATGCTTAGTGTCTTTAGAACACCTGACGGTCTTCCTTGCATTTTGGGCCTATGTGTCCAGGATGTGTCTCACACATGTGGTATCGCCATACTCAGGAGTAGCAGAATGTATTTTGGGGTGTCATTTTTGCCATGTACATGCTATGTGTTGGAAATACCTTTATAAATGGACAACTTTATGTAAAAAAAAAAAATGCGGTTTCATTTTTTTTCCTACATTTTCCAAAAACTTCTGGAAAAAAATTAACCTTTCAAAAGACTCATCATGCCTCAAAGATTATACGTTGGGGTGTTAGCTTTCCAAAATGGGGTCATTTTGTGGGCATTTCCATTGTCCTGGTGCTCCAGGGCCTTCAGAATTGTAATAGGTGGTTGAAAAATGAGATGTGTAATTTATGCTTCTAAAACGCCTGAAGGTGCTAGTTCAATGTTGGGCCTCTCTTTGTGGCCAGGCTGTAAAAATGTCCCACACATGTGGTATCACCATACTCAATAGGAGTAGTAGAATGTGTTTTGGGTTGTCATTTGAGGTATGCATATGCCATGTGAGAGAATAACCTGTTACAATGACAATTTTGTTAAAAAAAAAAAAATCTTCATTTTGCAAAGAATTGTGGGGAAAAAATGACAACTTCATAAAACTCACCATTCCACTTACTAGATACCTTGGGATGTCTACTTTCCAAAAAGGGGTCATTTGGGGGGTATTTGTACTTCACTGGCTTTTTAGGGTCTCATGAAATGATAGGCCGTCAGTACATCAGGTGTGATCAATTTTCAGTGATTTGCACCATAGGTTGTAGACTCTCTAACTTTCACAAAGACCAAATAATATACACTAATTTGGGTTATTTTTACCAACGATATGTAACATTATAAATTTTGGCCAAAAATTATGAAGATAAATTACTAATATGCAAAATTTTATAACAAAAACAACGAAAAATGCGTGTTTTTTTTTCGAAATTTTCGGTCTTTTTCTAAATTATAGCGCAAAAAATAAACCCAGCGGTGATTAAATACCACCAAAAGAAAGCTCTATTTGTGTGAAAAAAAGGACGCAAATTTCATATGGGTACAGTGTTGCATGACTGAGTAATTGTCATTCAAAGTGTGAGCGCACTGAAAGCTGAAAATTGGTCTGGGCAGGAGGGGGGGGTCTAAGTGCCCAGTAAGGAAGTGGTTAAATAGGGCCGCTTGGCGATGTTTCCGGCGCGGGAGCATGCATAAACGGCAAAAAGGTCAAAAAGGAAGCCTGACTTCAACAGGCCAGTCTTTTCCTAACATAGACTGTGCAGAAATGGCACGCCTGAATTGTAAATATTGGAAGAATAGATTATTTGGCTGGCCATATTCCTCTCTGAGACTGAAAGTCTTTCAATAAAGTTCCACAATATAGTTGTGAAATATAAACCAACCCACACCTAGACCAATTATAGAAGGCCCGTAGCTTACCCAGTTTGGAATAATTCCTATTGTTCAAGATACGGGAGTAGTTGGTATATCCCTGTTTAGTTTTACTCCAGATTCTATCTGAGTGCCAGTGTGAGATATTTACAATGTCCTGCTTCTATACATTCCATAAGATTATCATTGGATAGTGTGATAACAGTGTTTCTAACAGGGTCAGAGCACTCAAGGTTCAGCCAGCCCGTTATATGCTGCAATTGAGCTGGTAAGTAATAGTAATATGGGTTAGGTACTGCTAGTCCACCAGAGTCCTTTGGTTCATGTAGGGCTTCCAACCTGATACGGGGAATTTGTTTCCTCCATATCAATGTGCAGAATATGACGTTGCATTTTTTTAAAAAAATGAATAGGGATCCAAATGGGTGCGTTGTGGAGTGCATATAAAAGCTGTGGGCTACAGATAATTTTTATCAGGTTGAAGCGTCCCACTACTGGCAATTTAATCCAGCTAGCTGTTTTTTCCCTGAAATTTTTGGATTATTGAAGCGTTTGTTAAGCCACTTGTATAAAAAGTTTCCTGTATTATAACAAGAAGTTGCCCTGTGTCTGTGTTATAACATATATGTATACTTCTCTGTATAGATATCACATCTGATCAGTTGTCATTTTTCAGCTTCTCTCTCAGCTCAGAAGTCCTGAGGGAGGGGTTGAGCACTGCTGCTGCCAGCTGGAGAGAGAGAGCTGTGCTGTGTTATCTATATAGATAAGAATATTTCTGATATAACACTGACACAGGGAACTTGGTCTTCTAATACAGAGGAAATGAGAGCTTTTAGAGTTAATTATGAGAGCAGAGAGGAGAAGCTACCAGAGGAAGAAGGGGGGAGGAGGGGGGAGTTGAAGACAGGCACACAGGAGATAGAGCTGGCAGTGAAGCAGCCTGCATAGACCACAGGGCTCTCAAGATAAGCGCTATATACAGGGGGAGTCAATACACAGAGGGGAAGTCATGACCTGGCATTAACAAACATATTTTAGGGAATGCAGAGGGATAATTTTAAAAAGCAAAGGCATTATGCTGCTAATTGCACATTAAGTTTTAGTGTAGCTTTAAGTTAAAGTGTAGCTTGACATATGCGTCTAAATTGGGATTGATAACTATACCCAGATACCGAAACGTATCTACTACCTTGATCTGTCCTGCCATTTGGGGTAAGGGTGCAGCAAGAGGGTCCAATAGTAATAGTGTGGGCTTGTCCCAGTTTATTTGTAAGCCGAGAAGGTCCCAAACCTATGTATTAGTGACATGAGACTCACCAGAGGTTATAGGTATTTCCCAAAGAAGTGAATTATCGGCACATAATGTCAATTTGTCCTCCATATCTCCCCATTTAAATCCACAGATGTTAGGGTTCCCTTCAATAGCAGCCGCCAGGGGTTCTATTGCCAGAGCAAATAATAATGGGGATAAGGGGCATCCCTGTCTCGTACCTCTGTGTAATGCAAAGGAAGGAGATAGTGTTGTTGATCCTGATGCGTGCTTTCGGGGCCTTATACAGCAGTTTAAAACCTGATATAAAAGTTCAACCAAAGTAAAATGTCTCTAGTACCTGCCATAAGTATTGCCACTATACACTATTGAATACCTTGGCGGCATCGAGTGCGAGAATAGCTCTGTGTCCCTGATTATCTGTGGGGATTTGCATATTTAAGTATAACCTATAGATATTGTTTGCCGTGGATCGGTTAGGAATGAATCCCGATTGGTCTTCGTGGATGATTTTGGCTATAACTTTTGAGAGTCTCCTAGCTATGACCTTGGTAGGCAATTTCAGGTCAGTGGTCAAAAGTGAAATGGGTCTATAGGACTCAGGTTGATCAGGATCCTTTCCAGGCTTCAACAAGACAGCCACCACTGCTTCATACATGGACCCTGGCAAAGTATCCTGTTCATGTGCATCTTTAATCATATGGAGTCGTTCTGGTAAGAGTATATCTCCAAACTTTTTATACAGCTATTTTGGTAATCCGTGATTTTACCGGGGCTTTAGAATTGGGGAATGTGACCATCGCACTTTGTAACTCCTCAAGCATAATGGGCACATTCATCTGTTTTTTTTTTTTTTTGTCTGCTCCACTTGATTTTGGGAGATGGCTACCATCTAGAAACTCAGTCAACTCTTCTGCAGCATAGGAGACCTTTGAGGAATAAACCTGCATAAAAAAAAGAGCAAAACCCTTGCATAATTGAGGGAGTATTCGTGACAATCTGAGTTGGAGATACAGCTGTTCTATGTATAAAGGAAGGTGGCTGCTCTGACCTAGCTATCATGGATAGCATATTTCTGGTTTTCTCCACCCGTTTTAAGTATGTTTGGGAGCCAAAAATAAGTTTATCTACCTGTTGGTGTTGTATATTGCGATAAAACGGTTGTGCATCTATCAATTTTCTCTCATTATCAGCAATAGTGCCTGCAAAAATTCCCCTTCTGCCTTGTCTACTGCTGTACTGGCATCCTCCCCCCATTGCCTACTATTGGTCTTAATAATTACGATCTCTTGAATGAATAATCCTCTAATAAATGCTTTTAGGGTATCCCACACAACACCAGAAGTGGCAGTGTCTGTCAGTTAAAAAATTCCCCATTTGCAGCTGTATATGGTCTGTATTGGTTTACATAGGGGGCCAAAAATGGTTCAATTTCCAATAAACAGGTAACTTAACTGTATGTAACTTTAGAGTTAATTGGATGGGGGAGTGGTCAGAAAGGCCTCTGGCAAGATAGGAATCCTTGGGTGCAAAAGAGTGCAACTCATTGCCTAATGCAAGGTCTATGCGAATTAGAGTGCGTTTGTGTGGCAAGGAAATTGGGATTTAAGGGAAACTTACATCGCCAGCGATCTATTAGCCCAAGCTCTATTATGTTTTTGGCAAAATATGTAAGTGCTCTGGGTCCCTGAGAACAGTATTTCCTGTGTACATTCAGATATGTGTTGAGAACGTTGTTAATGTCTCCCAGAGCAAGCATTGGGATCTGGGGATGTTTAACCACTTGCTTACTGGGCACTTAAACCCCCCTGCCCAGACCAATTTTAGGCTTTCATCGCTGTCGCGTTTAGAATGACAATTGCGCGGTCGTGTGACGTTGTACCAAAACAAAATTTTTATACTTTTTTCCCCCCAGAAATAGAGCCTTCTTTTGGTGGTATTTGATCACATCTGCGTTTATTTGTTGTGCTATAAACAAACAAAAGCGATGGTTTTGAAAAAAGAACAATATTTTTTTACTTTTTGCTATAATACGAATCCCAAAAAAAAAAAAAAAATATATATATATATATATATATATAAAAAAAAAATTATTCATCGGTTTTGGCCGATTTTATATTCATATTTTTGGTAAAAAAAAAATCGCAATTGGCGTATATTTGGTTTGCGCAAAAGTTATTGCATCTACAAACTATGGGAATTGAATTCTGGGGTTTTTTTTTTTTTTTTTTTTTTTTTTTTTTACTAGTAATGGCGCAGATCTGCGATTTTTACCAGACTGCGATATTGGGGCGGACATGTCGGACATTTTTGACACATTTGTGGGAACAATGCCATTTATACAGCGATCAGAAATGTAAATGTCCACTGATTACTGAGTAACTGTCATTGGCGGGGAAGGGGTTAACCTGCACGGGGCAGTGAAGGGGTGAACTGTGTTCCCTGCATGTGTTCTAACTGTGTGGGGGCGGGGCTGGCCGGGACATAACAGATCTAACTGATCCCAGTGACAGGGATCAGTAGATCTATCATGCCCCCTTCACAGAACGGAGAACCACCATGTTTACATTGGCGGTTCCCCGCTCTGCAGCTCCGACAGGCGATTGTGGGTCACGAGCATACAGAGTCCGTCCGACCCACAGGCATGCCCATGCAGCGTGCGGCGGCCGTGTGCGCTGACGCCGCCTATGAGTGCACGTCGGGAGCGTGCACAAGGGTGGACGTCCGCTGGGCAATTCAGATCCGCGATGTAGCCACCTTTCAGCTATAGCCCGGATCTGAACTGGTTAACAATGAACCGAGATACACTGTATCACTTCCATGCTAAAAGGTGGGGATATATAGACATTTGCAATTATACAGATTAGGGATGCACCGAAATTTCGGCAGCAGAAAATTATCAGCATTTTCGGCCAATATCTGTGTTTTTCTTTTGTTAATTGACAGACGCAGCCTTGTTAATCTTGATGTGGGGTAAGCACCTTTTACCAGGAGTAGACTAGGCAGAACATAGTTCAGACAAAAAGCAAGCTAGCCCCTTCCAGGGGGCAGTCCTCACTCTGCATAACCCCCTCCGCCCTGCCAGCACTTCAGTTTTATTCTGCCTAGTGCAAGGAGTGGACCTGGCTCCCTACTGGGATCTGCGGTTCCCCAATTTTTTTGTTTTTCTCAAGCTATCTGAGGAAGAATACAATCAAGCAGCCGGCTGAGTGACAGGCTGGAGATCTTTAGGTCCAGGTAGTCTCCTCAGCGCGGCCGACAGATGCGAGCCCTCCCTGGCAGTTTTTGCGATCATCATTAGAAGGCTGCTGTGGCTAAGGTGCTGGTCGGGTGCCCATGCGTCGAAGAAGGGCCTCATGGACCTGCTGTTTCAGGGCGGTCGGCTGTTTGGTACTTCCCTGGATGAGATCATTAAGGATTTCACTGGGGGGGGGGGGGGGAGGGGGAGAATACCTTTCTTCCGGAAATCAAGCGGTGGTAGCAACGCCGAAAACAGGGCCCCTCTTTTTCTACTCGGAAGTGTTTTTTCGTGCATCGGGCGCGGGTAAGCGGTCTGGCAAGGCTACCGCAGGAAACCAGAAGCGTCCCTGCCAGCTCAAGTCCGGGAAGACTGAGGAGAAGCCCGCCTCCGCATGATGGGTTGCCGACGCTCGGCTCCGCGGGTTTTATTCCAACCTCTTTGTGGTTCCAAAGAAGGATGGAGTCAGACCTGTTCTGGACCTAAAGGCGCTCAATCACTTTGTGAAGGCGCACAAATTCAGGATGGAGTCAGTCCGTTCTGTCGTAGCCGCGCTGCGCCAGGGGGATTTCCTGGCTTCTCTGGACAGCAGGGACGCGTACCTCCACGTACCCATTTGTGTTTGGCATCAGCGTTTCCTGCGCTTCGTGGTGGGGGACCTCCACTACCAGTTTGTGGCTCTCCCCTTCGGCCTAGCCTCTGCTCCGCGAGTCTTCACCAAGCAGTTGGCTCCAGTGCTGGCTCTGCAAAAGCAGAGGGGCATTGCGGTGGTGGCATATCTAGACGATCTGCTCTTGAGGGCGGAGTCGGCTCCTGCCCTGGAGGACATGTCTCGATCACCTTAGCCTCCCTGCGGGAATTCGGCTGGTTGATCAACCTTCAGAAGTCAATGCTGGTCCCGTCGCGCCGCCTATAATATCTGGGCCTGATACTGGACACAGAGCAGGCGAGGGTGTTCTTGCCTCCGTCCAAGTTGCTGGCGCTGCAAACTGCGGTATGGACCCTGCTCTAATGACGGTGGTCTTCCTTACGTTTCTGCATGCGGGTGTTGTGGCTCATGGTGTTGGCCTTCGAGGCGGTGCCGTATGCCCAGAGTCACACCCAGCTCCTGCAGCGGGTGATTATGCTGCAGTGGGACAAATCTCCTTTGTCTATGGATCGGGTGATCAGGTTGGATCACCAGACCAGGGGGGCTCTCGCCTGGTGGCTGCAGGCCCCGGCGTTGAGTCTGGGATAGTCGTTCGTTCCCCTGGAATGGTCGATTGTCACGACCGACGCCAGCCTAGCGGGCTGGGGCAGTCCTGGGGCGGCTGTCTGCCTAGGGCCGATGGCCCTCGGAGGAGTCCCGCCTCCCGATCAATGTGAACTGTGGGCAATCGGGCTCTGCCTCTCCCATTGGTCAGAGAGGTTGCACGGTCGACCGGTTCGGGTGCAGTCAGACACCGCCACGGTGGTGGCGTTTGTAAACCATCAAGGCAGCACAAAGAGCGGGCAGAGCTTCATGTGCCGGCCATCTCCGCCGTGTACATTCCGGGCGTAGAGAACTGGCAGGCGGACTTTCTCAGCCGCCAGACTGGATCAAGGACTGTGGTCCCTGCATCCAGAAGTGTTCCGTCAGATCTGCCAGAGGTGGGGCACGCCAGACGTGGACCTGCTGACGTCCCGGTTCAATCGCAAGGTGCGAACCTTTGTGTGCAGAGCAAGGGATCCGTTGGCGGATGCCGTAGACACCCTTGTGGCTCCATGGTCTGAAGTGGAGGGGATTCCGGCTATCCTGGTGGCTCCGGATTGGCCGCGGCATCCTTGGTACGCCGATGTGGTACGGATGGTAACTGATGTTCCCTGGCGGCTTCCGCTATGCGAAGATCTGCTGTCGCAGGGGCCCATCTTTCACTTTGCTTTACTCGCTGGCTTTGACGGCCTGGCTATTGAATCCCTGGTACTGAGGGATAGGGGGGTCTCTGAGTCAGTGATCCCCACCATGCTTAAGGCACACAAGTCCCACGTCACGCAAGATTTATCACCGCACCTGGAAGGCTTATATTGCTTGGTGCGAGGCTCGGGGATGGAACCACCGTTCCTTCTCAGTGGCTCGTGTGCTGGCCTTTCTTCAGCAAGGCCTGGATCATAAACTGGCGTTGAGTACCCTCAAGAGCCAGATTTCTGCCCTAGCGATTCTTTTTCAGTGTCCGTTGGCGACGCACTCCTTGATCCGTACGTTTGTACAGTGGGTACGTCATGTGGCCCCTCAGGTGCGGTCGTCCCTGGCGCCGTGGGATCTGAACCTGGTACTGTCAGTACTGCAGAAGCCGCCATATGAGAAGATCAGAGACATTTCTTTGCAGTTGCTCTCGCAAAAGGTGGCCTTCTTGGTGGCCATCACATCCGCCAGGCGGGTATCTGAGTTGGCGGCGTTGTCTTGTAAGTCTCCCTACTTGGTCCTGCATAGGGACAAGGCGGTGCTGCGCCCTTCTCCTTCGTTTCTACTGAAGGTGGTTTCCTCTTTTCACATTATTGAGGACATTGTCCTTACTTACTTACTTTTGTCCGTGCCCGTCGCATCCTAGGAAGCTTGCTTTGCACTCCTTGGATGTGGTTAGGGCTTTGCGGGTGTATTTGTCGACCACGGCCTACTTCCGGAGGTCCGACGTGCTGCTCGTTGTGGCGGATGGACCGCGCAAAGGGCTGGCGGCCTCGTCGGCCAATATCTCGCATTGGATCAGACAGACTGTGACCCGTGCATATGAGGTTCGGGGTCAAGAACCCCCTTTTTCCAGTCACGGCTCATTCCACCAGGATGATTAGCACTCACTTGGCTTTCCGACACCAAGCGTCGGTGTCTCAGGTGTGCAAGGCTGCCACTTGGACTTCTGTGCACACCTTTGCCAAGTTATACAAAGTTGATGTGTCGGCATATGTGGATGCTGCCTTTGGCCGCAAAGTTTTGCAGGCGGCGGTCAAGGCGCGTCTGGTGCCTCCCGGAGAGTTTCCGTTGGGTACAGTAGTTGTTGCTGCTGCCCACCCCTCTTTGTTTGACACTGCTTTGGGACGTCCCCACATGTCAAGATTAAGAGGCTGCGTCTGTCAATGAACTCAGAGAAAAGGATTTTACGGTAAGTCAAAAAATTATATTTTTCGGTATCTGCCAAAACAAAAGATCCGGCTGGTACCGTCAATTGCAGGGTATGTGTCCACCAATGGATGTGGGAGATTAAAAGATTCATAAAAGCGGGATGCTTTTAGGAGCCGCTCTGTGCATGAAACTCTGACCTAATTACACTGGAATGCAAAGAATGTTGAGAGAGGTGTCAGATTTTCAATGTCGGGGAAGTGGGCGGGCGGGGGTGTTAGCTGTTCAGTCCCACCCACCTCCGATCTCAGTGAAAAACTGGCAGCTCTCTCTCTCTCTGCATTCTCAGCATTCTCTGCATTCCAGTGTAATTAGGTCACCGTTTCATGCACAGATCGGCTCGTACAAGCAGCGTGCTCTGTGCTTTGTGCATCTACTTATCTCTTCTGCCAGTGCCAGCTAGTACCATCCTGGACCACCTATCAGTGCCACCTGCCAGGACCATCCAGGGCCACCTGCCAGTACCATCCAGGGCCACCTGTTAGTGCCAATCTGTGCCACCTGTCAGTGCCAATCTGTGCCACCTGTCAGTGCCAATCTGTGCCACCTGTCAGTGCCATCCAGTGCCACTTGTCAGTGCCATCCAGTGCCACCTGTCAGTGCCAACCAGTGGCACCTGCCAGTACCATCCAGTGGCACCTGTCAGTGCCAATCTGTGCCACCTGTCAGTGCCAACCAGTGGCACCTGCCAGTGCCTCCTATCAGCACCAATCACCAGGTAGGCTGCATATGACAATTGTATATAAAAATAAAGATTTTTTGAAAACTGTCATTTTCGGTTTTCGGCTTTGTTTATTTTCAGTTTCGGCACCAAAATTTCCATTCGGTGCACCACTAATACAGATAAGAGAATTCCAAGTACCCAACAGAAAAATAAATCTTCCCTCAGAATCTATTTGAGTGTCCAATGCCCTAAATGAAGTATTCCTCGAGAACAGAATGCTTATACCCCTAGAGTACCGGGTAGGCGCAGAGTGGTATTGCACAGGTTATTTTGCGTAGTGCAGTAAACTAGTGGTGTCTTTAGTTAGATCAGTCTCTTGGAGACAAATGGTTGCAGCAAATCAGTTTGTCCACTCATTTATTCATTGGAAATTCGGAAAGAACAAATCCAGTAGCGAGTAGTAGTTGTACATGTAACATCGTGGCAAATAGGCCCAGTCAAAAGCCCAGTCAGGGCATAGTAAGTATACGAAGCAACACATGCTATTTATCTAGCTCTGAATAATAGAAGTGTGTGGTAGTCAATAACAACATGGTAACTTGCGGAGGCAGTACCCAAGCAACCCGGGCATAAAAACAAAGGGTCTTGTAACAAAGAATACTGATATTACCATTGGAAATTTTTCCAGTCGTGCCCCGCAGGGCTATGTAAGTTGGGTATTTTGCTAGGGCTAGGACCTCGTGTCCGCAGAGTCCATCACAAAGGTCGCTAGTAAAAGATAGAAATAAAGACAGCAAATCCACTTATGTGTCTCTCTGTGCTCCATCATTTGTAAAGGTGAGCAAGGAGCAGTGTACAAGAACAGTTTGATTAAATTTTAGACCGGAACAGTTCAGTGGGCAGCCACCTTTAGTTGTCTCTCTTGGCAATCCAGCCAGTTAGTTGCCATAACAGGGTTTTCAAAGAAGTGAACAGAGCTATCTGCTACTATGCGTAGCTTAGCGGGATAAATCATCAAACTACTGGTATAGCATGCAGATGATTTTTTTTTTTCTTTTTAAATCAAGTAACAAGTTTGAGATGTTTTCAAGTACAAACAGCCAATATAGGTACGACAATACAAATGGCACCAATGGATACATAGCCAGTCAGAATAACAATTAACATTGCAAGTGATCTGGAGTTACCCATCCACCACTAATATGGGGGGGGGGGGGGGGGGGGGGGGGGGGGGGGGGGGGGGGGGGGGGGGGGGGGGGGGGGGGGGGGGGGGGGGGGGGGGGGGGGGGGGGGGGGGGGGGGGGGGGGG